>SJYQ01009938.1:10129-21737 GCA_006410935.1 Redunca redunca | reverse complement strand
TCAAGATGAGTGGGGTAAAACCCAGGATGCTACGGAAGCCTCCATGTTCATGGAGAAGAACCTCCATGTTCATGGAGAAGAACCTCCATGTTCATGGAGAAGAACCTCCATGAACCAGGCCCATATGGATCCGCATGCCCTGGGTTCTCCCTGTGCAGACTCCCACCTCTGTGACTTCCTGGCGCCTCAGCCTAGGTGAGCAGGTGACATTTATCTGCAAGCTGGGTGATCACCTGACTGACCTCTGCAGGCTGGCTGGTCCCCAGGCTTGGCTGAGCGAGTATCTTTTTGAAATGCTCAGCCTTAAGCACAACTAGCAGCCCCCACCCCACAGAGCCCTACAGCCCTTGAGGAGCCCCCCTGATGTTAGGCCTTCTGCCGGAAGCCGCTCTGCAACCACTAGGCAGCTGGTTAACTGCTCTGGTGAACCAGCTCCACCCCCAATGACCTTTCCTCTAGTTTCACCACTTATCGACTCATGGCCAATCTGGTTCATCTATGCACCTGTGGTAGGCAGAACAATGGTTCCCCCAAAGATACCCTGGACCCTGTGCATATGGTATTCTACATGGCAAAGGGGAATTAGTTTGCAGAGGGAATTAAGGTTGCTAATCAGTTGGAGTTGAGATTAGGAGCTAATCCTGAATCATCTGGATGAGCTCAGTCCAACAAGGGTCCTTAGATGGCAGGAATCAGTCACAGGAGGTGTGAAGTCGCTCAGTCATGTCCGACTCTTTGCGACCCCATGGACTGTAGCCTACAAGGCTCCTCTGTCCATGGGATTTTCCAGGCAATAGTACTGGAGCAGATTGCCATTTCCTTCTCCAGGGGATCTTCCCGACCCAGGGATCGAACCTGGGTCTCCCGCATTGTAGACAGACGCTTTACCATCTGAGCCACCAGAGTGGAGAAAGGCACAGAGGGATGCAACGATGACGGCTATGAAGATAGAAGATGGAATCAAAACTGATGAATGCGGGCAGTCTCTAAAAGCAATAAGAATATTGAGGGATTCATTTGGGAGTTCTCAACCTTTAAGTTTAGGGTGGGCAGAGACTCCCCTGGTGGCCCAGTGGCTAAGACTGGCAAGGGCCCCCAGGTCCAATCCTTAGTCAAGATCCAGGACAGCCAAATAAAGAAGTATATATATATATTTAAAATGCAGGGTGAAAAAAGAAAAAAATAAATAAAATGCAGGGTGGGCATTAGGTGTTGGCGCAGCAGGAACTAAGCTCATGAAAGCTTGTGGGGTTGATTGGGATGGGTCTTGCATGGTTGGGTTTGGTGAGACTGGAGCTGAAAGGCAGTAAATTAGGCAGGTGCCAGGATTATAGCTGACATGGTGACTGTAACTAGGAATTCATGGCAGAGCCTGGGGATGGATGGCAACTTTTCTCTTCCTCCACCCTGACCCTCACCTCACCCACCCCTGCCTAGCCCAAGAGCACAGCAGACATCACACCCTCAGCTTACACATCTTTATTAGTCAGGATGTGGGATTTCCAAACCCAGACAGGCTGTCTCTGTCCTGCACCAGCCAAGCTGCAGAGACCTTCCCCCTAGTTCCTGGGGAGACCAGCTCCCCTCTGGAAGGCGTCAAAAGTTAGTGGCTGTCGGGGGGGCCCTGGAGCCCCTAGTAAGGCAGGGGAGAGAGCCACAGCTGTGCTCCGAGTCCTCCTCCCCTAACCGGAGTCTTCCTCCCCTAACCCTCTGCGCTTAAGACGCTGCCCCTCCGGGAAGAGGGCGGCCACGTCCAACAAGGCGTCCTGGATGCGCTGGCCCAGCCGGTGGGAGTCCTGGAAAGAGAGATGTGTCACGTGCAAGAGAAGCTGGGAGAGGGGCTCCCAGAGGCTGAGAAACAAGAGGGCTGGGGTCCCTGCCCCTGGGCCTGAGGGCTGCGGGGTTTGAGCACTGGGACTCGGGGATCCCAGTGGGCAGGAGGGGAGCTGGGAGTCTGGAATCCTGAGCTGCAGAAGAGGAGGAAGGCGGGAGTCCCGAGGGAGGAGGGGCCAGGGTGGGTTAGCCTCACCGTTCTTGTGCTTGATTTTTTGCTCGAGATGTGGAAGGTGATCACGTCATCGCCCATGAACATGTAGGACACACCGTAACCATGGTCATCGGCCTGCAGAGGGACGAGTGAGGGGAACAACACAGCCCCAGGTCCCATCCCCCCGCCATAGGTGGGAGGCCGGGCCTCCAAGCCCCCTCTTCTCTCAGGGCCCAGTTCCACTCACAGGCCCAAATCCACCACCAGAGGAGACATAGTCGGGGTAATTGTGAACGTCGAACAGGTGAATTTGCTGAACAGGAATCTGGCTGGTGGCCAGCTGCCACTGCTCTGAGTGAACCTGAGAGACAGGAGTCGGTCACGTGTGCGATAAAGACAAGCCACAGAGGCTGAACTGCCAATTTCCCTTCAAGATGTGCCACTCTGCCCCGCCCCTTCGTGACGCCACCCTGGGCTCTATCCCCTCTAGACCACACCCCTCTCTCCTTGTTCCACGCCCCTCTCACCAACTCAGAACCCGCCCCCTCTCCTTGTCCCCGCCCCTAACCACGCCCCTCTCCCTTTCAACTCCTGACCCTGCGGTCTTCTAGACCACATTCTTCTCCCACTGGCCCCGCCCCTCCGCCCTGACCACGCCCCTCACATCCTTTCCATAACCATGCCCCACTCTCTAGGCCCTTCTTCCCTCTCCACTCCTTCCCTTTCTCTCTTGCCTGGCCTCCCTAGCTCTCTCCTCTGCTGATACCTCCTTTTTCCAACATCACCCTCCTTGCCCTGAAGTGCCTCCCTTCTCTTCTTTAACACTTTCCCTGCTCCCAACCTGGTCCAGGAAAGGAGACCGCAGGTGGAGGAACTGGGACACGACGTAGAGAGCAAAGAGGTGGCGATCGACCCCCTGTCCACTCATCGCTGCCTTCAGCAGAGCTTGGTGCTTATCCACCGCCAGGTGGAACAGGGCGAGGCACTGTGCGTCCTGGGGCCCCCCGGGGAGGTCACAGGTCATGGAAAGACAGGAAGTGAGCTTACTGCTGGGGCCTGTCGCACCCCCGGCCTCAACCCAGCTTGCAACTTCCCTGCAAGGCAGAGATATCAACTCCACTTCGCAGCAGGGATACAGGCACAGAGAGGGGAAGTCACTTGCCCAGGGTCACACAGCAAGGCAGAATCAGGTGGGTTCCCAGGTATCAAGGGCCCAAACTCCCTTCACTGAGCCTCAAAACAAGTAAGGGGAGAGGAAACAGAGGTGTCTGCAGGGTTCTGAGCAGAGAGATTATGTAGGGAACATGAGGAATGGTAGAAATGAAAGCTACAAGGTCACACAGAGGTTAAATAAAGAGACCTACATTTTGGAAACGGGTGCCCATTCGAGCCCTCTGTGTGATCCCCATTAAAGCATGTACACTATGCTGAACTACCTCTGTCTCCCCCCATCAGTGAGCTCCTTGAGGTCAGAGACTCGGCTTGTTCCTCCCCTGTCTCATCACAGAGCTTGGACCTCAGAAGGCGCTCCTTAAATGTTTGTAAATGTATGAATGAGAAGGTGGAAATGACCGAAGCCTCAAATGAGGCCCACACCCACTGTCTTCTCTTTGTCCTCCATGGCTCTCACAAAGTTGCAGGCCTCCCTTGTGCAAGAACGCACCGTCTCTGTGCGGCCTTCCAGGAACAAGCGAGTCATGGTGGATTCATAAGTCAGGCAGAATTGACCCCTGTCCTGGGGGACAAGGAGGAGACACACCTGTCAGCCAGGCTCAGGAAGCCTTCACAGACCTGACCCACCTCTGTGTGGACCTCCAGCCTCCTTCCACCCAGGAACATGCAGTTGGGAGAAGACTCGATGGAGCCCTTAATCAAGATGGCAGATCCACCACCAAGAAGTCATGAAAGGGCTCGACAATACGGGTCTTGGGGGCCCAGGGGAACTGAGGTCCTGAGAGGGGGGCTAGGGTTAGGAACCCAACTGACCCGGAAGTGGGCCAGCTGCAAAGTGGTCTGGATGAAGCTGTCTGAAGAGAGACGGCAGCGTTTGATGAAACTCTTGCCGAAGTGGGAGAAGGGGAAGACGTGGCATTCGATGTTTCCAGACAAGGTCTTGGCTGCCCTCAGGGCTAGAGAGATGGATAGATGGATCTACCAGAGAAGGAGGGAGGGAGAAATGGCTCGGAGTTACAGATAGGAGGAGGTTTGAGTTGGGGCGGGTGCTGGCAGTGAAGGTTAGGATGGCATTGAGGTTTGGGGACAGGGGTGGAATGGACAGGGAATGGAGCTGGGAATGAGGACTGAATTAGGGCTGGGAATGGGGTTGGGATTGGGTATAGGATGGGATATGAATGGGGGTCGTGTATGGGATGGGGTTGAGGAGGGCATGGCAACCCACTGCAGTCTTCTTACCTGGAGAATCCCATGGACAGAGGAGCCTGGCAGGCTACAGTCCATGGGGTGGCAAAGAGTTGGACATGACTGAGGCCACTTAGGATGCATGGGATGGGGTTGGGGTTGAGGATGGGACTGAATTTAAGAATGGTGATGGGGAGATTTTCCTGGTGGTCCAGTGGCTAAGACTCCGTGATCCCAATGCAGGGAGCCTGGGACAAGGAACTAGATCCCATATGCCCCAGTGAAAAGACCTACCTGCCAAAAAAAAACCCCGCAAGATGAAACTAAGACCCAGCACAGCCAAATGAATGAATGAATAAACCAAAAAAGAATGGTGCTGGAGATGGAGGTGGATATGAGTTTAGGATGGAGACAAAGTTGGGTCTGAGTTGGGACAGAAGTAAACTGAGGTTGAGGATGGTGTAGAGATTGGGGTTGAGCAGGGGTGGTGGAAAGAGGGTTAGTTTGGGGTTAAGGTTAGAATAGAAGATGTGGTTGGGATGGGGTTAGATTGGAGACAGGATTGGGGTTTGGGTTTGGCTTGATTTGGGATGTGGGTTTGGAATTGGGCTTAGGGATGGGATTGATTTTTTGCTTGAGACTGGGGTTGGGGATGAGATTAGAGGCAAACCCAGGAATTTGGTGATGTGGAAGAGGAACCTAGAAACCCGGCCTCACCTTGTCTGGAAGATCCCAGTGCAGCCTCTGGGGCTGGGGCAGCGAGGGGTCAGGGTGCCCCTTGCAGTGACCGTCTGCCGAGTAGCCCAGCTGAAAGCATTCTGTGGCCAGAGTGAACTGTGTGCAAATGGAAGCTGTCAGAGTCCCTCCCCCCACTGCACCAAGCAAGGGGCATCGAACCAGGCCCCCCTTTTCTTAAGTCCCCTCTTAAAGGAGTCAGGACAATCTCTGAGAAACAGAAACCTCTGGATGGTCACAGTCATTGAGAGCAAGGCTAATACTAATACTCAGTTGGTGCTTACTGCCCTTGTACTTTTGACTGGTTCAAAGTATGATACGCAGAGATGATAGATGACAAGAAGTGTCTTGTAGGGTCTGAGGTTAAACTGAATTGAGAGTGTCATTTACCAATATAATCAAAGGCAAAAAAATTCATTTTTAAAATAAAATATAGGCACAGAGGAATCAGTGCTTAGCTAGGGCTGCTCTCAAGATCTAGAATCAGCCCTCTTTCCTCTCATACATGCCTGATCCTCACCCTGGGTCCCAGCCAACCCCTCATGCAACACTACGGAAGACTGGGAACCCCGTGGGATGCACACACCACCTCCGATGGTTTAAGGACTAAATGAAACAGAGAATGGAGAGAGGCTAAGTTTCTCAGGACTGGACAGGAGCTTAAAAATGAAAGAAAATACAACCCTTTCACTTGATGAGGCAGAAACTGAGGCTCAGAGGAGGGGAGTAATTTGCCCAAGGTCACACAGCAACCCAGAGCCAGAGGATGGTTCTGACTCAGGGTGATATGGTTGGAAGGCCTCACTCTGGTCTCAGAATATTCTGGATTTTTATTCTCACTCGGCAGCTTCTAACTCTGTGACTCTGGGAAAATCAGTTCCCTTTTCTGAGTCCCAAATGCCTGTTTGTCAAAGAAAGGTCATAGGGAGTTCCCTGACAGTTCAATGGTTAGGACTCAACTCTTTCACTGTGGGAGCCTGGGTTCCATCCCTGGTCAGGGAACTAAGATTCTGCAAACTAAGGAGTACAGGCCAAAAAAAAGAAAGATCATAATCCTAGATGGGCTTCCCCGGTGGTTCAGATGGCAAAGAATCCGTCTACAGTGCAGGAGACCGGGGTTCAATCTCTGGGTCAGGAAGATCCCCTGAAGAAGGAAATGGCAACCCACTGCAGTATGCTTGCCTGGAGAATTCCATGGACAGATGAGCCTGGCGGGCTACAGTCCATGGAGTTGCAAAGACTGAGCAACTAACACTTTCCCTTTACGATCCTAGATACCCTTCTTTACTGGGGGACCCTGGTCCAGTGTCTGCCTCTCTCTGAGTCTCATTTTTCCTCTAACCTTAAGGCACCAGAGAGGAAGGTCTTTGGAAATGGTGGGGGAAGGGTGGCAGTCCCCAGGGTGGAGGGCCAGCTGGCTTGCCCTACCTCCCACATGTGTCCTGAGATGGGGCAGTCAGCCCACGAGTGCTCCACGCTGAGGCCCAGCTTCCCATTGGAGAAGACAATTAGGGAGAAGGATTTGTCAAACCAGCTGCAGGGAGAGAGTTCAAAGCGGTCACCAAAGAGTCAAAGAGGCCAGGAGGGAAGTCGGGGGGCTCTCTGTGGGAACTGAGTGGGTTTTGGTTGGGAGATCTAGGAATCAGGGCTGGGGGCCTGGTGTGGGGATCCCTAAGAAGGTAGGGGTCTCTAGTTGGGGGTTCTGATCATCTCTGAAATGTATCTCAGGATCACAGGGTTCAGGGCTTTTGAGAAAACATGCTTTTTTTTAAGTTCAAAAAATTTTCAGAAAAAAATTTAAAAATGTTCAGGGTTTATAGGTGCTGAGAGCTTAGGGAAATTCTCCCAGGAGCCTCAGAAATCAGAGTGGTGCCTGGTGGGCATCTAAGAATTTATCTGAGAATCTCTAGGTAGGGGGTCCTAGGGCTGAGATCCTGAATTTGGGGCACCTGTATTAAGGTCTGAGGATTCCGTGGTCTGCAGTTCTGAGTCTGAGGTCCCCTTAGGGTCTGGCTGGCGGATTCCCTGGGTCCTAGGTTTGGCACCTATTAATCGTCAGATCTGGGGTCCCTGTGTCTGCAATTCTTGAGTCTGGAGTCTGGGTCTAGAGTTTCTCAAGGTCTGAGAATGCAGGTCAGGAGTTTGGCGGTCCTGAAATCTGCAGTTCTGGATCTGGGGTCCCAGGTCTAGGGGTTAACGGCCTCAGAGGTCCCCAGGTCTCAGTGCATTGGGTCTGGGGTCGCAGGTCGGGTAGGGGCCAGATCTGTGGGCTGACTCACCGGTCGTGGCCCCGGCCGGCCAGCAGGGCGTGTGCGTAGGCATCTAAGGAAGCCGCGGGGTCCTCCCTGGTGAGCCCCGCGGGCTCGGAGTCGAGTGATACGAAGAAAGCGGCCCCTTCGACGGCTTCCAGGGCCTCTTGGGCCTGGGTCTTCAGAGACCTCCGCACCTGGGCCCACGTGTCCCTGCCGGAGGAGTGACTGAGTCCCCCCTTCCCCCTGCCCAGCCTCCGCCAGGCCTGCGACCTCAGGGTTCTGGCCGGGCCTTGGGCCTCCAGACCTCTGACCCTCACCTCGGAGCAGCGGTCAAGGCCGCCAGATGCTCCTCGTGGGGGCAGGCAGGAGAGGGGTCGTCCAGGATTCGTTGAAACTGCTGCTCCAGGGCCCGCGGGGAAAGCAGGCAGCTTTGCGAGTGAGTCCCCACGCGGAAGAACCGGCCCCGGTGGAAGACGGCCACGTGTCGGCTGTCACGGAGGTGGCGAATGTGATCTGGTGTGGGGGGGATACATTGTAAGAATAAGGGCTGTGCTCGCTTCGGCAGCACATATACTAAAATTGGAAGGATACAGAGAAGATTAGCATGGCCCCTGCGCAAGGATGACATGCAAATTCGTGAAGCGTTCCATATTTTAACAAAGGAAACTATAAGCAAGGTGAAAAGACAGTCTTCGGAATGGGAGAAAATAATAGCAAAGGAAGCAACTAACAACTAATCTCAAAAATATACAAGCAACTCCTGCAGCTCAATTCTAAAAAAATAAACGACCCAATCAAAAAATGGGCCAAAGAACTAAATAGACATTTCTCCAAAGAAGACATACAGATGGCTAACAAACACATGAAAAGGTGCTCAACATCACTCATTATCAGAGAAATGCAAATCAAAACCACAATGAGGTACCATTTCACGCCAGTCAGAATGGCTGCGATCCAAAAGTCTACAAGCAATAAATGCTGGAGAGGGTGTGGAGAAAAGGGAACCCTCTTACACTGTTGGGGTAATGCAAACTAGTACAGCCACTATGGAGAACAGTGTGGAGATTCCTTAAAAATCTGGAAATAGAACTACCTTGTGACCCAGCAATCCCACTGCTGGGCATACACACCGAGGAAACCAGAATTGAAAGAGACACGTGTACCCCNTTCACGCCAGTCAGAATGGCTGCGATCCAAAAGTCTACAAGCAATAAATGCTGGAGAGGGTGTGGAGAAAAGGGAACCCTCTTACACTGTTGGGGTAATGCAAACTAGTACAGCCACTATGGAGAACAGTGTGGAGATTCCTTAAAAAACTGGAAATAGAACTGCCTTATGACCCAGCAATCCCACTGCTGGGCATACACACCGAGGAAACCAGAATTGAAAGAGACACGTTTATCCCAGTGTTCATCACAGCACTGTTTATAATAGCCAGGACATGGAAGCAACCTAGATGTCCATCAGCATACGAATGGATAAGAAAGCTGTGGTACATATACACAATGGAGTATTACTCAGCCATTCAAAAGAACACATTTGAATCAGTTCTAATGAGGTGAATGAAACTGGAGCCGATTATACAGAGTGAAGTAAGCCAGAAAGAAAAACACCAATACAGTATACTAACACATATATATGGAATTTAGAAAGATGGTAACGATAACCCTGTATGCGAGACAGCAAAAGAGACACAGATGTATAGAACAGTCTTATGGACGCTGTGGGAGAGGGAGAGGGTGGGATGATTTGGGAGAATGCCATTGAAACATGTATAATATCATATAAGAAACGAATCGCCAGTCTAGGTTCGATTCAGGATACAGGATGCTTGGGGCTGGTGCACTGGGATGATCCAGAGAGATGGTACGGGGAGGGAGGTGCGGGGGGGTTCAGGATTGGGAACACTTGTACACCCGTGGTGGATTCATGTTGATGTATGGCAAGACCAATACAGTATTGTAAAGTAAAATAACGTAAAATAAAAAACTTAAAAAAAAAAAAGAATAAGGACCTTTGTTAGCCACTCACCAAGTAGCTTGCGGGTACCCTTATTACCCCATTTGAGCGAACAGGAAACTCAAGCTCAGAGTGGGTAATAACTTGCCCAAGGTCACACAGCTTGGGAGTTACGGAGCTGGGATTTGAACCCCGGTAGGCTGGCTCCAGAGAACGTGTTCTTAGCCACTATACTGTTCTACCTCTATCAACGAGAGGGGTAGAGGGGGCTCACCTCTGTGGACCCCGGGAATTCGCGTGGTGTTGAATATCTTCTCATACTGGGCGGAGCACAAGGGTCGCATTCCCATCAGCAAAGTCTGCAGGAGGTCACAGGCTCGTGAACTGCCTCCCAGGACCCAGGTGTTGGCCACACATCTCAGGAGCACAGCCTCCGTCCCCAGCCCACAGGGGCAGCCCTCTTACTGGCAGGATCTCCTGGCGGTCCAGGCGGTGGCGGTATAGAAGGAGGGCATGGACTGCATTGCCCGCACGTGCTGCCTGCACGGGAGTGGGCGTGACGTACAGGAAGTCCTGCGGGCCAGGCCAAGCCAGAGCAAAATGCCTGCGGTCAGGTTTGTGCAGGATGGAGGCAATGACCTCAAACACAGGTCTTGATCCCAACAGGTGGGATGGTGAATTCCAGACTGTGACTGGGGTCACTGACCCTAAACCCCACATTCTAGCCAGACATCCTGACTCTAGACCCGGGGAACTATGAACCCCATCCCTTGCCCACTTCCTAACCTCCATCTCCCCTTCTCACCATCAGGTAATAGTTGCTGTTCACCATCAGTGAGTTCCTGGAGCGCAAGTACACAAATTCTTCCCACCAGTCACTGACCTGGGAGTGGGGCAGAGAGACACACAGCTGGGGTGGTTGGGGTCAAGGGAGGGGGGAAATGAAGGGGTGGACCCTCCAGACTTTGCCATGTCAAATGAGGAACATGGAGCTCAAAGAAGCAGGCATCAAGATAGGTAACTAGCAATAACTTAGATGTCCATCCATGGGGGACCATTTAGCTAAACCGTACAACCCTCATGTTATGGAATAACATAGCTGTTTAAAAAGAACAAGTTACATCTATATTACTGACAGAGAACGAGCACCAAGAAAGGCTGCATAGTGAAAAAGGATAGGCACACAACAAGACATGTGAAAAGATCCCATTTTATTAAAAAAAAAAAAATTCTGCTAAGACCCAACCTGTCCATCAAGTGGATGAATAGACAGTGTGGTCTATCTATACAACAGACTGTTAGTATAAAAAGGAATGAGGCACTAATTCTTCAGAGTGACAACACAGATGAACCCTGAAAACACGCTAAGTGAAATGAGTCAGGCACAACAGGACTAATAATGTATGATTCCACGTCTACCAAAAATCTAAAATAAGCCAATTCATAGAGACAGAAAGTGCAATAGAGGTTACCTGGGGCTTCAGAGAATGGGGACAAGAATTTAAAAAAAATACTTAGGGACTTCCCTGGTGGTCCAGTGGTTGAGAATCCGTCTTGCAGTGCAGGGGATGTGGGTTCAATCCCTGATCAGAGAACTAAGATTCCCACATGCCTCAGGGCAACTGAGCCTGTGCGCCACCACTACTGAGCCCGCAGGCCACAACTAGAGAGAAATCTATATGCCGCAACAAAAGAACCCACATGCCACAACTAAGGCCGACACAGCCTAACAAGTAAATAAATATTTGAAAAATGTTTATTCTACTTATTTATTTGGCTGTGCTGAGTCTTAGTTATGGCATGTGGGATCTAGTTCCCTTACCAGGAATTGAACCCAGGCCCCCTGCATTGGGATCATGGAGTCTTAGCCAGTGGACCACCAGGGAAATCCCTGGGAATGGGAATGTTTTGCCTATGGGCACAGAGAGTTTCTGTTTGAGATGATAAAAAAGCTCTAGAGATAAATAGTAGTTATGGTTATACAACATTGTGACTATACTTAGTAGTACCACTGAATTGTATACTGGAAAATGGTTACAATGGCAAAATTTATATTATGTACCTTTGAATCACAATTAAAATTATATATGATATTTATGTTATGTGGCTTCCCTGGTGGCTCAGACGGTAAAGAATCTGCCCACAATGAGGGAGATCTGGGTTCTATCCCTGGGTTGGGAAGATCCCTAGAGAAGGGAATTGCAGCCCACTCCAGTATTCTTGTCTGGAGAATCCCATGGACAGAGCAGCCTGGTGGGCTACGGTCCATGGGGTCACAACATTGTGACTATACTTAGTACTACTGAACTGTACACTG
>SJYQ01009934.1:0-122567 GCA_006410935.1 Redunca redunca | reverse complement strand
TGAATGGAATGAGTTACCAGAGTGAAGGAGAAGGTGAGTGACTAGCTGATAACCCAATGTGCTAAGCCTCTGGCTCCCTCCTTCCTGGTTCCTCACTTGGTTCAGGATGCAGAGAAAACACCCAGGCGGGTCCTCTCCGTGCCCCTCGGCTCAGTGGGGATTGTTCCGGCTCAGAGGGACCTTCTAAACAGCGAATAGGAGGTGCTCTTTCCTGGGCCCAACAGATGGGGCACCCCGGGGTGGGGAGGCAGGGAGAAAGACTTATAGGGTATCAGCAAAGGGTTCATTATCCTTAGGCAAGAAGCTCCTCGAGGCCTCCATTCCTAAACTTCAGGCTATGGGTGGAGTCCTAACAAGGAGACTGGAATCCACTAGAGAACAGAATTTTAAAATGCCTCCAAAGTATATTTGCTCTTCCACAAAGTCATATCAACGAAGTTTCAAGGAATAAAACACATGTGCCCTTACCATTGGTGTCTTAAATCTGCAGTGGCCTTTTGTCCTTAGGCATTCTCTGTATCACTACGTGATGGAAGGCATGGGTAGGAGGCTCTATCCTGGAGCTCACCCACGCACTGCAGATCCCTGCAAAGCTGGCCACCAGCCCCTCCGGCACGGACCCAGGATGCCGTGTTTGCACCTTGCAAGTCAGCTGCTCAATCACTCGTAGGTGATTGGACCAGGAGTGGTCACCTGATTTCATCTGGGCCAATCAGGTTCTTCCCCTGAGCATATGTTTACCATATTGTCCCTCGGATTTGCAATTCATAATTTTCAGCGCTGTGGGCAGCTATAGGCCACCTGGGCAGAGGAGAGTAAGCAGCTTGGCAGTGAGAGGGTGGAGAAGGGATGCATCTGGTTCTGACTCTCTCCTGAGGCACTGCTGCCCTTGGTCACTTCCAATAAATTCCCTTCATTTCCCTTTGGGAGCCAGATGGCTCCCAACAGCTCCAACACCTGCACTCACACTTTCTACACTTGCCTGAGGCAGGGGGCTTGTATTTGAAAGAGTTCGCAACTAATGGTCTAGGCTGCATAGAACCGCAAAACTTCTGTCATTAAAATAATTATATGTTAAAGCAACATCAGAGGATATCTGGTTTCTCTTCAAAATAAGATTTTTGAAAAATAAACTAGGAAAAGGCAGATTTATCCTTCCTTCTGAAGATCTTGTTTCATTAGCTTCTTTGTTTTGAAAAGTCAACCAGCAGCTTTCTTTAATTGGGCAGGTATCTCTAATAAAACCTCAAGAGCAGCTGGGTCCTTGTGGCCCCTCCAATTTGCCAGCAGATCTTGTTACTTGTTCAAGGTGCTTATGTTCAGGAAGAATCTGAGACCCTATAATAGAGATCTTGGAAGGGGTGGTGTGGCGGAAGAAGGTAGGGGCCAGACTGATGTTGGGATGGGTGAACTGTGGTCAGTACTTTGCTATGGGACCCTGGAGGGCATTCTCAGGCTCTGCACCTCTTTTGTGAAATGAGGGACTGGACTCAAAGGTACTCAGCTCCCTTCCCATGGGGCTCTGTAGACCCAGGGAGGACCATCCTCACCCATGGGCTCGTCTTGGGCACCCACAGGCAGCCCTCATCCCCTCACAGACAGCCTGGAAGACCAAAAGGCAAAGAACCCTGCCTTGGGTCCTGCCCCCAAGATGCCCCTTGCTCACCAAAGCCATGACCTGTGCCCACTTATGAAGGAAGCTGTCCCCATCACTCCCTAGACAACCTAGAGCTTTAAAAATGTGGATTAATTCCAAACCATTGAAACTGAGAAATTTCACACAGAATTTAGCTTTTTGACTCTTCTTGAACTATTTTGATGATCTGGCAGAACTGTGGTGAAGTTTGCTGAGCTAGGTGGGGCTGTCACTTTGGAGGAAGCACCTGCTCTGCACAGCCCCTTAGTCCCTACAGGGCACGGGGGGAGGGGGGCAGTGAATTGCTTGGGACATGGGCCTTCCAGTTTTAAACCTGGACCGTCCTGGGGCAAACGGGGCTGGTTGATCACCCTGGTCCCCACCCAGACCATTTTCTCACTTTTGGTCCCTCTGGCCCCAGCATCACAGTTTGGGACCTTGTTAATAATATACTTGGGGAAAAAAGTGAAAGTGTTAATCGCTCAGTTATGTCTGACTCTTTGCGACTGACTCTTCACAGACTATAGCCCACCAGACTCCTCTGTCCATGGAATTCTCCAGACAAGAATACTGGAGCGGGTAGCCATTCCCTTCTGCAGAGACTCTTCCTGGCCCAAGTATCGAACCCAGGCCCCCAGTATTGCAGGCAGATTCTTTCCCATCACATGTTAATGGCATGCCCCCCATTTCTTTTGCCACTCCAGCCCCTGACTCCCCTTTGCCTTTATCATGTGATGTCCCCACCTGTCCTTGACCACCAACACCTGCGTTTCTCTGTCTGGCAGGTTTCTTTGACTAGGATCCACTTTATCCACCTTTAAAGCTGGCCCACCAGATAGAGTGAAGGCAACCCTGAGCCAATGCCTGAGCCTGAGTGGGAAGACACTCGGGTGCATCCTGGGGGTGGCCTAAGGTGGTCACAATCCCTCCCATCACTTCCTCCTTCCCCTCCCTGTCTCGTCCTCACTCTCCTGATCACTATCCAACACCACCTGAATAAACCCCTTGCACTTGAATCCTTGCTTTGGGTTCTCTTGGTCTGAGAACCCAAACTAAACCAGCCACAGAGTCTCCAGCACAGAGTCCAGCAGCAGGGACACTCAAAAACCATTTTTGAACAAACCACAGAAGAAGCAGTTTCCCCAGGGCTTGTGAAGCCTTCCTGCTGTTCGAGAGGCAGCACATCGTGGCCTAAGAGCAGAGCTTTGGAGTCAGACCTGGATTCTAGTTGCATTTGTGTCCCTTATTACCCACTCTGAACCTCAGTACCCTCATCTGTGAAATGGGGATAATCATCACTCACCCCAAAGGGTGCTTACAAGAATGAGCCGGGTAAGGCAGGAATACTCATAGCACTGTCTGCATGAGGTGCCTGTGTGCTCAGTTGCTCAGTGGTGTCCGACTCCTTGTGACCCCATGGACTAGCCCACCGGGCTCCTCTGTCCATCGGCTTCTCCAGGCAGGAACACTGGAGTGGGTTGTCATTTCCCACTCCAGGGCATTTTCCTGACCCAGGGATCAAACCTACATCTCCTGCGTCTCCTGCATTGCAGGCAGATTTCTTTTACTGCTGAGCCACCAGGGAAGTCCAAAAACCAACCATGCTGCTGCTAAGTCACTTCAGTCATGTCTGACTGTGCGACCCCATAGACGGCAGCCCACCAGGCTCCCCTGTCCCTGAGATTCTCCAGGAGAGAACACTGGAGGGGGTTGCCATTTCCTTCTCCAATGCATGAAAGTGAAAAGTGAAAATGAAGTCGCTTAGTCGTGTCCAACCTTCAGCGACCCCATGGATTGCAGCCTACCAGGCTCCTCCATCCATGGGATTTTCATAGACAACAGTAAGTGAATGGGTGTGGCCTCATGTGACTCAAGGCTGTAGTCTGCCAATCCCTGCCTTAGAGTACAGAAATTAAGTCTGCTCATGTAAAATATACAGTAAGATAAATAATAAATTAGGGCCTAAAAGAAAGGTATCGAATCTTCTAGTCCTTTAGGAAAACCATCCTATAATGCCTGGAAAGTATTGCCTACTTTAAACATATCTACACAGTCTCATTCATTTCTTACCCAAATGTGGTGCTGACCCAATGGTGTGTGCCCCATTGGCATTCCTGGTGTCTCGATCTACCCCGACCCACAGGACCCCAAGCGGTCCTGTAATGAGGCTGTCAGCACCCTGGGGGACTGATTCCTAGGCACCCAGGCTCATGCTACCTTGGGACACAAGAGGCTGATGTATCCACAGCAGGATGAGCCAGATTCATCTTCAGTGAGCGTGCCTGATGGACAAGCTGTCTGAACTGACTCAGAGTAAACATCTCCCGGTGGCCAGTGCAGAAGCAGAGATCTAAGAGGAACCCACGGAACATCCCAGAACAGATTCCGGATGTCAGGGAGAGAGCTAGGCAGAGGAGTGAAGGTTTTACAGCCCAGCTCTGGAGGCCCACATTATGAATCTCCAGCAGGGGACAGCTAGGCATCAAGTGTGACAGTTGGACCACACTCAAAGCACACTCAAAGCAAAGCACCCTCAGAGTGTGGATGAACCACCACCATGGTCAGTGATGGAGACGCTGTCCCTATGTCTGTGTGGCTGCAGATCTCCCCTATCCTTTATATCCCAGCTAAGGTAGCTTTAGTGAAGCGCCCAGAGCATCACATGACTTTCCTGCATTTGTAGTGGGTGCCCACTGTTGCGCACAAAGCTTGGGAATCCCAAGACCTCACTTCTGACACCAACTGCACATGGCAGTCCCCAAGATCACCTTTCAACTTCATAATTCAGGACTCACAGAATTCAGAAAAGCCATTTTACTTGTGGTTACAATTTTCTGCAGTGTTCAGCAAAGGGCAGAGTCCGGGAGAGACCAGGCATGACCAGGCGCAAGCACCCCACTGCCCCTCCCAAGGCAGTCGGGTGGACAGCACTTAGTTCTCCCAGCACGGATGTGACCACATGCTCGGAAATACTGCCAAGCAAAGAAGCTCACCCAGCATTGACTTCCAGAGTTTTTATCAGGGTTCAGGCATGTGGACTTGGCTGACCGCACACAAGATTGATTGCAACCTGCAAACTCTCCAGAGGCTGAGTCCAAGGCGCCCCCAGAAGTCACACTGTCAGCACAGACCATTCAGTGTGGTCCAGGTAAACACTTTTGGGCAGGATATTCCAAAGATGACTCCCAGAACAAGTCAAATCAGGCAAGGTTAATCCCTGACTGCTCGATGTTATAACAAATCGCCACAAGAGGCTTCAAACGTTGCAAATGATCCTGTTACAGTTCAGTGGGTCAGAGTTCTGAGATGAGTCTCACCAGGCAAGTCAAGGTGTCAGCAGAGGGGGTCCTCCTGGAGGCCCCAGGGGAGAAGCCACGCCTTGCCGCTCCCCCCACCCAGAGAAGCTCGCACTCCTTGGCTCCGGGCTGCATGGCTCCAATCTTTGCTCCCATCACCGCACCTTTTCTGTGATCAAAGATCCATCTGCCTCCCTCTGAGAGGAACGTGTGTGATTATATCGGTGCACCTGGATAATCCAGGGTCACGCGCCCCACGTCAAGGGTCTTAATCTCACCCACAGAGTCCCTTTGGCCTTCATGAAGTAACACTTGCAGATTCCAAGGATTAAGATCTGAACATTTTAGGAGGCTCATCAGCCACCATTCTCCCCAGCACGCCCAGATCTTCCCTGGGCCACGCCTCTGCAGGCTTCTGGTTTCAACTTAAACTGTATCAATCAAAGGAGCATTTTTAGGGGCATCCCTCTGTTGAAAGGGGCTCAGGCACCTCTCCCATCCACAGCTCCGCCCTTAGTAGCCCCTCCCTCCTCTTGCTTCTTTCCTTCCTGGCAGTAACTGTAATGATGCAGAGTATTTACCTATTTTATTTTCTCATACTCTCTGCCTCTGTATCATTGGCCTGCTAGCCCAGCACCCAGCACCCAGCCTGGCACATAGTATGAGCACAATAACTGTTTGTTACATGAATAGATGAGTTGGCAGTTTGTCTTTGAACGGACTAACAAAGCTTTCAGCTGACTGAGAGGCCCTGTGATAGCACAGTTGATGGGGAGGAATTTGAGGCTGGAGAGTCCCGAGGTTGACTTCCAGATTTCTCTGTGATTTCTCTACTCTTAGCTTCCCTGAGCCTCCATGGGTAGACAGTCCTCTTCATGTAACGTACGCAGTGAACACCCACGACCCACCCAGCACATCTGAGGTGTGTAGTCAACACTGGTTCTGGTCCCATGGGAGTAGCATCGGCACCAAGTAGGGCCTTCAAGAATTTCAAGGTTCTTGTGTCCCACCCAGACCCACTGGATCAGAAATGCTAGGGGTGGGCCTGGGGATCTTTAACATGCCCTCCAGGGGCTTCTTTGCATGCCCACGTGTCAGAACTCCTGGAGGCCACGTTAGCTCTCTGCACTGCACGTGTTTTTAATTTTATCTCTGTTCGGCTGTGCTGGGACTCGGCTGTTGCGCGCTGTAGCAGGGGTGGCTCTCTGGGCGCGGTGCGCCAGCTTCTTGCCGCAGTGTCTTCTCTCGTTGTGGAGCACAGGCTTTCAGCACAGGGGATCAGTCCCTGCGGCCCCGGGGCTCTGGAGCACTCAGGCTTCAGTAGTTGGAGCCCATGGACTTAGCTGTTCCGCAGCCAGTGGGATCTTCCCAGACGAGGGCTCGAACTGTGTTTCCTACACTGGCAGGTGGATTCTTTACCACTGAGCCACCGGGGAAGCGATGCACATGTTAATACCTTCTGATCGTGACATGGCGACTAACATGAATAGCTGTTCCTCCGGGTGTCCCTAAATCACCACGCGAATTGCCTGGGGAGATGGACTGAACCCTGGGGACACTGAGAGCCATGGAAGCAGAAGAACCGCCCCGTGGCCACACAGCTTGTCCCTGGCACAACCAGAGTCAGTCAGGACTGCCGCTCCCAACCCTCTCCTCTCTGCCCAGCGCCCCTCTCAGTGACGCGTAGGGGTGAACAGATGCTTTGGGCATTTTGACTTTTCTTACTTTGGTGGGTGTGCTGATTCTCAAAGCCCCCTGGGTGAAGGGAACCTGATTTCATGTGAGAAAGTGCAGACTTGGGGGTCACTCAGCCTTTCAAGGGCCGGCTCCATCACTGCTGGCTGCGTGACCCCACCCCCAGGGCCGGGCTCCCATTCCCAGCTCATGAAGGATAGGGGCATTGGGTCAACACCTGGCACCTGAAGGCCAAGGGGCCCAGGTCATCCCAGGCTGAAATCACCCCGATACCAGACCTCAGGGGCAGTCCGTAAGAGGGGGACCTGGGGACCCCACGACTCCGACTACTGGAACTAACTTTTTCCTTTTTTGAACTGAAATAAAATGTGAATCATGAATAATTAAACAGCTGTCTTGTTCGATCCTTAGGGTAGATTCCCAGGGACTCCCAGAGCATTTGGGTATGTCAGGATGGGGGTGGTCATTGCCAGGGGTCCCCGAGAGTGGGTCGTCTCTGCCGAGGGTCCCTGAGGAGGACATTTGTTACAGGGAGCACCTGCGCCCTCTCCCCCATGACCTGGAGCCCCTACCCCTGCATCCCCCACCCTCTCCTTCCAGGTTTGTTAAAGACTCTTTTGACTTCAGTACAAATAACTAATGAAGTCATCAGGCTGATCTCTGGAGAAGCTGACATACAAGCCATCTCAACCATCCCCAGCTTTTATGTCACAAAAGCCTCATCAACACAAGCTCTGAAAGGTTTCCCACATTTCTTCCAGCACAGTGCTGAGACTTCAGGGCAAAGACAGGAACCCCATCCACCCGCTCCCACTGAGGCCCCAGCTTCCTCCTAGGTGCTCACTGGGTGTCCGCTGCAGCCCGGGCATCCTCCTAGGTGCTGGGAGGGTAGAAGGGAAGGAGCAGACAGTCCAGGCCAGGACCCACTGGATGCCATAAAGCGCCTGCCACCCTTCCCGCTGAGAGCATCAAAACTGTCTCCAGTCAACCATGTCCCAGGGGGCGAAGCTGCCCGTGATTGAGAATCATGGGTCTGACCTTAATCAAGGACACCAAAACGAGGTGAAATAAGGTGGAACAAAGTGAAACAAGGTCATAGAACTGTAGGTATCTTTTAAACCCCCTAAGCTACTTATCCACATAGCTAGAATTCCAGGTAGACAGGCATAGAGACACAGATATAGAAAGAGTTGTAGATAGGGATAGGGATACAGAGGAACAGGGACGCAGAGATAGATTCCTTCTGGCGCAGGTGGTGATTAGCACTCTGAAGAAAAATAAACCAGGTTCAGGGGCTGACTTAGAACAGGGGTCAGGGCGGGCCTCTCTGATGAGGTGACGCTGGGCAGAGAGCACTGTGCAAGAGGGAATCGGCACAGGGATGTCAGGGTAAGCGAGCTCCAGGCACAGGGAGGGGAGGGAGTTGTGCAAATGCCCTGAGGCTGACTGTGCAAAGTGAGCGTGAAGCCCAGTGAGAAGGCCACTGTGACTGGGCCAGAGGTGGCGATGCAGGGGCAGGTGATGCGGTCAGCGAGACATCAGAGTCCTGGTCAGACTTGGCCTTGGTGCCATTGTGACCATTTCAGGTTTTGCTCTGTGTGAAGAGGGACCCATAGAGGATCTGATCTGAGCAGGGGAAGGATGTGATCTGACTTAGATCTTGAAAACCAGGCAAGAAGGGGTGTCAGGAGACTGTGGCAATGGTCTACACAAAGGATAGTGGCAGCTTGGAGGTCAGAGAAATATCCAACTTGGAATATAAAAGATCAAAGGATGGTTGGTTCTGGAGGTGATGGGCAAGAAGGGAGGGAGGGAGGAAAGGAGAAAGAGAGAGGGAAGGGAGGGGGGAGCAACTGAGGGAAAGATACAAGGATGGACTTTTGGGCCAACAGACTTGGGTTCGAATGCCAGCCACACCACTTCCTAGCTCTGTGACCTTAGGAAAGTAGCTTGCCCTCTCTGTGTCTCAGGTTCCACATCTGTAAAATGGCTTAATAGTATTGCATCTCACCTAGATGAGGAGGAGGAAGGCTTGTCACACAGCAGGCCCTCAATTAAAAGGGTCTTCCTTCAAGGGAGGTGTTCTTGCTTCCCTCTCCTATCTACCCTGCCAGTTTCTCATCACACAGAGGTTTTAGGCAGTGGGCTCTGCAGGAAGCCAGAGCCAATGCCCTGCCCTGTGGAAATGAAACCTGAAATCTTAAGTGACAGCAGACCCTGGGGTCTAGTGACTATTGTCAAGAAGAGCCTTCTTTTTATTTTTTTGGCCATTCCACACACGGCTTGTGGGATCTCGGTTCCCCAGTGAGGAACTGAACCCAGGCCCGGCAGGAAAAGTCCTGGATCCTAACCCCTGGGCCAGCAGGGCACTCCCAATAAGAGCCTTTTGGAAAAACTTGCAAGCAGGAGCCAGGTTCTAAGGCCCCAGCCAGCTCTTAGAGCCAGCATTCCCTGCCCCCACCCCACCCCGCCCCCGCTGCCTGACAGCTGGTGTGGCCCCAGCCTGCTCCCAAAGCCGGGGGCTGAGGTTTGCTTTCTTTCATCCCAGTAACAGTCCCGCCCCCAAGGCCATCTCAGCACAATTCAGCAGGCTGGGCAGGTGGGAGCCCTCCCACAGCATCTGCTCAGAAACCCACCCGCACACCCCTACCCGGCAGGCATGCCCCTCTCACACGGGGTGGGGTACCTGCCCTGGGAAAGCCCGCTGCTCCGCAGACGCTCTGCAGATACTTGGTACTGCTATGGAAATAGCCACAGTCACAGGGGCAGCTGGAGAGAATGTTTCAGAATCCTTACAGGGCCTGGCAGCAGGGAGCAGGACCTGGAGATGAGCCTGAGGCATCTGTCTGGGGCTTTTCAAGCCTTCGGCAACCTGGGACCCACTGTCCCCACACCCTCTTTTTGGCAGAGGAGTAGCCTGCAGGGCGAGATGGCTCCAGGCTCCTACCGCCTCTGCTTCTCCCAGGTTGTCCAGAACAAGGAGAACTTGCTCTTGGAATGAGATGCCAAGCCTTCTTACATAAATATCCAGACCTGGGGCTTCTTCTGAAAAATCAGAAGATCTGGGAACATGCAACCATACAGCGTGGGTGAAGGTGTCCTCTTTACCAGGGCATGGCCTCTCCTGGCAGCCACAGTGCCCACCTCTCCTGCTGCCTCCCTGGCACTCAGCCTCCTTCCCCACCCTCACACCCCTGTCCAGAGAGGCTTCTGGGGGCTGTCCAGGTCAGAGGAGGAACTGAAGTGGGCTGGGGGCAGGAGAAGATGCAGGAGGCCTTCTCAGTTGGAATCAACAGAATGCAGACAAGGAAGAGAGAGGGACACGCAGGTCTGTAGGTCTCGAGCTGGGAGGTTGTTGAGGCTGAGATGGGGGTGGATAGAGATGGGGAACCCGAGGAGGAAGAGGAGGGCAAGGAGGTGTCCACTTGGTGTTTGTTGAGCCCCGACTGAAACACACAGGCCTGAACTCAAAGAGGAGGCGGTGCGTCATCCAGTCGTCAAAGCATTTTGAAACAAGCACCCCTATTTGCATATCCGATTGGCAAAAATAGTAAAAAAGATTACTAATAAAACAGAAAGCAGTTTAGCGGCTGCCAGGGGGTGGGGGTGGAGATAGGGAACAACTGCTAAACTGGTATGAGGCATCCTCTGGAGAGACAGAAAGTTCTGGAATGACATAGAGGTGATGTCTGCCCAGTGATGTGAATATAATGCCACTTGAATTGTTCACTTTCAAATGGTTAAAATGGTAGATCTTATGTCATGTGCATTTTACCATACGTTTAAAAAAGGCCTAACCAGTGATGGTGAGGGGTGTGGGGACACAGGAGTAGAGTGTCAATCAACACAGGGCTTCAGGAGAGCGGTGTGGTTGTTCATGTCATCATCTAAATGCTTGTACCCAAAAATCTTGTAGAAGCTCCTGTGACATCAATATACATAAGCAAAGAGGTCCAGGATGGAGCTGTTAATTCAAAACAAACAGGGACCTCCCCGGTGGCCCAGTGGCTCAGACTCCATGCTGCCAATGCAGGAGGCCCAGGTTTGATCCCTGGTTGGGGAACTAGATCCCACATGCTACAACTAAAGATCCCACATACCGCAACTAAGACCTGGCACAGCTGAAAAAAAATATTTTAAAAGTAAATAAACAATAAAAATAAACGAACACACAAAAATCGAAAACCACCTAAATGCCGCATTCGTTTTCTGTGAACAAATTACCCCCACATGGCAGCTCGAAACCAGACTTCTCTTACCTCTGCCCACCCAGGGTCTCCAGGTTCTGTGGGTTAGAAGTCCCTGCGTTGTTGGGCTGGGTTCTCTGATCAAGGTATCAAGGCCAAAATCAAGCTGTCAGCCTCACCTAGAGATCGCGGTCCTTTTATAAGCATACTTAGGTCGGTGCCAGAATTCATTTTCCTCGGGGTTTATAGCTGAGGCCCCCTTTTCTTGCTGACCATTGTCCAGGAGGGCTCTTCCACGTGCCTCCCCCACCCCTCAACCGTGGAGAATCTCCCCACAAGGGAGAACCCATTCCTTTTAGGGGCTCACCTGACGAGGTCAGCCCACCAAGGAGAGCCTCCCTTTCTTGAAATCCACAGTACCAACCACACACACTCTATTCACAGAAGCGACACCCCATCGTATTTGTAGGTTCCTCCCATACTCAAGAGGAGGGTGTGGCAACCCACTCCAGTATTCTTGCCTGGAGAATCCGGTGGACACGGGAGCCTGATGCGCCAGAGTCCATGGGGTCACAGAGAGCTGGACGTGACTGAGCAACCACAGTAGCAGCGGACACCCAAGGAGAAGGAGCCATTTAAGGGTGGAGTCACCGTAGAATTCTGCCTGTCACAGTGTCCATCAGTAGGAGACCATATCAGTAAACCATTGTAGCTTCATGATCTCAAAAACTGGAAAGAATTTAAATAAAATGAGATCTATATGCACTCATGGGAAACATCTTCCTTGATGCCTTGATAAGTGAAAACAGCACATTGCAAAACTATATATTTTTTTCCTGTGTGTGTATATATAAAATTTCTTTAGTTCAGTTCAGCCACTCAGTTGTGTCCGACTCTTTGCAACCCCATGGACTGCAGCATGCCAGGGCTCCCTGTCCATCACCAACTCCCGAAGTTTACCCAAACTCATGTCCATTGAGTCAGTGATGTCATCCAAATATCTCACCCTTTGTTGTCCCCTTCTCCTCCCACCTTCAGTCCTTCCCAGCATCAGGGTCTTTTCAAATGAATCGGTTCTTCACATCAGGTGGCCAGTATATTGGAGTTTCAGCTTCAACATCAGTCCTTCCAATAAACAATCAAGACTGATCTCCTTTAGGCTGGATCTCTTTGCAATCCAAGGGACTCTCAAGAAACTTCTCCAAACCATAGTTGAAAAACATCAATTCTTCACTGGTCATCTTTCATTATAGTCCAACTCTCACATCCATACATGACCACAGGAAAAACCATAGCCTAGGAAAAACCTAGATGGACCTTTGTTGGCAAAGTAATGTCTCTGCTTCTTAATATGCCGTCTAGGTTGTTCATAACTTTCCTTCCAAAGAGTAAGCGTCTTTTAATTTCATGGCTGCAGTCACCACCTGCACTGATTTTGGAGCCCAAAAAAATAAAGTCTGACACTGTTTCCACTGTTTCCCCATCTATTTCCCATGAAGTGATGGGACCGGAGGCCATGATCTAAGTTTTCTGAATGTTGAGCTTTAAGCCAACTTTTTCACTCTCTTCTTGCACTTGCATTAAGAGGCTCATTAGTTCTTCTTCACTTTCTGCCATAAGGGTGGTGTCATCTGCATATCTGAGGTTATTGATATTTCTCCCGGCAATCTTGATTTCAGCTTGGGCTTCCTCCAGCCCAACGTTTCTCATGATGTACTCTGTATATAAGTTAAATAAGCAGGGTGACAATATACAGCCTTGACGTACTCCTTTTCCTATTTGGAACCAGTCTGTTGTTCTATATCCAGTCCTAACTGTTGCTTCCTGACCTGCATAAAGACTTTTCAGGAGGCAGGTCAGGTGGTCTGGTATTCCCATCTCTTTCAGAATTTTCCACAGTTTCTTGTGATGCACACAGTCAAAGGCTTTGGCATAGTCAATAAAGCAGATGTTTTTCTGGCACTCTCTTGCTTTTTTGATGATCCAGCAGATGTTGGCAATTTGATCTCTGGTTCCTCTGCCTTTTCTAAAACCAGCTTGAACATCTGGAAGTTCACGGTTCACATATTGTTGAAGCCTGGCTTGGAGAATTTTGAGCATTACTTTACCAGTGTGTTTGAGATGAGTGCAATTGTGCGGTAGTTTGAGCATGCTTTGGCATTACCTTTCTTTGGGATTGGAATAAAAACTGACCTTTTCCAGTCCTGTGGCCACTGCTGAGTGTTCCAAATTTGCTGGCATATTGAGTGCAGCACTTTCACAGCATCATCTTTCAGGATTTCAAATAGCTCAACTGGAACTCCATCACCTCTTCTAGCTTTGTTCATAGTGATGCTTCCTAAGGCCCACTTGAGTTCACATTCCAGGATGTCTGGCTCTAGGTGAGTGATCACACCATCGTGGTTATCTGGGTCATGAAGATCTTTTTTGTACAGTTCTTCTGTACATTCTTGCCACCTCTTAATATCTTCTGCTTCTGTTAGGTCCATACCATTCCTGTCCTTTACTGAACCCATCTTTGCACGAAATGTTCCCTTGAAAGTGAAAGTGAAGTCGCTCTTATAGATGTGCAACTCTACACATACAATTTCATTTGATCAAAAACAACTATGTATGCCTGTACATGTGTGTGTGTTTGTACATGTACAAAAAAAAATCTAGAAGAATACAGATGGTCGAGGGGCTCACCATTTATAGTTTGGTCTCTAGACTTTATTTCATACAGTTGCGTGTTATTTAGAATTAGTTGCAGTGAGTATCTATTATTTCTGTAGCTTAGAAAGATTATCACATGAATAAGAAAAAGCTCACAATTTAGTCACCAGTTGAATCACTGCGTTTTAAGGGACGGAAAGGAAAACTCTTCTGTGTCTCCCCCTGCCCCCCAGGCTTTTATGATATGACCATGTTGGGAGTAATTCTCAAGCCAGATTCATTTTCTCATTATTTCTCATTTTGAAATATTCCATAGTGACTCTTGAAGTTACTCATTGCTAAGGGATCGCTCCCAGCAATCAGAGTAGTGAGAATTCAGAACCACACCCCTGTACGACACTGGGGGACAGGAGCAAACACCTCAGGGCAGGCAGGTCGGAGTTTGAAGTGGGTTGTCTACACTGGAGGTAAGCAGCAGCCCATGAGATCTGAGTCAGGCTCAGAGTCAGACCCAGCTGCTGATGGAAGGGCAGGGCAGCCACACAGGCCAGGCAGTCAGCAGGACTGGGGTACCGGGAAGAGGGGTGTCATGAGTCAGGCTCCATGGAGAAAGTAGAAACAATCTGAAGTCTTTCCGGCAGAAAACAGTTTCACACGACCCACTGAGTGCTTACAAAGCCGACAGCGGGCTGGAGGAGCAGCCCCAGGCTCTGCTGCGGCCATGACCCCTCGACATGGCCAAACAGAAGCTGCCACACTCAGGAAGACTGAGAAACACAAAGCCGCGAGGGGACTGTGGAGTCAGAGCACACCTTCAGCACTGCAGCCCAGGAGTGAGAGCCCCCACCGCCGCCCTGCACCTGCTGCTAGACACCCCAGAGCGGGAGACTGGACGCCAGCGTCCCCACGACCTTGCTAGGCAAGAGAAAACAGGCCACAGAGAGACAGCAGCCATCTTCTTCCCATCTTCCAAATCTCACGAGAATGCACCGAACTGCAACAGCCAAACTCACACCCAGAACCGGAGCTCCAAGAGAGTTTGGGAAATTCATTTTTAACTTTTCCAAAAAAGTTAGAATGAACCCCAAGTACCCAGGGTCATTACCCAAGAGGGAGCCTACAGCACAGGAGGGCAAGGATCCCAGCGGGGGCCTGGGAGACAGGGCAGAGTCCAGCTCCAGGGACCAACCCCACACTTGCAAGGCAGCGAGGAGAGCCCTGACACGGCCTCTAGTCATTTCTTGGATGAACCCTGGGTCCTTAAACGAAGAAATAAGGATCAGGTTTCTCTGTTCTAACCTCAGTGTGGCTGCACAGATTAACTTCAGCTAAGCTCACACAGGGCTGGAGAGGGTGTGGAAAAAAGGGAACCCTCTTGCGCTGTTGATGGGAATGAAAATTGTTACAGCCATTATGGAGAACAGTATGGAGATTCCTTAAAAAACAAACAAACAAACAAACAAAAAACTAGGAATAGAACTACCATATGACCCAATAATCCCACTTCTGGGCACATATCCTGAGAAAACCATAACTGAAAGAGACTCATGTACCCCGTTGTTTGTTGCAGCACTTTTTACAATAGCTAGGACATGGAAGTAACTTACATGCCCATCGACAGATGAATGGATACAGGAATTGTGGTACTTATATACAATGGACTATTACTCAGCTACAAAAAAGAATGCTTTCGAGTCAGTCCTAATGAGGTGGATGAATCTAGAGCCTATTACACAGAGTGAAGTAAATCAGAAAGAAAAAGACAAATATTGTATATTAATGCATATGTATGGAATCTAGAAAGATGGTACTGATGAGCCTATTTGCAGGGCAGCAGTGGAAACACAGACATAGGGAACAGGCCTGTGGACACAGTGGGGGAAGGAGGGGGTGGACAAATTGAGAGAATAGTATGGAAACATACACATTACCGAATGTAAAGTAGACAGCCAGCGGGAATTTGCTGTATGACTCAGGGAACTCAAACTGGGGCTCTGTGACAACCTAGAGGGGTAGGATGGGGTGGGAGAAGGAAGTGGGGGTTCAGGAGGGAGGGCACATATGTATACCTGTGGCTGATTCATGTTGATGTATGGCAGAAACCAACACAATATTGTAAAGCAATTATCCTCCAATTAAAATACAAAAACAAAGAAAGAAGGAAAGAGAAAAAAACATTTTAATGACTATCGTGTATCAAGTGGCTGCCATTATTAGCTATGCACGGTGCTAAGTGGTTCATGCATTGCCCTGTATCTATTTTGCAGCAACCCTGTAAGATGGAGACGGTTACTGCTGTTATTATTGTTAGTTACGATTTTGTTTTTTATCTTTTTTTTTTTTGGCTGTGCTGGGTCTTCATTGGGCTTCCCTGGTGGCTCAGATGATGAAGAATCCACCCTCAATGCAGGAGACCTCGGTCTTCATTGCTGCCCGGGGGCCACTCTAGTTGCGGTGCCCGGGGTTCTCACGGCAGTGGCTTCTCTTGTTGCAGAGCACAGGCTCTAGGCACGTGGGCTTCAGTAGTTGCGGCACACAGGCTCATGTGCTGTGGCTTGAGGGCTCTCAAGCCCAGGCTTCATAGTTGTGGCACACAGGCTAAGCCTGTGGAGCCTGCAGGATCGTCCCAGTTCGGGGATCGAAACCATGTCTTCTGCACCGGCAGGCGGATTCTTTATCACTGAGCCACCACGGAAGCCCCTATTGATATTATTTAAAAGGTGATGAGACTGAGACTCAGAGGGGTTTTGTAACTTGGCCAAGGTCACACAGCAAGTGAATGACAGACCCAGGATTAGAACCCATATATTTAACCACGGTGTGACATTGCTACCATGATTCCTCTTTGATGTTCTTTTAAATAAGAAAACAGATCTGTACACCCTAAGTGCTGTTTGTTTGGAAGACAACTGTTCCCAAATATGGGATGCATGGGGACGTAAATAATAAAAGGAATCCTTCGTGGGGGAGGAGCTGGAATCTACAGGACTAAACAGCACCTGTGCTCCTGTCAAAGCTAACATTCCGCTCTACAAGCACACCTATTTCCCCCCCCGTTAAAAAGCCACTGTAACCATAGCCTTGCTGGGAGTGGCTCCCAGCAGGTCAGGGTCTGGGGGAGGGAGGGATACTGCTTCTTGGAAGATGCTCTGTGGTCATCCCTGAACCAATCTACAGTCCCAGTGTTGCTATAGCAACTCCCCATCTGCATTATTTCAATGAAACAGAAACATCTTCCGTCTCTAGGCTATTGTGGCTTTGAAAAGTGATTCGTTCAATCAACAAGTATTGAAAAGTGTCATCCAGGAGTGGCAAATTCAAATGCTTAGAGGATCAGACTGATAACATAAAAGAGTTCATTTAAAAGGCTGGCCAGGGGTTTAATCAGAGAGTTAGGAGCAGCAAGGCCCCGGAGAGCATGCACATGTCCCCATCCGTAAGAGCAGCCATTTCAGTCCAGCCCCTTATCTCTCTGCTGGAATGTAATCCCAGTGTTGCTGGATCTTCAGATTTGTTGAAAGTTGAGAGTTGGATTTTTCTGTGAAATCTTTCCATTTTGAAACACTGGCAACCAATTCAAGATTTGGAGTTGAGCTTCTGAGTACTGTTGTGCAGGTCATATGCTGCAGAGCTCTGGGCTCACTCAGTTCTGTTCAGTTCAGTTCACCTTAAAAAATGTGTTAAGTATAATCATTGCAAAGAAACAAAGTGGAGACAGAGTAATCTAGTTAAATGACAGACAAGGAACTTTAGAAGCAAAGGTCAAATTATGGAATAATCATTATAGACTTTATTAGACTCAGTTCAGTTCAGTCATTCAGTCGTGTCTGATTCTTTGTGACCCCATGAACTGCAGCACGCCAGGCCTCCCTGTCCATCACCAACTCCCGGAGTTCACTCAGACTCACGTCCATCGAGTCGGTGATGCCATCCAGCCATCTCATCCTCTGTCGTCCCCTTCTCCTCCTGCCCCCAATCCCTTCCAGCATCAGAGTCTTTTCCAATGAGTCAACTCTTCGCATGAGGTCGCCAAAGTACTGGAGTTTCAGCTTCAGCATCATTCCTTCCAAAGAAATCCCAGGACTGATCTCCTTTACAATGGACTGGTTGGATCTCCTTGCAGTCCAAGGGACTCTCAAGAGTCTTCTCCAACACCACAGTTCAAATGCATCAATTCTTCAGCACTCAGCCTTCTTCACAGTCCAACTCTCGCATCCATACATGACCACTGGAAAAACCATAGCCTTGACTACACGGACCTTTGTTGGCAAAGTAATGTCTCTGCTTTTGAATATGCCATCTAGGTTGGTCATAACTTTCCTTCCAAGGAGTAAGCGTCTGGGCTCACTAGTCTTATGTGAATTCAGGGCAAACTGTACAGCTATATATGTGTAATCCCATCACATCAAGAAGCCAAATCTGGCTTGTGGGTCACAACTTGCCAATTCCAACTCTCTAACCCAGCCTTAGAGGTTTGGCTAAGTTAATGATTGTCCAACTATCCAGTATAAGCCACAAAAAAATGATGATGACAGTAGTATTCAGGAGCTTTCCAGGTGGCTTCATGGTAAAGAATTCATCTGCCAATGCAGGAGACGCAGGTTCAATCTCTGGGTCAGAAAGATCCCCTGAAGGAGGAAATGGCAACCCCTTCCAGGATTCCTGCTTGGAGAATCCCATGGACAGAGCAGCCTGGCGGGCGGCAGTCCATGGTGTTGCAAAGAGTCGGAACATGACTGAGCACGCACATGACTGAGCACGCACACATGCATGCACAGTAGTATCAGTGATGTGAAAGAGTGTTCACCATATATTGATGAGTGGAAAAAGCAAGCGGCAAAAACATGAACAGAGTACAAGCTCAGTTTTTGAAAATAAAAATGTATATGCTGCTTTAGAAAATCTGGAAGGATATATCCCCAGTTGGAATAAAAATTCTATCTTAAGGTTGAGTGCTGGATCATTTTTGTCCTCATCTTCTTTATCTCTGCTTTTTAAATTCTTTTATGGCGGTGAGTATGTACCTTCAGACTTCCCCAGTAGCTCAGCGGTAAAGAATCCGCCAGCAATGCAGCTGGATCCCTGGGTCAGGAAGATCCCCTGGAGGAGGAAATGGCAGTCCAGGCTGCAGTCCATGGGGCTGCAAAGAGTTGGACCCGACTAAAGCGACTGAACACAGACACGTGGACATGATGGCGAGTAACCCTTACACAATGAAAAAATTTAAGTTCATTTCAAAATTTGGTTTTAAATGGCATCCAAGCTTTTTTCCTAGCAAAAGGGTGAAAAGTGGGGTTGTGGTAAAAAACAGGGGTTCCCAAAGTCAAAGTGAAAGTGAAGTCGCTCAGTCGTGTCCGACTCTTTGCGACCCCATGGACTGGAGCCTACCAGCCTCCTCTGTCCATGGGATTTTCCAGGCAAGAATACTGGAGTGGGCTGACATTTCCTTCTCCAAACATGTGGTCAAAAACAGAGGTTCCCAACCTCAAACATGTATCAGCATTGACCTAAGGGCATGTTTAAATACAGACCCCACCTACCCACCCTGGGGGTACTAGGACTCAGTAGGCCAAGGACTGGGCTGTGGAGTCCGCCTTTCACCAATTCCCAGGTGATGCTCAAGTTCACAAGCTCACGCAGGGCCTGGACCACACCCACCAAGAACCAGTGGGAAAGAGCAGGACTGGCTCTACCCTCTGAAAAGACCTTCTTATCAGGGTATCTAAGAATCCCTCCATCAACCTGCTAAAAATGCAGATTCTGGGATGATCCTCAAAGACGGTGACTCCTGGGCGGGGGTGGTCTGAGTTGGGGCCTGGGAATCTGCATTTTAGCAAATATGCTAGATGGTTCTGCTGTGGGTGCCGGGGGACACCCTTGAGAAGCACAGCACTTCTTTGCAGTGCCAGCTTATTTGGGTGATACCCATTTACTGGTATGCAGTGGGTTCCTGCTGTGTGCCCAGCACTGTGGCAGGAACTGGACAGACCCATATGCCACACCCCTCCCTCCAGGGGCGGCCCTGGGGGCAGAAGGAACAAGCACCCAGTGAAAGCCTTCTGCTGAGGCTGATTAGCTGGGGTGTTGGGGAGACACGAGGCAGGCCCCTGGGCAGCGAGTGTCCTGGGTCTAGAGGGAGGCAGCCTGGAGCAGGGCACTGGGAGTGTGTGGGGACGTTCCTTCTCATGATCTTTCAAACCAACGATTCGTTCTCAACAGCAACCAGCTCCACTTCAGTTAGTGTTTGACTGTAAAACTCAAAATGTGCTGTTAGGGCACATGAAAAAGTGTTCAACATTGCTAACTATTATTAGAGAAACGCAAATAAAAGCTGCAAGATATCCCCTCATACCAGTCAGAATGGCCATCATCAAAAAGCCTACAAATAACAAATGCTGGAGAGGGTGTGGAGAAAAGGGAACCCTCCTACCCTGTTGGCAAGAATGTAAACTGATCCAGTTTACAGTACAGAAGTTCCCCAAAAAACTAAAAATAAAACTACCATATGATAATACAACTCCACAGAAGTTGATTGGCAGATTCTCTAATTTGTAACATAGATTCTCTAATTTGTAACATCATTCACCTTTTATGAAGTTTTAAGTCTCTCTGGTGCTACGAGTTGGCACCTTGTGGCCTGGTGTCTTTACTCTTGAGAGAACCTATTGCTAGTCCCCACAAAATATACTTGAAAGTAAGTCAACTGTTTTTGTCCAGTGATAGTATAATCATCATATTGTTCAAAGAATGTTGAAAAATGTGTCCTGTGAATGTGTATGCACATACATGTGCTTAGTTCAGATGCTGAAAGTAAATTTTATTTATTCTGTTTGAAAAAAAAAAAAAACTACCATATGATCCAGCAATCCCATTCCTGAGATATATCTGGAGAAAACCATAATCCGTAAAGATACATGCACCCCAAGTTCATAATAGCACTATTCACAACAGCCAAGACATGGAACCAACCTAAGTGTCCATCAGTGGATGAAGAGATAAAGATGTGGTACATATACACAATAGAATGTTACTCAGCCGTAAAAAAGGACAACATAATGCCGTTTGCAGCAACACAGGTGCGACTAGAGACGATCATGCTGAGTGAACACTCAGGAGGAGGCAGACAAACACCCTATGGTAGCGCTTTCATATGGAATCTAAACTATGCCACAAATGAGCTTATCTACAAAACAGAAACAGACTCAGACATAGAGAGCAGCGGGCTGCCGAGGGGGAGTGGGGGACGGAAGGAGCGGGAGTCTGGGGTTAGCAGATGCAAACCATTATACACAGAGCGGATAAACCAAGTCCCACTGTTTGAGCACAGGGAACTGTATTTAACATCTGTGTAAACTGTAATGGAAAAGAATACGAAGAAGAATGTATGTATAGGTATAACTGAGTCGCTCTGCTGCACAGCAGAAAAGAATACAACATTGTAAATCAACTATATTTCAATTTTTAAAAAAACACGCTGTTAGGCAGCAGCCTGGCTGTCCGTCCTGGGCAGGGCCTCTGAGTATCTGCTCACAGCTCTTCCCTCAGCTTCCACAGCCCCATCCCTTCATCATACTTCAAAGTCCACCTGTCCAGGTGAGCCCTCTCTGTCCCTCCTCCCTGCCCTTGCTTGGTGAATTCTTTTGTGTCTTTGTTTTTTAAATGTTTTGAACCTTCTATACTCCAAACAGACAGGAGATCAGAGAAAACCACCTGTCGAATCCCCAGGTGCCCGTGACACAGATGCTCCCATTGCGAGGATTTTCTTCAGCTCTTTTTGGAATAAATGAACCAAACAGACACAGCCCGAGCCTCGCTCTGACCCTCCATTTCCTTGAGGGCCCCCTCCCCCTGGCTTACCCATTCTCACGCCATTTGATGTATTTTTGCTCATGGGTGTGTATGCATAACCAAGAGATCGTGTCATTTAGCCTGAACATTTAGCTCTGATGTTACCACTCTGTACCCTCATTGCTTTGCAAGTTGCCTTTCGCGCCCACCTTTATGTTTGGAGACTTATCAGAAGGACCAGTTTGTCTTGCCTGTGCATGCTATCCACGGCTCTGCATGTCCTCAGCGGTGACATCAGACACAGGCCTGCAGGGGTGAGCCCAGGGCGTATAACATCTGCACTACTTCTCTTGGCTTTACCAGATATAACCCATAGCAGGCTGTTAGTCCTCGGTTCCTCCCTCATCCCCCAGCTGCTGGGCAGCTCCCCCAAACCAGAGTTGGCTGGCGCTGGGCCCCCCTTCCAGATCCTGGGCACAGACAGAACCGCCCCCTCCCCGGGCTTGCAGCGTGGATTTTGAGGGACCTGCAAGTCTCGGAAGCCTGAGTCCTCACCCGAGCTTCGACTCTCCGGTGCAGCTCTCAGCCTCAGGGCCAGCCTGCCCTCTCCTGCCCCATCCCAAGGGAGCCGTGGGCTCCCCTGGCCAGCCCAGCCTGGGGGCACACTCCAGCCTCTGCGGCAGCCTCCCAGAGATATCTTAAAAATCTTCCAGAGGCAATGATAAGAGAGAAGAAATCAGGATATGGGTTTGAGCCCCCAGAGGTGGAGTAGCTGGACAGGTGGGAGGGAATGGTCGGCAGGTAGATGAGGTACATACCTGCCCTTTGGCAGAGCCAGAGGTAGGAGCTGGAGGAGGGGAGGAAGCCCTTGGGGCCCTCTGCCTGGCTGAGCATGAGCCAAGTCTGACCCTACTCTAAGCGGGTTTGGGTTCTGTGTGGGGCGGGGGGGCAGGCGGAGGCACTCCTGCCCCAGGGGAGCCCCACTCGTGGACTGTTGACTGAGCACCCCCCCATGTGTAAGGCCCTGGGGACAGCTCTCTGCCCTTGAGAGGGTCACAGTGAGTGGGGGAGGGGAGGAGTAAATGAGAGCAGAGTTTCCTAAGCCTCCTGGAACAATCACAACTGGGGCTTCAAACAACATAAATCTAGGCTCTCGGCGTCCGGAGGCCGGAAGTCTGAAATGGAGGTGTCAGCGGGACCAGGCTCCCTCCAGAAGTCAGCAGCTCTGGGAGAGTCCTTCCTGCCCCTTTCAGCTCCCGCGGCTCCACGTGCCTCGGCCTGTGACTGTTTCCCTCCAGTCTCCGCCTCCATCTTCTCACAGCCTCCCTCTGCTTTCTCTCATAAGGGACACCTGGCCTCGGCTTCAAGGCCCACCCTAAATCCAGGATGGTTCACCTGGAGATCCTTAACTAATTACAGCTCAATTCAGTCACTCAGTCATGTCTGACTCTGTGACCCCATGGACTGCAGCACGCCAGACTTTCCTGTCCATCACAACTCCCAGAGCCTATTCAAACTCACGTCCATCGAGTCAGTGATACCATCCAGCCATCTTATCCTCTGTCATCCCCTTCTCCTCCTGCCTTCAATCTTTCCCAACATCAGGGTCTTTTCCAATGAGTCCGTTCTTCGCATCAGGTGGCCAATGTATTGGGGTCTCAGTTTCAACATCCAATAAATATTCAGGACTGATTTCTTTTAGGATGGACTGGTTGGATCTCCTTGCAGTCCGAGAGATTCTCAAGAGTCTTCTCCAATATGACTGCTCATAAGCATCAGTTCTTCGTGCTCAGCTTTCTTTAGATGACTTGACTACTGGAAAAACCATAGCTTTGACTAGATGGACCTTTATTGGCAAAGTAATGTCTCTACTTTTTAATATGCTGTCTAGGTAGGTCATAGCTACACCTTTAATGAGCCTATTTCCAAATAAGTTCCTGCACACAGGTTCTGGGGGCTTCCCAGGTGACTCTAGTGGTAAAGAACCCACCTGCCACTGTAAGAGATATAAGAGACACGGTTTCAATCCTGGGTCGGGAAGATTCCCCTGGAGGAGGGCATGACAACCCATTCCAGTATTCTTGCCTGGAGAATCCCAGGGACAGAGGAGCCTGGCGGGCTACAGTCCATGGGGTTGCAAAGAGTCAGACACAACTGAGCTACTTCGCACACATGCAAAGGTTCCGGGGCACAGGTGTATTAATATCTTCGGTGGACCACTACTCAACCAACCCCACAGGATTTGGGGGACCTTCTTGAAGAAGCAGGTCAGAGCAGGAGCCCATCTTTCTAGAGGGAGAGGGTGGGTGTTCAGACAGAGAGGAGGAGGGGTGCTGGATAGGGATCAGGGGTCTGAGGAGGAAGTGGACAAAGTCCCGAGTGGAGGGATAAGTAGGGCTCCTGGCCACCCCCCCCCCAACCATTGGGAAATTTCCACTTGATCCCAGAGCAGTGAGGCGCTGAGGGGCGGGGATTAGCAAAGGACTAGGATGTAGCTGTACCTGGCGAGTGAAATTCCCTTCTAAGTTTAGGGTGGGCAATTCTGATGGGCTAGAGGAGCCATGAGAAGGAAGCTGAGGTACAGCCAGCCACCCCCGACCCCACTCAGCCTGAGGGCAGAGCTCCCTCCCGTCTCTCGGTCTCTTGTGAGTCATGTCCTGGCAGCCGACCTTTTTTGGCTCTGTAGGCACCTCTCTTCTGTGACTCACTAAAAAGCGGGGAACAGGAAGCAGCGGGGAGATGAGAACAGGGACAGCACATCCTGGGGGTGGGGCAGCGGGAGGCCCCCCCACCCCAACCATGGCGGCACCTGGGGCTGGGCAACCCCCTTGCCAGCCTCAGATAGCCCCCTGGAGAGTAAAGGTCCTTGGGGAGGCTAGCAAAGTTGAGAAGCAGAAGCCTCCCCTCAGGGATCAATCAGCAAAGAGCAATAATACGCCCGCCTTCCACCCCTTCCCCACCTCCCTCCCCCTTGACCCTGGAGGGCACAGGGGTCACCAGCACAGCAGCTATTGGCTGGTTTCCGTGTAGATCTCCTCTGCCCTCCACCAGCCCCGTGCACGTCCCCAGAGCTAGCGGCATGGGCCTAGCACAGTGCCTGGTCACAGCAGGAGAGGTGCTTTTTTCAGGAAAGGGGGCACGGGTCTTGGCACTCCTCCTGCTGAGAGGTGGGGTCAAGACCCCGTCCCTTGAATGTGAGGGGGTAATGCTCATGACCACCTCCCCCTAAAGTCCAGTGGAAATGCTGCCGTGTAACCCTGGAGACTTGGTCAGAAAAGGACACACAGCCGCACCCGGGTCCCCTGGGATGCTCACTCTGGGGAGGACTGGCTGCCGTGCAAATCCACAGCCCTTAATGAAGTTAAGGTCCATATGCACAATGAAGCGCTACGCAGCCATACCAAGGAATGAAATAACGCCATCTGCAGCAACACGGGTGGACCCAGAGGCCATGGTACTAAGTGAAGTGAGCCAGACAGAGACAACTATCATTACGTGGAATCTAGATTATGACACCAATGAAACAGAAACAGACTCACAGACAGAGAGAACAGACTTGCGGTTGCCAAGGGCAGGGGAGGGAGGGATGCAGTGGGAGTCTGGGGTGAGCAGAGGCAAACTGTTACATACAGAACAGATTAAATACAAGGTCCTGCTCATAGCACAGGGAACCAAATGCAATGTCCTGTGTTAAAACCATGATGGGAAAGAATATGGAAAAGATCGTATGTGTGACAATCATTTTTCTCTACAGTAGAAATTACCACAACTTTGTAAATCTACTATATTTCAAAAAATACATTTAAAACATTTTTTGAAAGATCACAGCCTGATAGACTGTGGCACAAGGATGCGCTGGGTGCACTCAGCCACAGACCAGCCTTGGCTGCCAGACAGGGGCCATGTGAGATAGCCAGTTTGAGCATCCAGGCCAGTTGATCTGACCACAGCCAAAAGAGAGACCCTGCTAGTGAAAATCGCCCTGCTGAACCCTTCCTAAATCCAGTTCTACAAATTCAAGGGCCAAACAACACAGTGGTTGGTTTACACCATTCAGTTTGGGGGAATCCAGAATAGCTACTGAATGTCCAGTGTGTCAAGTAATTAAGAGTCTGTAAGCAAGGAGGTACGAGTACCCAGAGCTTTACCCCAAGACCTGCCAGACCCTGAGGGAGGCCAGACTGGGGCGCCCATGCCCTGGGCAGCGTTGGGAGCAGCTGGATGGAATCAGCTCCAGGCAGCACTACCAACACCTTCTGGATGCTGGTATGAGGCGTGGGGGGAGGTGGGGGGCTTCCCTGGTGGCTCAGAAGGCAAAGAATCTGCCTGGGATGCAGGAAACCCAGTTTCTCTTCCTGGACTGGGAAGATCCCCTGGAGAAGGGAATGGCAACCCACTCCAGCATTCTTGTCTGGAGAATCCCACGGACAGAGGAGCCTGGTGGGCTACACTCCATGGGGTCGCAACCAGTCAGACACGACTGAGCGACCAACACCTTCACTCTCAGTGACATAAAGGCAAGGTCTCTCTGCCCTTGAGGACATCAAATCCCATCAGCCAAGTTCTGAAATCCCAGCAAAGGCCTGAGCTGCAGTTATCAACTAGAGCCCCAGCTCCCTGACACATAAACCCAGCTCCACCCTCTCTGCCCTGCTCAGCAAACATCCCCCTTTGTCCCTGGTCTCCTTTTCCCTAGACCCCTTAGCTGGCTTCCCTCCTCCCGTTCACAACTCAGGTGTTACCTCCTCAGAGAAGCCCTCCTTGATGCCCCTAAGCACCCCCAGTGCCTTTATAATTTTCTTCCTGAGGGGGTTTATCTACATGTGTAATTATCCAAGCTCTCCAACCAGCGCTAAAAGCCAGGAAGCCAGAGACCTACTTTGGTCCCCTCTGTTCTATGTTTAGGAAAAACTGGGGCACCCAGAGCTGTCAAGACTGAGTGGCAGGCCTGATGGGATGGCGACCGAGCCCTGTCAGACGTCCTCATAATCCTCACTGCTCCTTAAGGATCTCATGGATGAGGAAGCCGAGGCTCAGAGAGGTTAACCAACCTGCCCAACGTCGCCCAGCTGTGAGCAGAGAAGCCTGGATGAGGACGGGCCCTGGCCGCCTCGGGCCTTGCCCACTTCTTGCAGGATTCCTTCCTGGTCTCCCCGCACCCTCCCCGCCCCACTCACAGCTCCTCCAAAGCCGGCTGTGCATCTGAAACTCCTCTGGCCTGGTTCTGCACTCCCAGCAGGGCTGGCGTGCTGGAAATCTCGTTTTGAAGCTCAGTCTCAGAAAGCATGTCATAGCCCAGCTGAAGGGGGACGCCTTCTCACAGCTTTCCCTGAATGCACAGAGTGGAGGGGTCTGACCACACAAGACATGTCACAATCCCACCGTCTCATCACTATTTGAGCCACAGCACCAGGGCCACCTGGAGACTCAGGTTCGAATCCCAGCTCTCCCACCTGCCAGCTGGGAGGCCACAGGTGAATCACTGAGTCTCTCTGAGCCTCGGTTTCTATAAAATGGGGATGCAAACAGCACTTTTTTTTTTTTTGGCCATGCCATGTGGGGTCTTAGTTCCCCAACCAGGACTCAAACCCATGCCCCCTGCACTACGAACTCAAGAGTCCTAACCACTGGACTGCCAGGGAAATCCCAAACAGCACCAATTTCTTATGGTTATTGCTAAAATTGAACAAGCTATGGAATATGAAAACAATCAGCCCCCAAGAGCTCTGTGAAGGCCAATTAAAATCTGAAATGACAACTGCCTTCATTTTTCCAGGAAAGAGAGAAGCTTTATAACACCAATCAGACAGCCTTGTTTTTTGAAAAACAAAAAAACTGTTTATTTCTGTAAACCGTTTTGAGTGCAGATGTTCTTGACGACCCCAACGCAGCACAGACTTCCCCCAAAGAAATGAGCAAGGAAAAGAGAAAAAGAACGCTACCAAACGTGCTCATGAACAACCAAGCCAATTAGATCTTTCTTTGACAAAAAAGGAAATCCTTGGGCCGCTCTGACCCCACCAAGGATTAAACCCACAGACTCTGGTCCCGCGAGGGCGGGGTTCCCGCCGCACACTCTGTCCCCCGCTGTGCTTGCCTACTGGCTGGACCTCAGTTCCCATCCCACATCCCGGGCCTCTCTCCCTAACGTCCTCATCACTCGGGGAGCCCAGAAGGTGACCCCTGAAAGACTCCTCTTGTTGAATCTGGACTTAGACCTCTGCCCCCACTCCACAACGTCGTGAGATTTCTATCAAGAGGGTGGGAACGGGCCACTTCAGACCGATGGCAAAGCCAGGCAACTTTTAAGGCAAATTTTCTCTCTTCTCGTCTGGTCTGAGTCAGGCCTGCGCTTCTCTCCACCGAGCACCGTCTCAGATGGGCATGGAGCTTAGGCAACTTGGAATGGGGTGGGGGTAAGGGGGGGGTCTCTGGAGCGACTCTCAGGGGCATGAGCCTGGCCAGCGGGATGCATGTGTGCTTGTAAAGGCCGCTGTTGAGGGCACAGCTCCCGGCACAGCCGTCGCCTCAGCGGGAAGCAGGCAGGCGCCAAGGAAAACCGAGATAGCAGCGTGACCCAGGTGCCAGAAGCGACACGAGGTTGGTGGGTGAAGCCGGGCAGGCCGCTTGTGCGTCAGAGAAATACCAGGAAAGGGTCACCACAGGAGGCGCCTCTGATCTGATGATGTGTGTGACCTTGGCATCAAAATGATTTTTCTTTAGAATAAGAAAGAAGGGCGGGGAGAAAGAATAAAAGAGAAAAGAAAGATGTTCAATGAGCTTCGGGGGCTAGGACACAGCAGGTGCACAAGGGAAGTGGGGAGGGGAGCTGGATTTTGGACGGGGTGGTGGACGTCGCCTCTCATTGCGTCTCCTCTCCCTGGTGGGCTGGTGGGCTGGTAGCTGAGGCCGCGGTCCCCTCCCCTGGGGAGCAGGCAGATGACTTTGGCAAGGGGCGGGGTGTGCGAGGGGTTACTCCGTCTGGGCGTCGTAATTGGCTCCACCCGCCTTCTTGAGCTCATTCTTGATGAAATCTTCCTCCAGCTCCTTCCGATCACTGATCACAAACTCTTTGGCGAAATTCTGCAGGAACAAAATAAAACACAGAGTTCCCGTTAAAAGAGAGGGGACGGGATGTGAGTGTTGCTCAGGAAACACACCAGGAATTCTTGGCAACTAAAATACTAAGAAATGAACAAAACGAAAATGTGGGGGCAGAATGGTTCTGCAGGAAGAAAAAAACAAAAACGTGGCCAGAGATCAGGAAATCAGAGATCCTGAGACCACGCAGAAAGGCCAGGGTCAGGTCTGGGTTCAGATTCTGGCTCTGTCATTTTCCAACTGTGCAGCCTTGAACAAGTTCCTTCAACGCTCTGTGCCTCCATTTCCTCATCTGAAAACCCATCTTGTTAGGAGAATAACTGAAGAGGAGGTTGGAAAGGCAGGCTGGTCTGCTGGTCAATGTCTAACACCAGGCTCTCTCTCAAAAGGGGTTAGGGGTGGATGGTAGCATTCTACCCATTTCCATGGCTGGCATAAATCTCCCCACATTGGCTGATTACAAACTATCAACGGGGGCTTGTAAGTGGAGCCGGGAAGAGACGCGTGACTGGCTGTCATCAGCTGGTACAAGGTAGCTTCAGACAGTCCTGTGAAGTGGGGCCTCTGGTCCTAGGTCTGAGTGATCAGCCCAGACACTGGATGCAATAAGGTTGTACAGGGCTCTCCAGCCACACTCAGTTACTTGAAGGTGGAGGAACTGTTTGCATCCACTCAACAAACACAGTGCCATGAGATGGGGCTGTAGTGATGAGCCACACGGCTGTAGCTGCTGTGGTATACATGTGTCCACCATAAAACCCCACAGACCTAGCACACACGAGGCTCTCGCAAATGTGTGTGGCCTGAATGAGTGAAGCAGGTGATCTAAGCCATGAAGAGTCAACAGGTATTTGAATACGTGCATTTATAAAACTGCCATAAGGAAAATGTCAGGATGGTGACAGGTAAGAATACGGAGAAATTACCAATATATGAATAACAAGTCTGAAGGTCAGAACATCGTCCACATTAAAAAAAAAAAAGAGTCTGTGAGGAAAGAATGTAAACAATGATCACTGTATACAAAGGGCCTAAGTGACCAGGCAGTGCCACACATTAGCAAACTTAATTCTTAAAACCTTTTAGCACGACTCAGCAATTCTACTCCCAGACAGCTGCCCAACAGAAATGAAAGCATATGTCCACACAAACACTTGTAATCACAAACATTCATGGCAACATTATTCATAACAGTCAAAAACTGGAAACAACTCAAATGCCCATCAACACATGAAAGGGCAAACAAAATAGGGTCTATCCATATGATGGAATATTACTCAGTCATAAAAAGGAGTGAGGTACTGATTCAGGCTACAACAGGGATGAACCTTAAAACCATTAAGCTCAAAAAAAGAAGAACAAACCATTACGCTCAGTGAGAGAAGCCAGACATGAAAGACCACATATTGTATGATTCCGTTAATCCAGAGAGACAAAAGGAGCTGGAGACTGGAACAGAAAACGATGGAATCGCTCAAAAATTGAATTGCAATAATAGTTGCACAACCCTGTAAATTTACTAAAAATAATTGAACTGTAGACTTAGGGTGAGTTAATTTTGTGGTGTGTAAATTATATCATAATAAAGCTGTTTTTTAAAAAATCCTGTAACATATTAATAATCAATATTATTTCCATTGTGAAGATGACAAAACAAAGGCTGGAGATAATGACAGTCACCCAAAGTCACATGGCTTGCAGGTATAGCTGATTCTAAAACTGGCCTTCTTCTTTTTATTTTTTTTAATTGTTTTTTTTTATTATAATTTTTATTTGGGCTGCACTGGGTCCTTGTCACTGTGCATGGGCTTCTCACTGCGGTGGCTTCTCTTGTTGCAGAGCACAGGCTCTAGGCACACAAGCTCAGTAGCCGGGGCACATGGACTTGGTTGCTCCACAGCATGTGGAATCTTCCTGGGCCGGGGATCAAACCCATGTCCCCCACACTGGCAGACGGATTCCCATCCCCTGCACCATGATGGAAGTCCTAAAGCTGGCCTTCTTAAAAGTGTCACCATCTCCTTTAGGAGTGATGAAAATATTTTGGAATTGGATACAGGTAGTGCAATGGCACCCCACTCCAGTACTCTTGCCTAGAAAATCCCATGGATGGAGGAGCCTGGTAGGCTGCAGTCCATGGGGTCGCTAAGAGTCGGACACGACTGGGCGACTTCACCTTCACTTTTCACTTTCATGCATTGGAAAAGGAAATGGCAACCGACTCCAGTGTTCTTGCCTGGAGAATCCCAGGGATGGGGGAGCCTGGTGGGCTGCCATCTATGGGGTCGCACAGAGTTGGACACGACTGAAGCGACTTAGCAGCAGCAGCAGCAGCAGCAGTGTCTGTATAACACTGTGAAGGTACTAAACGCCACTGAATTGTATATTTTTTAATGGTGGTTAATTTTATGTTATGTGAGTTTCACCTCAATTTTTAAAAGAGGGAGAAAGAAACAAAAAAGAATGACTAAACCAGAAGCAATCTCAAGGTCAAGTTTCACAAAACATGCCAAGCCACCAAGAATACGAACAGGAAGGAGGAAAGGGCAGGCCAATATTTATCAGGCAACTAATAGGTGCCAGGTGCAGCCTCACACATCTTCTCGCTTATCCTCCTTCAGTATATTAGCTTTTTTTTGTTTTTAAAGATAAGTTCCACGGGCTGGACTTGGAGAGATTGTGTAATCAGCCCAGATGACTAAACATCCTTTTCTACTCCCAGTCCGCCATACTGTGCTGCTAAGGGTTTGTGTAAGTCATCAGCATAGAGTGAACACAGCAGAACGGCAGAGCCAGAAAGGGGAACCCAGAAATAAGGTGTTTCTCAACCTGAGCCCCAGCAGCAGGGGGAGGGGTGAAGAGCAACCAAGAGGAGGAAGCCCCACAGCTCAAGATGCTAGAGAAGGAAGTCCAAAGTTCCTCTGCCCGTGATAGCTATATACGGCTATCTAGAGAAACAAGAACACTTGCACTTGTGTCTGTTAGCTGTTAGCCATTAGACAATGCAGATTAAGAAGAGGTTTGATAAGGTCTAAGGAATCCACAGTCAAAGCGCACTCAGCAGAGTCCCCCTTAAAACCACAAGTGTATGGGAAATCGAATCATAGCTAAAGAAGCAAACCTGGGTAGCAGAACCCAGTGAGATACAGCATAACAATAAATGTAAATGAACAAAATTACGTTAAAAGAAATCTATGTCTCAAACGGCAAAAAATAAAACTCAAACCCTATACATTTGAGAATTTGAGACATGCTTAAAACCAAACTTTTTGACACGTTTGCCAAAACTGATTCTTTCGAACGAAAGTACAGAGACAAGCAGCCTCATCCATCCCTAGTATTGGAATCAGCCCCCTCCCTCCAGAGGGCAGACAGGAAGTGGCCGGCCACATAGAGGTGGTCCTGGCGGGCCTGGAGGGGCTCCCCCACCACAGGATGTTGGGGTGGAGTTTGTGGAGGGCAGAGGCTTCAAAAAGGTGAGATCCTCTCGGGGTGTGGACTTTGCAGAAAGTCCCCCAAAGGTCTGAGTCAGCCTAAACCAACCCCAAATGACTGTACACTTCTCCACCTCCGTTCCTTCCAGGGTCCTCACAGAGCGGGCATTCAACATGGCAAGGGAGGTGCCACCACCTCTGGGGAGTGGGCTTAAATGTCAGCTTTCAAAAACAGGCAGAAACAGCAAAAATGATTCTGTGGACAGCCAGACCTCAATGTAGGAGCAAAAGGCACAACCTGAGGGGCCTGTAAGGACTCGCCCACACTGAAAACCGCAAAGAACACATCTACAGAAAGCAGCCCCACCCCGCCCCGCCATGCGCACACCCTGGACTCTCAACCACAGTTCCTGGCACCCTCCAGGTACCACCATCACCTCCTGCAGAAGAGGCAGGCCACACGAAGGCTGCAAGCTGCAGGGCGCAAGTCCTCGCATAAAGGAGACCAGCGCGGCCCAGAGCAACGCTAACACAGAGGGATTCGGAAATTTGCTAGAAGCCACAGCGAAACAAGTAATTTTGTTCTCCATACTGAATCTCAAAAAGCCAGTGCACTCAGCACACAGCAGTGTGACAAGCCAGGCTTCACATGCTCTGTGGCCACACATGGCCGGTGGCAGTCTGGATCCAGAGAGAACAGGAAAGAGCCTGAAGGAGTAACGTGCTCAGGGACTTCCCTGGTGGTCCAGTGGCTAAGACTACACACTCCCAATTCAGGGGACCTGGATTCGTTCCCTGGTCAGGAAACTAGATACCACATGCCACAGCTAAGAGTTCGAATGTTGTGACTTAAGATCTCGTGAGCTGCAACTAAGACCCGAGCAGCTGAATGAATAAATAATAAAATATGTATGGCTGAGTCCCTTTGCCGTGCACCTGAAACTATCACAACATTGTTAATCGGCTATCCTTCAATAAAAAATAAAAGTTAAAAAATAAATAAATAAAAGAATAATGTGCTCAGTCAAGCAGACACATTAATCATAAAATATTAGAGCTGATCTGGCTTGGGGGGAGGAGAGCCTTCTGGGGCAGAAGTGGGTGGGTGCTGGATCCATGTCTTGATCTGGGCGGTAGTTTCACGGGTGTGTACAAAAATTCCAAATTTTAGAATTCATAAATTCATCAAACTGTACACCTAAGATATATGTGTTTTCCTCTACGTGGACCTTGGTTAACCAAAGAAAGTCAGGGTGAGCGGGTATTGAGCTGAAAGAGCCTTTGACACCCTGACATTCACTCCCTCATTTGATAGAGGATAAGGACGAGACCCTGGAGAAGGCAATGGCACCCCACTCCAGTGCTCTTGCCTGGAAAATCCCATGGGCAGAGGAGCCTGGTAGGCTGCAGTCCATGGAGTTGCTAAGAGTCAGACAAGACTGAGCGACTTCACTTTCACTTTTCACTTTCATGCATTGGAGAAGGAAATAGCAACCCACTCGTGTTTTTGCCTGGAGAATCCCAGGGACGGGGGAGCCTGGTGGGCTGCCGTCTATGGGGTGGCACAGAGTCAGACACGACTGAAGTGACTTAGCAGAAGCGGCAGCAAGGAAAAGACCCAGAGAGGGGGAGTGATTCGTCCCAGGGAACACAGCAGCATCACACTAGGGCCCTGGGGACAGGCCGTCTCGCCCCGACATACTACCCGGTGGGCTGTGCACCCCTCTCATACCAGCAGCCATCACATCCTTCAGGCTGCCAGAGCCACATGCCAAGGACTTCAAAGCAACATGGGCTGGCCTGGGGGCACTGTCAGCTAGAGTTCTAGAAAGATCTTTGTCATGTCTGGGAACTCTGTGTCCCTGGCTGACAGCCTGCAGACAGGGTCTCTCCCTTTTCTGCCAGGGCAGGGCTTCTCAAAGGAAGACGCCTCATCCAGCTAACCAAGACTCCTAGATGGCTTGGAGACACACACTGAGCAAATTCAGGACACATTCTGTCCCCAGGATGTTTCTCAAGAGCATTTAAGCTCATGCTTCAAAGACAGAGGATGGACATTGGTCTGCTTCCAAGGAGGGCAACTCTAGAGAAGGACAAGGATTAGGAAGTGGTGCTCTATACACAGTCAAGAATCTATTTGCAAGGCTGGTCTAAAAAGTGCATATTATAGTTTCCCATCCTTGGTTTTAAATCATCTCACTTTTATTACTTTTAAAATACTATTTATTTGGCTGTGCTGGGTCTTAGTTGCAGCAGTTAGGATCTTTGGATCTTCTTTGCAGCACGTGGGTTCTTTAGCTGCGGCATGCAAGCTCTTAGTTGTATGTGGGATCTAGTTCCCCGACCAAGGATTGAACCCAGCTCCCCTGCATGGGGAGGGTAGAATCTTAGCCACTGGACTGCCGGAGAAGTCCCAAAACCATCTCGGCTTTAAATGGCCCCCAACTGCCTGGGTTTAAGCCCCCACTTTGGTCCTAAAAGGTACTGGGAGTGGCCTGGGCTACAAACTGAGACGGCTGCCCGTGTGCATTTCCAGCAGCCTGACCCTCCCCAGAAACTTACCTGCCTGACCCTCAGTTTCCTCTCTCAGGTGGGGACAGTAAGAGGACCTACATACTGTAAGGATCTGATGAGTGTGCCTAATGCAGAGCAAGTGCTCAAGAATAATTAGGTAATATTTCACAAGATCATGGATTTTCTTCATTCTCAAGATTGTTAGGGCAGTCTGTGAGCTCTAAAGAAGTTTTCTGAAATGCTCAGAGCAAATGTATGGTGCTGCTGCTGCTAAGTCGCTTCAGGTGTACCTGACTCTGTGCGACCCCATAGACGGCAGCCCACCAGGCTCCCCAGTCCCTGGGATTCTCCAGGCAAGAACACTGGAGTGGGTTGCCATTTCCTTCTCCAATGTATGAAAGTGAAAAGTGAAAGTGAAGTTGCCCAGTTGTGTCTGACTCTTAGCGACCCCATGGACTGCAGCCTACTAGGCTCCTCTGTCCATGAAATTTCCCAGGCAAGAGTACTGGAGTGGAGTGCCATTGCCTTCTCAGGAGCAAATGTATAGGGTGAGGCTAAGTTCCCTTTCCCTCACCCACACTAACTTCTCCATCCTCACTGTTTTAATGAAGGGAAGTCTGGGGAATTTCTCAGAATAAGTGAGATAATGACACAGGCTCTCTTCACCCTTGCAGAAGGAAGACAGCAAGTCCAGCTGCTCACTCAAAAGCTGGGGACAGAATTAGCCTTGGGAAGACAGAGAGGAGGTCCGTGGGGCAGAAGTGTGTCTGGTCTTCTACCCAGAACATAAGGACCATGATGAGTTGCTACCCTACACAGAGAACACAGGTGCCGGGAAAGTCTGGGGAGAAAAAGTGAGTTAAGTCTGTGATGCCAGCAATGCCCATTTCTACAAGGTGGCGCCAGGGAGGAGAGGTGACCTTCATCATATCCTAAGATAACGAGAGTTAATGCAAATCATTCTTCCAATTAACACCTGACTACTGAATCTCTACTATATGCCAGACACTCTCTGAGGCCCTGGGAAGTCAAAATCTGATACTAACAGGTCCCTCTGACAGTCTCAGAGCAGAGAAAAAGAACCAGGAGGGCTCTAAAAAGCCCTGCAGGAAGCAGTCAATGGCTCTAGGCCCTGGTCTCCATCCCCATGAAAGAAGCGGTCTGGATGGTGGGTCTGCTGTCTCTCTCCCCACCAGCCATCCTCGGATTTGCACCTGAGCCTCCAGAGCCCATGGGACAAAGCTCCACCTTGGACACCAGAATCCAAGGAGCAGTGAGAAACCAGCACAGAAATGTCAACTTTGGGATTTGAGTATGACTTTCAGAAAGAAGGTTGTGTGCTGGCTTCAGGCCCATCCCAAACTCTTGCAAAAATGGGGGGATGGGGTGGAACCTCCCCTGCCACCTGTGTGAGGTGGGGCAGTGTGTGTAGGCAGTGAGATGGGGCAGAGGGTGGATGGGACACATGCTGGCCACAATAATGTATCTTTTCCCCAAGTGGGCGAAGATTAATTATAAACCAAAGACCCTGGCGTGCTGAAGAAAAGCAAAAGGTCCCCAGCAGCCTGCATCTTGCTAAGAGAAAAGACACCCTCCAAGGAACATGGGCCAGATGAAAACACACAGCTTCAAACCTGCCAACCCCTCCTGGGCCCCCTACACCTTCCCTCCTACAACTATTCTACAGAGTCTCAGAGACCAAGGTTTTAAAAGTCCTTCTAGTGGGGTATATTTACTAAAAAAGAAAAGGTTCCTGTAACTGGCATGAGTCATCATAGACAAGGGAAAAACAAGTAGGTTGAAAGGGTATGGTTCAGTGATTGACAGAATTTGGGAATGAAGGCACCTGCATCACTGTCATAGGTCAGGAATGACACGACCCTATTTCACTCAGGAGGGGACAAAGGACGAGAGAGGAGCATGTGGTGGCATTCCGAGTGGACTCAAGGTAACTGTGCAACACTGACCATGGATATTTACAAGATCCCCAACTCCACTTTGCCTGATTTCTGACAAGGCTCCATCTAGATCAAGGATGGTAAGAATGTGGGAACTGGGGGCTTTCCTGGTGGTCCAGTGCAGGGGACATGAGTTCAATCCATGGGACAACTAAACCCAAGCACTGCAATGAAAGATCTGCATGACACAACAAGACCCCAAGTACAGCAAGTAAGAGCCAACACAGCCAGATAAATAAATATATATATATATAAAGAAGGGAGGAACAAGCTCCACTGTCTCTCCTCTGGTACCCACGGCAGACATCACAAATCAGTCATGGCACTTTTCCCACTGAGTCCAGACTTAACCTCAGAATCCTTCTTAATCCACACCTCCAAATAGCCCCTGCTATCAATCAACTGACAAGAAATATTAATCCAGTTTAGGACTTCAATTTCTGCCTGGTTGAAGCTGTAGCTAACATTTCTTTCTTTTTTTAACTTGGAGTATAACTGCTTGAGAAAACCATAGTTCAAAATGACAAATGTACCCCAACGTTCATTGCAGCACCATTTACACAATAGCCAGGACATTGGAACAATATAAATGTCCATTAACAGATGCATGCATAAAGAAGATGTGGTACATACATGCAATGGAATATTGCTCAACCATAAAAAGTGGTTAGTATTTCTTGCTCCTCAGCAATACTCACTTTTGGGAATTTTTCCCAAAGGAAAAATTCAACAGAATTTTTAAAAAAATGACAACATGTATACTCACAGATGTTCACTGTCAGTAAATACCAGACTGCTTCCACTTTTCAACAAAAGTTGAGTAAATAAGTAAATAGCACCTACATTGAACAGTTCCTACACGGCAGGCACTTAGGATACACAGTATTTAATTTTTACAATTCTATGAGTTAGATATTATCATCCCCAATTTTCAGAGGAAGCTGAAGCTCGGGGAAGTGAAACAGCTGGCACAAGGCCCCACACATCATGGGGTGGGGCTGAGGCCCAAACCCATGTCTAACTCCACACCAAGGTCTTTATCAGGAGGATGAAAACCACACACACACGCACACACAATCCCACATCCACTGAACAGAATAGTATTCAGCCATTAAAATTACGAAAACCAAAAACATCTATGAAATGTTACATGAAAGGACACACCCTGCACCTCTGCAATGTTTGGTAATAACACATATCACCCACCCAGGGCTCCAGGGGAATTAGCAGACTTAGCTGTGTGACTAACCATCACTTGAAGTGAAGCAAAGTGAAGTCGCTCAGTCGTATCCAACTCTTTGCAACCCCATGGACTGTAGTAGCCTACCACACTCCTCCGTCCATGGGATTTGCCAGGCAAGAGTCCTGGAGTGGGTTGCCATTTCCTTCTCCAGGGGATCTTCCCGACCCAGGGATCGAACCCAGGTCTCCCGAATTGTAGACAGAGGCTTTACCGTCTGAGCCACCAGGGAAGTCCTTCATTTTGTCCTAACCATTTTTTCACCGCCTGGAGATAAACCACCATAGGGGAAAGAACAGAGAGCCTGGAGCTTTTTCTAGGAAGGACTCTCAAAAGGCAGAGTGCCGGGGATAAACTACGACAAGAGGACAGAGGTGGGGTGGTCCCGCAAGGCAAGAGCCTGAGGGCGGGAAGATCAGAAAGGCTCAAAGGTCGCGGGCACAGGCAGCCTTCTCAACAGCACCACTGGGTGTGCGAGTCACACTTAGGGACCTGTCTGGACTCAGCGCTTGGGCTCCGTCAGTAAAGACCTGCACGGCTCTAGTCTGATGTCCCCAGCCCATGGAAACCGTCTGCTGTGAGTATCAGGAACCACTGTGTGGACATCAGGAGGCCGACCACTGCAGGGGTGGGGAGTGGCGGCAGGCAGGCACCACGCCAAGGCCGGCTGGCCCAGGGCTGAGACCCATCTAGGGTTTTAGTGACGGGCACCCACCCCGTCACTAAACCCGTTGAGAGCTGGCAGAGCTCTCAACTTGTGAAAGCGACTTGCATTTACATGCCAGACTCAGGGTGTGGGCATCTTCCTCTTTCTCCCATGAGCTTTTAACCTCTTGGTAGCAAGAGCATAGAACCACGTTCCCCACTGCCCTCCCCACGATTAAAATGGCCTCTGAGCCCCATCATCTGGCTTCTGTCTTGACACTCATCCTTGGCTTGAGGCAGCACCCCTCCAAGCCTCAGTTTCCTCATCTGTACGTTGGACACATAATGACACCTGCCCCTCCACACAGGATCCCGGCACCACCATTCACAGGCAGCTTGGGACTTTAGTGTGTGTGTGTGTCTGTGTGTCTGTCTGTGTTATACATATATATCTCTCTCTGGTTGTGCCAGATCTTGGTTGTGGCATATAGGATCTAGTTTCCCAACCAAGGATCAAACAAACCCATGCCCCGTGGAGTGGGAACATGGCGTCTTAGCCACTGAATCACCAGGCAAGTCCCTATGTTTTCAATACAGGATTCGATCACCGGAAAGCCCCCTTGCGTGAGTCCAGGCCCAGGTGAAACACATGAGCACAAAAAGCCCTTTCTGGTTCTGAGAAGAATAAACAGCCAAACCACAGGCTTGAGGAAGCATAAAGCTCCCCATAAAAACAGCCCTTTCAAAGAGGGATGAGGCATCTAAGCTGGTCCCCCGAGCGGCGCGCAGCACTGATGCTCTGCAAGCGGGGCCAGCAGCCCTGAAAATCTCCCGACACCGAGGTACAGGGGTTCTCCCCGCTGATCCAAACAGCTCTCACCTCTGCTTTCCCCTGAAACAAAAGAGGAGCCTGTGCAAATTCCAGTCCACCCTCAAGTCCCTCCCTGAGTGTAAATGGCTTCCACAGCTTAATTCGGCCCAAAGAGCAGTTGTTGAACATTTACTAGCTTTTGTCCTAGAATAAGAATAAGGCACAGACTAGAGGCTACGTGAACAGATCTATTTCTTCACATTTTAGCGTGTTTTAGTATTTTCCTAGGTACGAGAAATGCAAATAAAGCAGCCACGGTCCCGGCCCTCGAGATTACTTTCTAGGGCCACTTAATTATAATTCAAGGAATTTGAGCTACAGTACAAACACAGGAGCAATTAATGCTGATGGAGGCTGGTAGGAGAATGGGATAAAAAATCAGGGTTGTGAAGGATGAATAGGAGTTCATCAGTCACTAAAAGGAGAAACCTTTTCACTTTGTTTTTCTTTCATCCTTCCAACAGCTCTGTGAGAATCTACATTCTCTTTAAGTGAGAACAGCTTCTAGAGATAAAGTTACCTGCCTGAGGTCCTAGGGCAAAGGGGCTTCCCTTGTGGCTTAGCTGGTAAAGAATCCGTCTACGATACAGGAGACCTGGGTTCAGTCCCTGTGTTGGGAAGATCCCCTGGAGAAGGGAAAGGCTACCCACTCCAGTATTCTGGCCCAGAGAATTCCATGGACTGTTATAGTCCATGGGATCACAAAGAGTCGGACACAACTGAGCGACTTTCACTTTCACTAAGGCAAAAGGTTAACAAGCTGGAATATCAACTTGGATCTCACTCCCGTTAGGCCCATGATCTCTTCCATTTGACACAGCAGTATTTAAAAAAGAAAGAAACACTGTGAAATGATGTTCAGTTTCCAGTTTCAAAAAAAAAAAGTTCTAACATCAAGGAAGATTGAGAACCAGGTCAGTATTTTTAAAAATAAATGTAAGATGTTTGTTTCCTGCAGATTTTCTCAGAGCCTTTAATGTGTCATGCGAGTCTATAAAAGTAGTTTCCAAAAGGTATGTTGGCCTCAGAACATTCTTCTTGGTGCTAGAGGACTTTAGGAGACGTGTAGTGGGCTGAAGTGACAGAGTCGGGGTCCCTGGCCAGTCTGCAAGCACAGGGGACCTTGAGCAAATTCCCCAACTTTCCCCGGTCCTCAGACTCCTCATTTATAAAATGCAGGTAATTGCAGAACTGGCCTTGTGAAGAAGAAATAATTTCAATATGTGGAAAGTCCTTCAAAGTACCAGGCATAAGGCAAGGGCACAGTAAAACTCTTGTTATTAACATAACTACCACACTTGTACAGAAACATGACCCCCCTGGAAGAGAGGACATCTGGTCCTGGCCCCGTGGGTGGACGGGTCCAGCATGTAAACTGCCCCTGCTCCTGGGGTTCAGAACCCTTCAGGATACACGTTACACCGATGGCTCCATTCAGTCACTGACAGGCCCAGCCTTCCCACCTCCACTTCCCCTTAGAGGAAATACTCCCTGCTGTTCTCTTCCCAGAGCNTGCCAGGGGCTGCACACTGAATGGCAGGACTGAAACCTGAGCTCACTCCATCTGGCTCCAAAGGCTACACCCCCAGACCACTGCACTGCACACTGTCTCTTCTACTGACAAAGGAAAAGGTTCCTTTAAAAGTAATACACTGTGGTAAACAAAGTACCCCCTAAACAAATGAAACAATTTCAGAATATATACAAACAGAATAGGACACAGCAGGTCAACTCATCCAATTCACTTTTTTTTTTTTTTAAGAAAAAATTTTTTTTTGATTTGGACCATTTTTAAAGTCTCTATTGAATTCGTTACAAGATTTTTTCTGTTTTGGTGTTTTGGCCAGGAGGCATGTGGGATCTTAGTTCTCCAATCAAGGATTGAACCAACACCTTCTGCACTGGAAGGCAAAGTCAACTGCCAGGGAAGTCCCAATCCAACTTATTTTCAAATGAGGAAACTGAGGCCCAGGAAGGGAGAGAGACTTGCCCATGAGCAGGCAGGTGGCATAAAGACCCATGCTTCTTGATTTCAGTGGCTCTACATTCATTTATGGGCTTCCCTGGTGGTGCAGTGGTAAAGAATTCACCTGCCAATCCAGGAGATACAGGTCCGATCCGCGTGTCAGGAAGGCCCTCTGGAGAAGGAAACGGCAGTCTACTCCAATATTCTTGCCTGGAGAATCCCATGGACAGAGGAGCCTGGTGGGCTACAGTTCATGGGGTTGCAAAGAGTCGGACTAGACTTATCAACTGAACAACATCATTCATTTACATTCTCCACAGACAGGGAAGCCTGGCGTGCTGCAGCCCATGGGGTCTCAAAGAGTCGGACACGACTGAGCGACTGAACTGAACTGAACGTTTCATACAAAGCATAAAGATGCGGAATATTTTTATTATTACCGAAAAAAGGCTAGGAATAATCTTAAATTAAAACTCAATCCATTTATTCTTCACATGAAATAGTGGTGAAAGGCAGCTGGGGATGTGATCCTGTCCCCAAGACAAGGAATCCAGAATGGCCATCTGGAGACCCCTTAAAGAACATCTGCTCTGAGTCTCCACTAAGCAGAGGGGAAAACTGACCTGCCAGCATCAGCATGATTTTAATGACTGTCGGAAGATACCATTACACCAGTAAAATTGACCCTTTGTAACAGAAATGGCTGTATTTACAACTGTAGTATAAATGTGAGGTCTTGTAACAGCTTCAGGTAATAAACCTTTTTAAATGAAGAGGTAGGAAATGCAAAAGGTAATGGCCAAAATATCACATTGCACCTGCAGTTCAAGATCAAGCAAGCATCCGCTATGCTTTTCATACACCAGCACCCTTTTTTTTAACAACTGGAATCAGTTCGGAGCTGCCAGTCAGGAGGCTCCACACCTCCCGGCCCCACAGGACATGCATATGGTCTCAGCTGGGCCAACTGGATCACTCTAAGGGAATGATTGACACTGAGGGAGGACTCTCTCTTCCCCTGGGATCAAGACCCAGAACAGCCACCAGGCCTGGACCATTTCTCCTGCTGCACAGAGGCCACCTGGGGCCACATACAGAGGAAAGAGAAAAGAAAAGAAGCTACGGCTCCAGCTCTGGATCCAGCCACACCGTAAGCTGGCAAGCCCTGCAATTCCTAGTTCAGAGAGCTAGCAATTACCATTTTGCTGCAATATGTTAGAGTTTATAAACATGAATTATAACCAGTATTCCCAACTGAAGTCTTTCCACCAAAGAATCATATTTCCCCAAACCTCTGTCTACCCATTTCACCAAACTGAGAAGAGTTTTAGATGTAACAGGAACTCTGCAGACTGCTACTAGGGACAGAGTTTCCTTTGGGGGTGATTTTAAAAGCTCTGGAATTTTTGGACAATGGCGGTGACCGCCCAACACTAAATGTATGTCATACCACTGAACGGCACACTAAAAGGGCTAACATCTTATGTTATTCCATTTTACCACAGTCTTAAAAATGTAAAGAAAACAGGGGTTCTGCAAGATTCAAAGACCGCCCCCACTGGACGTGCCCCAGCAAACACCCTCTCCCAATGTGTGCTGTTCTTCCGGCCATGCCGGGCTGGCTGATGAGAGGGCTAAGCGTGGATGGTGGAGTCCAGCGGGAGACCTCTGATCGTGGACATGCATTCTTCCGCATTTTCCATTCTATTGCCACAAAGGAGACCCTTGAAAGCTGGTTAACCATTAAAGCCTCCAACTGTCCAGGAGAAAAACAGCCCGAGGGGTTGAGTAGGCGGCTGCCCAAAGAAAGGGTGCCAGGGCTGGACAGGGTGCCAGCTGCAGTATTTGCTGGTAATGCTGATTAGGTAGGAAGTGAATGACATTTATGGCACATTTACCACATCCCAGGCATAGTGCTAGCCCTTTAGGAGGTAATTTGACAGCCTATACGTTTTTTTTTTTTAATGTGCAATATATAGGTATTTTTTAATTTTTGGCTCGAATATTTTAAAATTTCATTTTATTTATTTTTGGCCACACCAGCACATGTGGGAACTTAGTTCTCTGGCCAGGAACTGAACCTGTGCCCCCTGCATTGGAAGTGAAGAGTCTTAAGCACTGGGCCACCAGGGAATTCCTAGCCTATTCCTGTTTAAAGGGATTCTCACCCCTGTTAACTCCGGAACACTCCCCCTCCTGAAAGGGCGCGCTAAAGAGACAATTCAGCGTAGGGCGGGAAGGAGCTGCACGTATTAAAATGTTGGTTGGGACGTATTATTTATAACAATAAAAATGGGAAGCAACTCGAGAGGCCAACACCAAGGGGATTTTCAATCCATCACAGTACACTTGCGAAACCAGACGGCCTACAGCCAGAAAAACGTTCGTTACAAAGGCTCTACAGACACACAATTTATGTAACTACGTTATGTTAGGAAAAAGTAGCTGATTAGGCATGATTCACAGGCTGTGACTGTAGCAAAGCAGCGGGGAGTGTGCCTGCCCACAGGACTGGGAGGAGTGAAGGAAAAATCGGCCGTAATAATGGAATGATAGGAGTTCTCTCCTATTATTACTTTTTAACAGAAGTTTTATTTGGGGATAGTTGTGGATTTAGAGGAAAGTTGCAAGAGACAGCACCAAGAGTTCCCACGTGCCCCACGGCCATTTTGACAACTGTGAACATCTTAAGTTACCGTGGTATGTTTATCGCAGCCAGGAAACCAACACTGGAACATGACTACTAACTGAACCCCAGACGTCATTCCAATTTCACCAGTTTTTCTAGATTTCACCAGTTTGTCCTGGATCCAATCCAGGACACCACACTGCACTCGGCAGATTTTTGTGTGTGTGCGTTTCTTGTTTTTTAGGATGCAGTGGCTTTTTGTATATTCTCAGATATGAGCAACCAACACCACAGATTTTAGAACAGTTTAGAATATTTTCATCACCTCTAAGGAAGCCCTGTACCAGTTAGCCATCCACCCCCTTTCATGGGTTTTGGGAAATCCTTCTGCAAGATGGAGATCCCTTTGGTAGGGAGAAAACCCTCTCCCCTCCACCCCCCTGCCCCAGTCTGTCATTCTGGAATTTGGATTTTTTCTATGATTTTTGGACTTGCTCCCTCAGGCCGTGCTGGGTCTTCACCGCTGCGGGGGCTTTTCTCTAGTTGCGCGGAGCCGGGGCCACCCTCCAGTTGCGCGAGGACTTCTCTTGTTGAGGAGTGCGGGCCCTGGGACGCACAGGCTTCAGCAGTCATGGCTCCCCGGCTCTAGAGCCCAGGCTCACCAGTTTCGGTGCACAGGCTTAGTTGCTCCACAACATGTGAGATCTTCCCGGACCAGGGATTGAATTCATGTCTCCTGCACTGGCAGGCAGACTCTTTACCACTAAGCCACCAAAGCCCTAGAATTTGGATTTTTTTTTCTCAGCATGGCCCCATGCCCTAGCTTCAAATGACCTGCTTTGGAAATTTCCAACAGTGTCAATTTTTGTTATGTCCAGAATGCAAAAATAAAAAACTTTAAAATGGGGAGCTCTACAGGTAGAGCTGTCTAGAACCCCAGGGACAAAACCAAGGGTACACTATTTTCCCCTCTTCCTCTAGTCTAATAGGGACACAGGAGTAAATCCGCTACCACCAGTGCCCAGCTACTCAGTCTAGGGATCGCTGCCATTGCTGATACAGCCTTTGTCATTCTAGGGTCATCAAAGTCATCTTTAAACCCCTGCTGGTGCCCTTGTGATCGACATTTATTCATTCATCAAGTGTCATTGCGCTCCTACTGTGTGCTAGACACCATTCAGTGGGCACTCGTGAACTCTCCCTTTGCGTCCTCATGGCCACGCTGGGGGCCCTCCATCACCCACAGGAAGTGGCACCATTTTGGTCATTCCTCCAGCCTCCTTCTCCATGAGCTGCCTGCCCCACCCAGAAAGATAGACACCAGCCACCACGTTTCTAGTATTCAATGGTCAGGATCACAAATGCGGCTACCATACCCAGAAAGCAATTTGGGGTATCTCTCACCAATGTCGCTAGTGGTCCAGGGACTTGACACGTTCAAAGTCACGGACCACGGAGCCAAGCCAGCCCCTTGTGTCCCTACTGGATGGTGACGCTTTGCAGAATGTGACCCCCACCCCTCAGACCGTAAGAGAACACAAAGACGGTTACCTGCACCACCTCCTTCACCAGGGTCTTGTCGGTGCCGGTCTTAGCGCGCTGCAGCCCACTGACGTTCTCACCGATCCATGTGATGAGGGCAAACTTGGACCTCTTGCTCATCGCATCCCCCGTGGTGAAGCGCACGAAGGCAAACAATCTGACGTCATCTACACCAACAGCAAAAGGAGGGCATGGGGCTCGGTTAGAACACTCAGATCCACACACCCCAGGCGGGGCTCTGAACCTCAAGGGCACCCAGAGCGACACAGAAGGAGCCACCGTTCCCTCCTTCGATCCCAACAACAGTGCTGCAGGTGGAGATGCCCACTTCACAGACGGGAGGCGGTGCAGAAGGGCCCCAGGCCGCTCCCGAGGCCGCACAGACAGAGGGAGCCCCGGCCTCTCTGGCTGCCATGCCCGCCACCCTGCCCTCCCCTCTAACAGTCTTGCCTCAGACTCTGAATCTGATTCAGGGAGCCAAAGGCTGTCAACTGTTTTTATCCCAAATCTTTGAGGCCCTATTTGGAACAGGAAAGCCACACAGTAGAGAGACAGGAACCAAGTTGGGGTCGGGGGGCAGGGAACAAAGACAGTGGCCCTGCTTCTGGCCTGGGATTCAGTTTGGAGCCCCCTGGGCATTCTTAGATCGTGGCCAGACAATTAGGCCAATAAAGAATTCTGAGCATTTTTCCACTAGGTGTGTTACGCTTGTTACATGGGGCATGTGTGTGTGTGTGCGTGCATGTATGTGTCTCCACCCTGGCACTCTGGTCATTTGGGGCTGGTGGGTCTTCCTGGTGGGGTCGTCTCGTGCATTGGAGGACTGGGCAGCAACCCTGGCCTCCGCCCCCTCCATGCCAGTATCACACCCCTCAGCCCAGGATGACCACCAACAACGTCTCCAGCCATTACCCAGTGTTCCCTGGGGAACGGACGACGCCCCCGGCCGCAGCCAGGTGAGCACCAATTTCTAGACATACTTTATGTCCCCGTTTAATCAGGACCCCTTTCAGTTTTGCACCAAAATCCAGCCCTTTTAGTTGAGGGCATCACATATCCTTACTCAGATTAATCCCTAAACAGTTGACACGTCAACTGCAGTTATCAGTGAAGTCTCGATTCAGCCCCTCCCTGGTGATGGCCAGGACGCAGGTTGCTGCTCAGTCAGTTCAGTCGCTCAGTCATGTCCGACTCTTCGCGACCCCATGGACTGCTGCACACCAGGCTTCCCTGTCCATCACTAACTTGTGTCCATTGAGTCGGTGCTGCTGGTTTGGGGTTAATCATCCTGTACCTGCCCCTTGACTCAGCTCATGCTCTCAAACAGCTTTTCCTTGCTGGCTTTAGGATTTCTCAGGGACCCAGTGACTCGTGGAGCTACGTTTCCCAAGCACTCTGTGTATCTGAATCACCTGACATCTCACTTAAATGCAGATTCCAATTCGGCAGGTCTAGGACGGGACCCTGGGGTCTGCATTCCTAACTAGCTCCGAGGTCATCCTGATGCTGTTAGTCAAAGGATCACGCTTTGAGGTTTCACGACTTTACTTTCTTAAAACCAAGGCATCTTGGGCTTCCCTGGTGGTCCAGTGGTTAAGAATCCATCTGCCAATGCAGGGGACACAGGTTTGATCCTGCTCTGGGAAGATTCCACATGCAAAGATGCAACAAAGCCTCTTCACCACAACTACTGAGCCTGCACTCTGGAGCCCCTGTGCCACAATTACTGAAGCCCTCGTGGCCTAGAGCCTGTGCTCTCCAACAAGAGAAGCCACTGCAATGAGAAGCCGGATCACTGCAACTAAAGAGTAGCCCCCTCTCTCTCAAACTAGAGAAAGCCCTCAAGCAGCAAAAAAGACCCAGCGCAGCCAATAAATAAATAAACAAAAACCAAGGCGTCTTGATCCTAGAATCATTCCAGGTGCCTCCCTGTGGAATCCCACACAAAGTATAAAGTAAAAGTGAAGTTGCTCAGTCGTGTCCAACTCTTTGCGACCCCATGGACTGTAGCCTATCAGGTTCCTTCGTCCATGAGATTTTCTAGGCAAGAATACTGGAGTAGGTTGCCATTTCCTTCTCCAGGAGATCTTCCCAACCCAGGGACTGAACCTGGGTCACCCGCATTATAGTCAGACGCTTTACTGTCTGAGCCACCAAGACCACCAGCCCTCTGGGTGTGATGGAGACAGTCCACACTGGCTGGTTAGTACCTCAAAGCCCAAGTTCATCCTAGACAACAAGCCAGCCAGTCTAGCAGGGAACCATCTGACCCGGGGGAGCTAAGACACAGCGCTTGACAGGGCATGGACTCCAGATTCAAACTCTATATCCAGGCTTTTCTTAAAGGAAACAGATCATAATCGCCATTCACGCTGACACAGCACCCCTCAGTTTATGGGTTAGTATTCATCAGGTCTTCATAAGGATGCAGGGAGGTGGGCCATGGGGAGTATACGGTCACCATCATCTACATCCAAACCACCATTTGGGAGATGAAGCCAGGAGGTCGTGTGACATGCCCAAGGTAATGCAGCAAGGACAAGCCAGCCTGGAGTCAAGGGGTGTCTCAGGTGTGTCTGCCCAGCCCTCCTCCTTTAGGGAACTGCCCCCCCACCCCGCCACCTGGCCATGGGAGGCTGGCGGGAGCCCATCCCAGGACCTGACCACAGGGGTCAGTGGGTGACAAAGTGGTGAGGACAGAGAAGAAAGACGGGTCTCAGGGATACTTCATGGGCCAAAGTAACATGGCTTAGTGACCGATATGCGTCTCACATGTATGCATGTGAGAGCTGGACCATAAGGAAGGCTGAGCGCTGTAGAACTGACACTTTCAAACTGCAGTGCTGGAGAAGACTCTTGAGAGTCCCTTGGACAGCAAGGAGATCAAACCAGTCAATCCTAAAGGAAATCAATCTTGAATATTCATTGGAAGGACTGATGCAGAAGCTGAAGCTCCAATACTTTGCCACCTGATGCAAAGAGCTGACTCACTGGAAAAGACCCTGATGCTGGGAAAAACTGAGGGCAAGAGGAGAACGGGGTGACAGATGATGAGATGGTTGGATGATATCACTGACTTCATGGACCTGAGTTTGAGCAAACTCAGGGAAATAGTGAAAGACAGGGAAGCCTGGCGTGCTGCAGTCCATGGGGTCGTAAAGAGTCAGATATGACTTAGCAACCAAACAACAAGTGACCGACTGGCTGTGGGAAATGAGGAAGGAGAAGTCTGGGAACAGGAGACCACATGAGTGCCATCTCTAACTCCCTGAGGAACCTGACTTAATCGCCAAACATCTGAGCCTCAGTTGGCCTCATCTGAAAAATGGGGTGATTTTTTGGTCCTCCCCATTTTTTATTTTATGGAAGTAAACATCACACCACAAAGAATTCACCATTTTAACTATTTTAAATCATACAAGTCAGTGGCACTTAGGGCATACACAATATGGTGCCATCATCACCACAGTCTAATTCCAGAACATCTGTATCGCCCCCCAAAAGAACCCCCTACCCACCATCCATCATTCCTCACCCTTCCCCCCTCCCCCAGTCCTAAGCAACCACTCAGCTACTTTCTGTCCCTGGATTTGCCTTTTCTGGACATTTTAAGGATGGAAGAAACCCTACACTATGTGGTCTTTGTGTCTGCCTTCTTTCAGCTCAGCATGTTGGCAAAGTTCATTCATGTGGCAGCATGATCGGCACTTCATTCCTTTTTTTTTTTTAAATAGCTTGAAGGTTTTATTTATTTATTGGCTCCACTGGGTCTTCATAGTTTTGCAAGGGCTTTCTCCAGCAACGGCAGGCAGGAGCTACTCTTTATTGTGGTGTGCAGGTTTCTCATCACAGTGGGTTCGCCTGTTGTGAAGCAGATTCTAGGTGCACAGGATCAGCAGCTGCAGCGTGCTGACGGCTCACAGGTTCTGGAGCTCCGGCTCGGCAGCTGTGGCACATGTCAGTCCACAGCATGTGGGATCTTCCCAGACCGGGACTGAACTCCTCTGCATCGGCAGGCAGATTCCTATCCACCGCACCACCAGGAAATTCTGGTGCTTCATTTCTTTTATGGCTGCATAATACTCCATTGTATGGATGGACCACATTCTGTTCTATTCATCCATGCACCCACTGATGGACTTTTGGGATGTTTCCAAATTAGGTGATTTTATACCTCTCTTCTACATCAGCCATGAGGGTAAAATGGGAGGCTGTGAAACCTGTCTGGCGCGACCCGGTAGAGCCTTCTCCCTGGAGTGGAGCTGTGAGTGAGGTGTGAGCACAGGAAATAGGGCTGGTGGGGCTGAAGAACTGAAACTCACACAGCCACGCACGNCTTGAGAGTCCCTTGGACTGCAAGGAGATCCAACCAGTCCATCCTAAAGCAGATCAGTCCTGGGTGTTCATTGGAAGGACTGATGCTGAAGCCGAAACTCCAATACTTTGGCCACCTCATGAGAAGGGTTGACTCACTGGAAAAGACTCTGATGCTGGGAGGGATTGGGGGCAGGAGGAGAAGGGGACGACAGAGGGTGAGATGGCTGGATGGCATCACCGACTCGATGGACATGAGTTTAGGTAAACTCCGGGAGTTGGTGATGCACAGGGAGGCCTGGCGTGCTGTGATTCACGGGGTCGCAAAGAGTCGGACACGACTGAGCAACTGAACTGAACTGAGAGTGAGTTCCAGGCTTCCCAGGTGGCACTAGTGGTGAAGAACCTGCCCGCCAGTGCAGGAGAAGTGAGAGATGCAGGTTCAATCCCTGGGTCGGGAAGATCCCCTGGAGGAGGAGGGCATTGCAACTCACTCCACTATTCTTGCCTGGAAAATCTCCACGGACAGATGACCCTGGTCCATAAAGTCGCAAAGACAGACACAACTGAAGCAACTTAGCAGCAGCAGCAGGGTAAGTTTTAACTTTCATAAGCGGAAAGGAAGTATATAATACTGGCTAAGAATACAAACTATAAAACCACCATTACCTAGCACTGAATCCCAGTTCTGTCTTACTTGTGTTACTTTTACTTGGCCAACTTACTGAACCTCTCTGAGATTTAGTTTCTGTAAAATGGAAATAACACTGCCTTCACAATTGTGTGAGTACAAACATCGTGTGTGTGTGTGTGTGTGTTCCCTAAGTCATGTAGGGCTCTTTGAAACCCCATGGACTATAGTCCGTCAGGCTCCTCTGAACATGGGATTTTCCAGTCAGGAATGCTGGAGTGGGTTGTCATTTCCTCCTCCAGGGATCTTCCCAACCCAGGAATCAAACCTGCGTCTCCTACATTGATCAAATCCACATCTCCTGCATTGCAGGCAGATGCTTTACCACTGAGCCGCCAAGCAAGTCCATAAGCACACAGTAAATAGTATCAAAGCAAGACAGTTTGCCATTGTCACTGTATTTCCAGGGGAGGTCCCACCAGCAACAATAGGATCACGTTTGTAAAATCTCAAGATGACATTCAAAGACCCAGGAAGCAACTAGGTGAATCAGTCATGAGTCACTCTCGACCCATCTTAGCTTCTGTTCAGAGTTGCTAACATATAGATCCTCAGCAAAGGTGTAGCAGGCAAAATTCAATTAAAACTGGCCCAGCCTGCAGCTCCAGTCTCTTCGGTCCCCATCCTACAGCAGGGCTAAAAGCTAAGGGAGAAGGACAGCAGGGCTGATGCACAAACAGTAGAAAGGGCCCACTGGCACGGTACCTTTGACTGTTGCATGGCAACGAGAGCTGCCAAGACAGCAGAGCAGCAACAGACTGCAACCAGAGAAGAGAACCTGGCTTCTCCACGCAACAAGCATCAGAGCATCCATGAGGCTGAAAGGCAAGGAGGCCCTGAACAGCAGCCCTGGTGACAGGGTGCAGCCCAAGCCCCTGAATCCAGGTGTGGAAAGGAACAGACACACTGGTCCTTCCCCACCAGTTACCTGCCCTGGGAAGCCACAGGTGCACAGACCGGCTTCGCCTCTATACCTTCCACATAGCTCGCGGTGGGCCTGGAACCCCACTCTGTGCCTCAGAGAGGGAGGCAGGAGATCCACAAGACAGCACGTGCCCAGCTGGAGCTCGAGGATGTCTCACTGGGGAGACACGGCAACAACACAAGACACAAGTGTGTTTCAACAGGAACTTAACAAGAAGGGCTGCAGGCTCTCGGGAGAAGGGACGCTTTCCCGAGGAGGGAGCTGGACCCTAAGAGACTCGAGGAAAGAAGAGGAGGTGGGGAAAGAAGGGCAGTGAAACAGCCCTACACACCCAGGGACACCGTCTATCGGAAGAGAAACTCACCATTTAAAATAAACCTTCTTCTTCCTTCTAAGGAAGGACTCAATTTTCTGCCAGATCTGATTGCTCAAAGATATTTTGTAGCTGTACTCCCCCCTGCCTATCCAAAGATGTCCAAACTTATCAGCCATCCTCATGTCAGATGCATCATGCCTGTTCCACAAGATGTGGTCCGTCTGACCCACAAGGTTCAATTTCCAAAAGATTCTTGCAGCTCTAATGTGGCTGGCTTAAGTGGCTATGATACTTTATTGGAGTGACAGTACATTTCATTCTTTAAAGACATCAGCAAATTTTGCCTTTGGTGGATTGGTCTTGACGGAGAATCTCAGATTTAAAGGAATATGGGGAGAAATTTTTATATATATTATCATATATACACATAAGTGTATTTATACATTATGAAAGCTGCTCATATAAATTTTATATGTGTATAAACTTTATGTATGTATGAATGTGTCTGTGCTTTAGCCCACCTAACAAGAAGATCTGCCTTCAGCTGGCCACATAAGGCTCCCAGGCTTAATTTCTATAACTGCAAAGGCACAAGGGGGGCTTCCTAGGTGGAGCTAGTGGTCAAGAACCCACCTGCCAATGCAGGAGTCATAAGAGACACGGGTTTGATCCCTGGGTCAGGAAGGTCCCCTGGAGGAGGGCATGGCAACCCACTCCAGTATTCTTGCCTGAAGAATCCCATTGACAGAGGAGCCTGGTGGGCTGCAGTCCATGGGGCCACAAAGAGTCAGACACGACTGAGCAACTAAGCACACACACACACAGGCATACAGTTTCTCAGCCTTGGACACTGTGGGGCAAGGATCCCAGGACTCCACTCTGGTTCTGCATGGAGAAAAGTACTGCAATCCACTAATGACGTCTGCCCTGATCACACGGAGGAGAGAAGGGAGGAATGTTTGCTGGCACCTGAATCAGCTCAAAGAATCCTCCAGATAGACCTAGGATTTTGAATAATCATCTGAATCCTAAAGAGAAGAGATTGGAGAACACTCTAAGGCTGATTAGTTCAAACACTCTGAGCATTGAATGATAAAAGCCATATTAACGGGTTCAAAGCTAACATTGCGCTGCAGAGAAAAAAAATTCTGTTTGTGTTGGGATGATCCCTCCTAGACCCACTCCTACAAGCTCCCTGTGAGCAGAGGCCCCCTAGGTACAGTCGAGTCTCTCCTCCTCTGGGACATGGTGGGACAAGGAAATCATTTGCCAGCATTTCTGCACAGTGGTTGAGTCACAATACGGTTATCTTTGTCCATTAAGGACCCTTCCATAAGGGTCCAAAGTGATTTTTCCATTATGAGCAGCTTTTACTTTATACATGGAGAAGGCAATGGCATCCCACTCCAGTACTCTTACCTGGAGAAGCCCATGGACGGAGGAGCCTGGTAGGCTGCAGTCCATGGGGTCGCTAGGAGTCAGACATGACTGAGCAACTTCACCTTCACTTTTCACTTTCATGCACTGGAGAAGGAAATGGCAACCCACTCCAGTGTTCTTGCCTGGAGAATCCCAGGGACAGAGGAGCCTGTTGGGCTGCAGTCTATGGGGTCGCACAGAGTCAGACACAAATGACGCGACTTAGCAGCAGCAGCAGCAGTCCCCCTCCCCCCAATGCAACTAAGGAAAAAAGAGAAAGGGGAATTTCTATGGATTTTGAGATAGAACTGAAGAGAGGGAGTGAAGGGGTCCCCAACCTCTGGGATCTAATGCCTGATGACCTGAGGTGGAGCTGATGTCATAATAATGGAAATAAAGTACAAAATAAATGTAATGTGCTTGAATCACCCTGAAATCATTCCCCACACCCACACTCCCACCCCCATCCTTGGAAAAACCATCTTCCATGAAATTTCTCCCCAAAAGGTTGGGGACCACTGATTCATGAGGACTCTGAAGCCTCATGACCTGACATTCTAGATTCCCATACAGTGGTGACACCGAGGCCCATGGTCATGACGTTAACTCCATGGGAAGATCACACAGTCAGTGACTGGCTTCTAAGCCTTGTCCTTTCCTCTAGATAGGAACACCAACTAGACACATCTCTGGGGCTGCAGTGGGGCAGGGCTGGAGGACATGGAACATCGACAGGCCCTAGAAAATGGAGACAGAAGAGGATGTGCAAAGGAAGGAGAACACAGTTTAAACACGGCCCATCTCATGGCTCAGAGAAACTCAGCACACACCGTCTGAGTGTTTCCATCCCAACATTTTGTCTCCATTTCTACTTCCCTCCAACCTGCCCAGCTGAGGGGAGATGCTACAGCTGCTGAAGAAAGAACACTACTGGGGACCAGCATAATCTCAAGGGACCACCGAGAAGAAAAAGAAATCACCAAGCACAGGATGCCCTCATTAGCCAGGCTTCTAACCCCCAGGTGGGCAGGAGACATCAGGACCGCACAGCTCCTCCCCTGGGCACTGGCATCCTCATGCATTAACAGCTCCCCACCCGCAGCCCGCTGCCCATAGACTCCTGGAATACCCACAGCAGAGAGTCTTGCAGCCTGGGGGCATTCTGAGCCACTGGACAATATACAGGAAGCAATTACTGATGTCCTAAAAAAAAATGAGGGCTGCACACAGTGGTCCCCAGAGACTATTCCAGCTTGGCAGTTGAGAGGCACTTGCAGCTGGCTCTGACTCACCACCATGTGCAAACAGACAGCCTCAGGTGGCACCATCGGGGGCCCCTGGAAGTAAAAGACAAATGTCTTACTGGGAGAAAAATAATACATTGCCAAACGATCATTCGTTCCCATTCTGGACAGACCTGGGGGGAAAAGGAAGAGACTTGATGGGGAGTGAATGTGGAAAGGAAACTAGGCTTTAAAAGCCTTGAGAAGTCAGGTGCACCCAGAACGACGGCATAAACATAGCAGTTATGTTCTCTGCGCACCTGCTACACACTGGGCACAGCCACCTGGACTACTATCAGAGGCCCTCTCTCATTTAATCCTGTCATCCTTGCATTATAGGTAAGAAACTGCGACACCCAGAGAGGCAGTGACTTGCCCAAGGCAACACGCTGGTTAGTCATTCCTTCGGCATAGATGTGTTTCACACATGGCTCCACGCACTGCCCCAAACTGGGAGCCACAGAGTGGTTGGGCTGGGATGCGAGTTTCAGCATCTGGATGCTAGATGTGATACCCAGCTGGACCAGTCTGTAAAAGGGAGCCCTGTGATGCTGAACCATGCAGACTCACGCAGGAGGCCTACCAGGGGAAACCCAGGCATCAGTCCACCTTGGGGTGTGCCGGTCATTGGAGCTGTAGGGATGAGGGGAGGCTGGAGGGAGCCTGAGTCTTGCTGGAGAGAGTTTCTGGAAGGCAGAGACTCCTTCCTCTGAATCGGCCTTGACCCTGATGCCGCCTCAGTGTCTCCACATAGTAGGATCTCAAATAACTGTTCTGAGAACATACTGCACCCTAGGAGCCAACCCACAAAACCATTTCTACCAATGGATTCTATTCCATGTAGACAACATGAAGACTTCCAGGAAACCCCCAAGATCATCCTCTGCACCAACACACTTCCTGGAAATGAGGCCAACCTTGACCTGTGAGACCCTGCATGATCTAGCCCTTGCCTTCCTCTCCTCTCCATTCCAGCCACCACTCCTCTAATCCGCCAAGTTCATCCCCACCTCTGGGCCTTCATCCTCGGTGTTCCCTCTGCCAGAAACACTCCTCCTTCATGTTTCACCCGTCTCACCCCTTCACAACCCTTAAGTGTCTGCTCCAAAGTCACCTCTTCAGAGAGGCCTTCCTCAACCATCCCTCTCCAGATAGGTTTCTCATTCTGTTCCCGAACCCTGCTTAAATGGCATTCTTCATTACCCCAAATCATGTTATTTACCAGACATGTGTTCATTATGGACAGTCTGTTTCCCCCCTGGAATGGAAGCTCTATGAAGGCAGACTGTCCCTACTGGCTTCACTACTCTACCTCTAGAGCCAGGAGGGGAGCCTGGCACACAGCAGGTGCTCAGTAAGTACTTGCAAAATGAGTGGATCCATTCATTTGTTGAACATTTACTCTCCTCCAACATTTACTATGTACTGCATGAGGCTCTAAGGATACAGAGATTTTAAAACAAACAAGGCAATGTTCCTATCCCTGTACTCACAGCTGAGAGAGGGAGGTGCCAAGAGGGAGGTGTCTTGGCCGGTCAGTGCTCGAGGAAAGTGTGCCCACCGTGTTCCCAGAGCACCCCTACCCCCATCCCACTGCATGATACTGAAGAACCACAAGCCCCTGACTCCCTGTGGGGGACCCAAACCTATAAGACATAAGCTCTGCCTTCAGATACATAGCCTTGTCCACTTATAGGAGAGAAGGGTTCCACACCGACCCCACCTGGAGACTCTAACCACACCGTTTCTTCATGCTGGGTAGGCGGGGTTTCTGCTTGAAACATAGTCACCTACACAGAAGCTTAAAACTATTTTAAAATTTTTTCCATTTTTTTTAAATGGACACATAAGTAGTTTGTCTATTTAGGCCATACCACATGGCATGTGGGATCTTAGTTCCCAGTCCAGAGATTGAACCTGCCCCCTGCATTGGAAGTACAGAGTCTTAGCCACTAGACCACCAGGGAAGCCCCAAGTCCTATATTTTAAGCTGAGATATAACATTAGTTTCAGGTGTACAACATTAAGGATTTGCTATTTTTCTATACTGCAAAATGATCACCCCAATAAGTCAACATTCATCACCACACACATGTACAGATATTTTTTTTCCTCGATGAGGTCTTTGAAAACCGACTCTTAGCAACTGTCAGTTACGCACTAGAGAATTGTTAACTATTGTTACCAGGCTGTACATGACACTCCCATGACTTGTTTTCTAACTGGAAGGCTGCAGCTTTGGCCCCCCGCTTCACTCATTCTNTCTGACAACTAGTTAAGACCATTTCTGAAAAGTCTCCATGAGAGACACTACTGGTCCCTGAGCACTTGGGAGGAAGTGTCTGTGTGAAGGGAGAGAAGGATGACAGCACAAGAGAATTAACTGTGCACACTTGGGGAGGGGAGCTGGGGAGGAGGGCACAGGCATGACAGCCCCGCTGCGCAGGTGAAGGGACTGGGGCTCCGTTTCCAGAAGTCACATTTGTCTCCAATCACAAACAGAAGCAGAGGCTTCAGAGGGCCCAGGAAGCCCCTATGTCAGGCCCACCAGCTGGGCCGGCAGCACTTCTTCCCTTTATTTACAGAGACCGCTGATAAAGGCAAGAAGCAGAGAGAGGCGCCTTTGAAGTTGGAGACTGAAATATTAATAAGGGACAGTAATTGCATGTCCCATGACAGGAGGACAGGCCCTGCTGCTGCCGGGAAAGGTTCTCCGGGAGCATCAAAGCACTCAGCTCAGCTCTGGGCCCCATTAAGACCATCTCCCCCAGGAAGCCTCCTCTGATTGCCACAGCCTGGGCAGATTCAGAATCACAGACACCTAGGAATGTTAGAGGCAAAAGGAAGCTTGGAGATACAGCCCAGGTCCCACCGACTCATATGGCTAGTGTCCTTAAGAGACAAAGGAAATCTGGACACAGGGACATGGAGAGAGGGAGATGATGGGAAGATAGAACACATAGGGTGAGCTCACGTGACGACAGAGGCAGAGACAAGGAGATGCGTCCACAAGCCGAGGACACCAACGACTACAGCACCCAGCAGAAGCCAGGAAAGAGGCCAGGAGAAGGTTCTCCTTTGGAACCTCCAGAATTTCAGACTTCCAGCCTCCAGCACTGTGGGAGAATAAACTGCAGTTATGTTAAGCTGCCTTGTTTTTTTTGTTTTGTTTTGATCTGCCAATTTATTTTTAATTGAAGGATAATTGCTTTACAGTATTGTGTTGGTTTCTGCCAAACATCAACATGAATCAGCCATAGGTATACCTATGTCTCCTCCCTCCTGAACCTCCCTCTCCAAGCCACCCCTCTAGGTTGTTCAGTCCAGTCGCTCAGTCATGTCTGACTCTTTGCAACCATGAATCGCAGCACACCAGGCCCCCCTCTCCATCATCAACTCCCGGAGTTCACTCAAACTCATGTCCATTGAGTCAGTGATGCCATCCAGCCATCTCATCCTCTGTTGTCCCCTTCTCCTCTTGCCCCCAATTCCTCCCGGCATCAGGGTCTTTTCCAATGAGTCAACTCCTCGCATGAAGTGGCCAAAGTACTGGAGTTTCAGCTTTAGCATCAGTCCTTCCAAAGAACATCCAGGACTGATTTTGTTATAGAACCCCAATTTGAGTTCTCTGAGTCATACAGCAAATTCACATTAAGCCACCTCGTTTGTAGCAATTTGTTACAGCAGGTCTTGGAAACCAAGCCATCTGAACTCCAGGACCACTCAGAGCCCCGTCTTTCATTCTTCTTACAGTCTCTTCACTGGGGGCAACGGAAAGATGAGGGTTTGAGGCCAGACCTGGCTTCCAACCTTGGCTCCGTCACTTCCCAGCTGACTCACCTGGGCTAGGTCCCCTGAGCTCTCGGAGCCTCCATTTCCCTTCTGTAAAATGGGGCACTATGTCCTCCTGGGTACTATTGATAACATACATAACTCGCTTGCGCAGACAGAAGATACAGAAAAGCAATGGGCTGATACTACTACAACACTTGTTTCTGAGAGTTCGTTCCTGTCCGTCCAGAGCTCACTTCAGGATCATCCTCCACCCCTATCAGGTGTTTCAGGGTCTGCCTCTGGGAGCGCTTCCCTCATCCCCAGACTCAGTAATCCCTTCTCCCAGAGGACAGGGCTTCTCTCCCACCCCATGGGCTGGGAGAGGGTCCAGAGCCCCCTCCACTCCCCCAAGAGCAGCAGGGAGGCTGGACCTCCCAGGAGACTTCCTTTGTGAGCCTGCCAGCACCCAACCTGTTGCTTTTAAGGACAGGCCCCTTGCCAACTCCATCTGCCTCGGGGACAAGCTGTTTAATGGAGCGAGAGTTGGCTCCCGGGAAGACAATGAATTTTAATGCTTCCGGACACAGCAATCAGACAGAAGCCTGCCTTCCAGGCAAGGCCAGGAGGGGCTTCAAAATCTTGTGGCCCAACCCCCACCGTCACCTGAGCACGGGGCGGCTGGGAGGCTGGTTAGTAGCAGTAAGTCCCTAAACCAGCACCCGTGTGGCTCTTAGTCCTGAGACTCTGAGCAGGGTCTTTTATAAAAGTTAAAAATATGCAAAGGAAGACAGGAAGTGAGGGGGAAAGAGGATAGGGGAAAGGTGTGTGCCTTTAGTCTAGAAAACCAGTGCGACTTCTCTAGACTCGTAGAATTTAACCCATGAGTCTAAACAGTGAAAACCCTATTACCAAAATATATTTCCCACTCCTAGGGGTCAAGTCCACCTTACCCCACTAATCTGCACTGCCCATTCTTCCCACACTTACTCCTTTCATGGGGTCCAAAGAAAAGGGAGGGGGATGATCCTGACATAATGAGATCAAAGGAACAGGGTCTCCTGGCCTCCCCCATGGAGCAAACCACAAGTGAGCAGAACATCGGTTGCTGCCCACCTCCCTGTCACGGCTGGGACTGGAGTCTCCTATGCCATGTGGCTGGCATTAACGAAATTCACTGGGGGTGAGCCTGAGAAGGCCCCATGGTGACACTGAGCCCATACGCCTGACACAGGGTTGAACGGACAAAGGAACTGATGCCTGAGAGGGGCCAATGAATGAAGCAAACAGTTCTGATCACAAGCTTAGAAAGTGATTTTCCAATAACTCAGTAACCCACCTCCCCATCCAACCTGTGCAGTCTCAGGTCCCTTTTTCTCCTACCTCTGGATGAGAAAACGCCAGTATAATTAACCGGCTCAGGGTCTACCAATCGGGTCTTGGCTCAAGCCCCTGTGAACTCGAAGAGAGAAGCTCTGTGGGGCCAGCAGAGGAGGGTCCTCAATGGCAGCTGGTTCCAACTAGACTAAGTCATAGAAGTCTCTCTTCAAAGAAAACCTTGGCCAGAAGAGCCAGTGCCAAACACAGATTAAAGCCAAGTTGCTGTGATGAGGAGAAACTGCTCACCTCCTCCATCCTTCCCAGCCTCTGAGATGCCTCTGTGGAGTCCAACTTCCCTGACACCCACATGGAAATGTCTCATCTCGTCTCATGCTGCAGACGCAGTGGAAGGCTAGAGCAAGGGACACACCCTCAGTCATTGCCAGGAGCAATGGTGCCAACACCAGAGTCCACAGATCCTTGCTCACAGTCCATTCTCATCCCCAGTCATTCCACCTACCCCTGGCCAGCCACGTTCACCAAGACAGGCACTTCAAAAGACATGGTCCCTCCCTGGTGTCTAGGATGGGGAAGCTGTCTGGGTGCTGTATCTGCAAGGCATTCAAAAATGACTGTTGAATGAATGAATGAATGAATGAATGCCCAGCTGATCAAGTTTCCAGCTCCCCCTGTACCCCTCACAGCACCCAGACAGCAGGGAGAGTGTCAGTTTCATACACTATAAAGCAAGCCACCAACTGACAACTGTCAGCAGAGCATGGAAGGAGACCACCAGCCCACTTGAGAATCAAAACACCCAACTGCTGTCCACACCCAAGTCTTCGACAGCCTCAGTCCCCCGCCACCTCCCCCTTTCTTTCCCGCAACCTCACATGAAGCTATAGATTCCATTACTAGTCTGCAAATAGCTATCAAACCCACACAGCAGGGTTAAAAATACTCTTCACACTAGGTAAGCCTCCCCACCATTAAATCACCTCAAGGAATTTGACAGCTATAATGAGCAAAATACATAAACCTAGCCTTTTCACAGAGAGGGTGCCCATCTAAGTTAAGATGGCACAGTGCAAGCCAGAAAAGAGGGGATGAGGTTGTGTCATTTCTTCTTGCAAGACCTCAAAGTGACTGAGATCGGATGGTTCCAGAAACATGAACCAGGCTTTCGTCGAGTGAAGAAGCTGAACTGTTCCTAACAATCTATAACCAGTGTAGGTGTACAAAAGCAAGTAGATACAACATATAAGACCAGCCAACCTCCTTGCACCCCACCCTATGGAACTGTGCTGTCAGCATCTGAACATTTTAATACTGAACGTGAGGGTCTGTGTGGTGTCAGCCTAATCCCAGCACACCTCTTCTGGGTCTTCAAGTGAAAATAGATTTGTGCAGCATGCAACTGTGTGTTAGTTCTTCCTGTTGAAAGCCTATCAGGGAAATCATGTTTGTAAAACTGGAAACTGCTTTCCTCACTTCATAGAGTCATCCACCATCTGGAAGGAAAAGCTAGTGAATCCCAACCCTCACTTCAAGATGGTAGAGAAAGTCACCTTTGAAATAAGAGCCTGAAAATTACTGAGGTATAAGCTACTATGTGTGTCAAATGGGAATTGTCAGCACTCACCTTATTCTCCTCTTTATCCTGACTATTAGAAGGATGAAGGATGTAAGAGAAGGTCTTAGAAAAGTCCTAGGCAGAAAGTTAAATGGTGGCCAGCCAGCCAACATGAAACTCACTAACAGCATCTCATGAGAACTGCCGTGGCTCGTCATCCAGACAAGGGCAGTGACATTACTTAAGTGGCCTGAAGCTCTCTGCCAGCCCCACCCTGTGACTAGCCACAGCACCATCACCAGGACAAGAAGGGGTCTGCTAGCCCATTTTTGTTCCCCACTCTGAACTCAAGTGGGGAAGAGTCTTGGACCATAGCAACACATTGATGTTTGCAATGTACTATCATCCACACCGGCAAGAGAGAGGCCGTTCCATCCAAGACTCCCATAGAACAAGGATCAGCAAACAGTGGCCCACAGACCAAACCCCTCCTGCTGCCTGCTTTGGTAAATATGTAGTTTTATTGGAAGACAGCCATGCCCATTCATTGACTTATCACCCATGGATGATTTCACTCTACAACTGCACAGCTGAGAAACTGTGTCAGCAACATATGGCTTACAAAGCCTAAGATGATGTTTACTACCTGACCCTTTAAGAAGTGTGCCAGATCCTGCTTTAGAAGAATTAGGCGATGCTCATAGCAAAGTGAAAGGACAAAGTATTTTCCATTCTCCTTAAAGAAAGGTCAAAATAGCTGGCTGATGACAGATTCCCCAGATGCTGATCCCTAACTTAAAGCAATTCTGCCTTTATAACAACAGGATGGACCTACTGAAAGGATGCCAGCCAACCCAGGAAAAGCACCATAAATAACAAAGATTCAATACTGCTCCTTGACTGTGGTTATAGGTTCTACCCTGGAAAAGCCCCAAAAGGCTGATAGCTCCACCAATGTTGGCCTGGAACAAAAAGGTAAAGTAGGGATCAATTCTTGACTCCCAATCAACTTTGCAATCCTTTGAGAAATCACAGCTTCTATGAGCCTCCATTCTTCTCGATGTTTCTTCCAGTTAAAATGAGTCTTCACTGCAAAGCACGGCCCGGTCTTCCAGCCCTTCAGCATTCTCATGTTCAGTGGATACACAGCATTGCCCAGGCTCATGAGTAGTCCTCTTGAGTAGACTCATTCATCTCCTCCTGTCTCTTCCCTCTCTGACTTTGCTTACCCTCTTGGGACTTCTAATGAGTTAGAACCAATAAATCACTTGTAATCTTTTGTTTTTTTAAAGGAACTGACACCTGGATATAAAATATGCAAAAATCCTGAAGATGATACAGGAATATCTCTTAGTTCCTGCCTTTCTCCGCCACCACCCCCCACCCCGGCAAAAGTAACTCCAATGTTGGCATTTTCCTTTATATTTTCTACCTGCCAGAGGACAGTGATGACTCTGGACTCTGATAGGCACAATCCGCTGGGAGAATATGTAAAGGAGGAAGCTGATCCCCTACTGAAGAAATTTGCCCACCTGCACCCCATCACCTCATTCTCTCCACTTAACTCCAGCCATAGCTGATCCCCACCCCACACCCACACAGGACTTCAGTCCAAATTAAGTGCAGTAGAAGCACTTGTTTTTTCTTCTGGATGTGTTTTATTACAGTTGTATTTTGACGATCTGCACATATCTCCTTTCTTCCCACCTCATTTATCACTTGGGTTGAGATCTGTTTGGTCAAGAAAACCAACTGTTCTACTGTGAAGGACAAGGTCAGTTTATGATGTCTGGAGTGGTAGCCAGAGATGGAAGAAGGCAGGGGAGAACTTTATAATTTGATGATAAAGGGACTAGTTCACTTTGCTGAAAAGGCAGCTCTGAATTTTGAGAAACAACTCATTCTGCTTGGAAAGTCTTGCCCTTTTGGGTACTCCTGGCTGCCCATCCGAGAGCTATCCCTTATCACTGACAGATGGCTACCTGTGTTCAGAGAGGCACGGGACCCGGTTCTAGGGAATGACCCAAAAATAGTCATTTACAGCATGCCCACTCCATGTTCTCTCTTGTCTGCCTCTCCTGTAGCTGGAAAAGATCATGTGACCCCATTCAGGACAAGGAGGAGAGAGAAGACCCCTGGCAGGCACTCAGAGCAGAACCTGGTACCGTAAATCCTCAACCAATTTTAGGGGTTATTACTTTCATCAGTATTACTATTATTAATTTTAATAAAACCTTTCCCTCCCTTTTCTGTCTTCCTCCTTTTCCCCTCTGTCCCTCCAGTAGTGAGCTGGGGCTGATTTGTACCAGATCACAAGAGCTGATCACGTGTCTCTGCCCATCACTGATTTCAAGCTACAATCGGCCACTTTGGGAATACTTTGGGAAAATGCCACTTTGGGAAATTGACACAAGCTACAGATCAGGACCTTTTTCCCCCAAAGAGCTAACAGTTAAACATTTACCAGCATACCACTTGAACCAACCTCCTTTTCCTCCTCTTTCCAACAATGTATTTCCTCATAAACCACTCGTACCTACTGTATGCAGGGCATTATGTTAGGCTCTCCTTGAGAACCCAAAGGTAATTACACCATTGCCCTGCTTTCAATGAATTTAAAATTATACAATAAATTGTATGAATTAAGATACATTTGGCTACACACAGCAGAAATCTCAACCTGCAATGATTCATTCTTTAATGGAGGGAGTCTAGAGTCTGTGGGGACACACTGGTCTAGCGGACCAGCAGGGTCATTAATGATCCCAACATTATCAACTTTCCCCCTCATGTTCATTGTCTCATGTGTACAGGAGAGCTGCTGCAGTTCCAGGTATCAAGCCTGGCAAGAAACAGAGGCAAATGGCTTTTTTCTTTTTATCCAGAAACATAATCATTTAATCATCAAAACAACTTCATGAGGTAGTTACTAGACTGATCTCATTTTATAGATAGGCAAACTGAAGCCCCTAAAGAAGAATTAACTTGCTCAAAGCCACGCAGACTGAGCAGGCAGAACATGAACCCAAACATTCTGACTCCTGGTATGCATTCACGTATACCACGAACTAGAGAAGCCAGCAGTTGAGGGCAAAAGCACACGATCTACCGCTTAATTACCTGCTTTCGATGGTTCTCCACTGCTGCCTGGATTTCTCTTTCAATCCAATATTTTTCTGTAGCTCAGGAACGGAAATCCTGTTTGCTCATTCTTCTATGACCCCCACCTCCAATCATAGGCATAATATCAGGTGCTTCCATTTGTTAGCTGATATGCACCCATCTCAGCTCTAACACTATCCAACCTGAACGGAAAACCTTGCTGTTCCAGGCACCAGCAGGCCTGCGTTTGGCTCCTTTCTGTGCTAATTACCTACTTGAAAACCTGAAGACTCGGGCTCCCATCCACTTGGCAATCAGACCATCTCCCTGGCCCATCTGCCTGTAACTGCACACCCCCTTTGCTGGAGCCTCATTTTTTTTTTTCACTGTAACCGCCGCTTGGGAAGATCTTATAGTTTGTACTGTTTCAATTTATTCCCCATCACAGAAATTCCCAACTCCAATGGCATCGCCACCCCAAACTATCTTCCTTAGATGCAGCAGGAGGGAAAAAAAAAAGATTAGTATTTGTGCTACAGTGGACAGAAGACTTCAGTCCTTCATTAGTAACAAAGTTTTCAGTAGAAAAAGTAAGTTCTCTACTTGGTTGCTCTGGTGTCTTTATGACATATGCCAGCTTCAGAAATCCTGATCTGCAGAGAAAGGCCTCTATCTGGTTTGGAAATCAAAGCACCAATTACCTAGCACTTTAGAGGATGATGCTCTTAGTAAAGGTACCACCTGGGGCTGTATTTGTCATGGCAAGTTTGGCCTCAATGCCGGAGCAAGTGCCAGCTACCCAAAGGGAACATAGCTGATCCGACCACCACTCCTCTCTGGACTTTTTGTTTCGCTTTGTTCTGGTTTTTTTCAGGAGAGAAAAGAAGTGGTTAGACCGAAGTAGCTGCAAGGACTTAACACGATGGAACTGTTGCCCATCCTGGAAAGCAAGGTCTCCATGTGCTGTACCCACCTCTTTCTGTGGTGGCCTTTCAATTCCTTTTTTCAATATGCACTGAAGCAAAACCCAAGCTTTCTAAATGGGCACCCTGGGTGGCTCAGAGTATCTCCATTATTCTAGCCAAGAAGACCTGGGGAAGGGAAGGCTAAACTTTTCACTATCCTTGATCGATTGGAACAAATAAGAAAATAAAACTGACCACATAGAGCCCCATGACCTTGGGCAAATCACATGTGGCTTCTTCTCATGAAGAAAATGGGTAAGTGCAGGCTTGGGCTCTGGAGCCAGAATATCTGGGTTCGAATCCTGGCTCTGTAACTTACCAAATATAATCTTGAACTAGTTACTTAACCTTTCTGGGTTTCACCATCTTGAGTTCTTGCATCTACCCTCAGAACACTCTTGAAAAGAGTAAACCTGTAAATTTTACACACAAAGTACTCACAAGAGACCTGACACATAGTTTTGTTTGTAATTAAGGTTACTCATTATTATCTGCCTCCCTAGATTCGTGGAAGAACTATGAAAAAAATTCTACATAGAATACAGAGTTTCCATTCAATAAATAGTAGTTTCCCTCTTCTCCCCAAAAAAGAGTACATTAATATCTATTTGTTCTATATTTAAGCACAGGTTTCTAGATTTTCAATCAATCAACCAAGCGTGTGCCCAGCACAGAGACAAGGACTGCTATTCTCCAAACCCTGACTCAAGGTGGTTTTTCTTCGTCCAGCCTTCATCAGAACACAGTCCGCATTCATTCAGCAAAGGAAGTCTGGACCAGCTCCGCAAAGGAACGCTGAGATGAGGGATCTGTTCCAAAGGTCACAACGCCAGAGCTCTGCAGAGTCAGGAGACGGCCCCCTTCCCTCAAGGGGCCAGTGGCTCACAGTCCGTAAACTTCTCATGCTCAACACAACAGAGAAGTTAAGGTGGCAACAAGTTGATTTCTTTGTCCCGTCTGTAACAAAACTCACCTCGGTCCTTTTCCTCTTTCACCCTGCAGGGTAACTGCAAGGATGCTCAGCCAGGATTTGTGTCCTGAGCCAGGGAGTCCCAATTTCCCCAGAGACCATCCAAACAAGAAGGACTGTGTACCACTGCCACCCCCTCCCACTTCTCAAAACAAGGACTCTTCGTCCGGATCTAAAAACCAGCACTTCCCCAGCTTCCGGCAACAGGGCAAAATGATGGCGCACTTCTATACGGCCTGGCTGCTGTGAAAAGGCCAGCATCTATCCCGTATGAACTTACTGTGATGATTCAGACAGGGTTGCAAAGGCCTGTATTATTATTTTGAGAAATCAAAAGGAAGTATCTCATTTGTTATCTCCAGGGAAGGGCTCTGACCACCACAGTCCATCACTTCCGCTCAGACTCTTGATTTCTACAACAGCAGAACAAATTTTCTCCTCTCCCCCACCCTCCCCCTAACCCCAAACTGTCCATTCCTCTATGCTGACACAGGGCACATGCCCAACAGATTACACTTCTCTCCAATATCTTTAACTCTGCTCATTACCATCTGAGAAACTATCCCACAGAGGCTAACTGGCCAGCACCTTCTTCAGAGTCAAGAGGGTTCTCTTCAGAAATCCTACATACGGACATGAATAGGTTCTTATCATACCTCTCAACTGGCACCCACAGTTGAGCAAGATCAATTATCGGCCCAGGTGAGTGGAATATGATGGTCACTGGGGTGGCGGGGGGGTGGAGTGAGGAAAGTTATCAGGTGACTTCACTGATGATCACTGTATGTTTCATGAGGCCACAGATAGAAAGGACATCAGGCAGGATTCGACAAGATGCATTAAACTTCCCTCAATTTACACTTCGGGATTCCTGCAAGACTAGACCAATTCCAAGGTTGGGAGGAGGTGGGTGGGGGGGAAAGACCACATTCTGCTACAGAAAAATTTTAAAGCCCTTGAAGGTGAAAAGAGAGCACCATGCCCCTGCCCATCCTGGAACAAAGGAAAAGACATGAGTTATGACATATTGACAAGAACACCTGTCTGGCTCAGGTAAAAACTGGAAACACTCCTACAGTCACCATTCCCTGCCCAGCCCACTCCCCGCCCTTTGTCCCTGAGGGGCTCCCTCAGAGGCTGGGGGCTCTGGTCAACTGATCCATAAGGCAACGACCCTTCCGCAACCCCAAAACTCTCTCAGGAGAGCTTACATCGCCCCGGACCATTTTCACTGCCATTGGATCTGAGGAGTGAATTTATTTCTTGAATGAGTAACGAAGCCACACAGTACCTGAAAATCCCAAAAGGCGTGAAAGGATACAGATGATGAAAGTACGCCCTCCCTCCTCCCCTCCACCCACCCTCGGCTATTCAAAAGTATTCAGAGAACATACACTGCGTGCTGGAACACTGTGCTTCCGGGCCCTGGAGTGCTGTATATAATTTTATATAATTACTGGTACCAGTTTTCTGTGCATCTTCCTCCAAAAGGTCTGTGCTTACATTGACGGATGGGTCCACGTGCTAGTATGTGTGGGTTTTTTTGTTTTTTTTTTAAATATTCCGGTGAAGTTACCGTGTTTAGTCACTAAGTCTTACCGCTTTTGCCATCCCATGGACTGTAGCTTGCCAGGCTCCTCTGTCCATGGGATTTTCCAGGCAAGAATATGGGAGAGGGTTGTCATGTCCTCCTATTCTGGTAAAGGAGACCTAATATAAAATTTACCATTTTAATCACTTTTAAGAACACAGTCCAGGGCATCTAAGCATATCCACATTGTCGTGCAACCTTCACCATGATCCATCTGCAGAATTTTGTCACCTTCCCAAGCTGAAACTTGGGAAGTCTCTTAGACACTAACTCCCAATTTCCTCCTCCTCCCCCTCACCAGCCCCTGGCAACCAACACTCTATGTACTGTCTATAAGAATCTGCCTACTCCAAGTACTTCATATCAGGGGAATGAAACAGTATCTATCCTTTTGTAACCGACATTTCATTTATTGTAATGCCTTCAAGATTCATCCATGCTTAGCATGTGCCAGAATTTCCTTCCTCTTAAAGGGTAGGAAATGGCAACCCATTCCAGTATTCTTGCCTGGAGAATCCCAGGGACAGAGGAGCCTAGTAGGCTGCCGTCTATGGGGTCGCAAAGAGTCAGACACGACTGGAGCGACTTAGCAGCAGCAGCAGCACTATTCCATTACACACAGATACACCACATTTTGCTTATCCATTCATTTGTCAATGGACAGTTGGGTTGTTTTCAAGATTTGGCTGTTATATATAATGCTGCTATAAATGTTGGTATACAAATATCTGAGTCCCTGCTTTCAATTCTTTTGAATATACACCCAGAAGTGAATTCCACTGATAATTCTACATCAAAAGGTTTCAGGCTGTGCCATACTATTTTTCTTCACAACCACATGCGGATGGCTTTTTTTTAATTGGGATATGATTACAATGTTATGTTAGTTTCTGCTGTACAACAAAGTGAATCTGCTATATCCACACACGTATCCCCTCTTAGGCCCCTCTCCCATCTCCCCACCCCCCACCCCACCCCCCATCTAGGTCGTCAGAGCGCACCAAGCTGAGCTCCTATGTTGCACAGCAGGTTCGCACCGGCTGTCTGCTTTACACTTGGCAGTGTGTGTGTGTCAAGGCTACTCTCTCAATTTGTCCCGTTCCCCCTTCCCCCACCCTGTGTCCACATTCTCTGTGTCTGCACCTCTATGCTTGACCTGCAAACAGGTTCATCTGTAGGATTTTTCTAGATTCCACATATATACATTAATACACAATATTTGTTTTTCTCTGACTTATGTCACTCTGTATGACAGACTCTAGGTCCATCCATATCTCTACAGCTGACCCTTTTTCATTTCCCTTTTATGGCTGCCTGTGTATTATTTCTAAGACAAATGCTAGCATATTCTCCATAATGTTCTATATTACATTTTAAAATGCATTCCTCACTTTTCCCAGTTAAGAAAAAAATGAAATTACTTATTAATCACACTGTCTCTAAAATGTTGAGCACATGCATTGTGAGTAAATATCCCACCCTCAACAGAGGAAGTAGAAAGGAAGAGGCAATGGCCAAAATTCTATTTCAAAAACATCCACTGGACCACCATGGAAATTTTCAAAATGTTAAAGAGGGACTTCCCTAGTGATCCAGTGGTTAAGAATTCGCCTTCCAATGCAGGCAGCATGGGTTCAATCCCTGGTTGGGGAACTAGTCATGCCCCCACGTGCTGTGGGGCAACTAGAGAGAAGCTCACAGGCTACAACAAAGACCCAGTACAGCCAAAAAAAAAAGAAAGAAAGAAATGTTAAAGAGAATCGCTTCATAAACACCAGGCAAGGAAGTTTAAGAAATCAAAAAGAGAACATCACCATTATTTTTGCTTCAGTGAAAAGAAGTGACCGCATAGAGTTCACATGCAAGCTGAAAAAAAGTCACACTTTGAATGGAAAGGGTCTTGTGGACACTGAGAAGAAACCCCCAAAAGGGATGTTAAGGCAAACTGTCATTTAAGATGTTAACTTTTCAACCTTGTGATAAGTCACTCTGTAGGCTGACACCACTCCATGGAGGTCACCTTCAAGGGCTCTGGCATCTATAGGGCAAAGCCAAGACTGCCAATTAATCATCAAAAGAGGACAGCATGACCAGGGCAGATGAAAACTTGTTTAACTCTGTGTGTGTGTATGTGTGTGTTTAAAACAAAACAAAACCAAACAGGGCTGCTGAGTGTAATCTCAGAGACTTTTCTTACTTTGAAAACATTCTGGGGAACAAAAATCTCATTTTGATCCCTGTTCTTACAAGCTGGTGTGCTGGATACTTCGGGGATGCTAGGTCATCTTCTAAAAATTGTTCAGAAGCTCTGCCACTGGCTCTTTGCTTTTGCTCTCAAAACTCGGCAGATGAAACAGTATTTTTCTGACCTGACTTCAACCTTAACTCGGGAAGCAAAATCTTAGAAGCAAAGTTCAATTGCCATTCCACTGCTTCAATCCAACACGCTCAAGATTAGATAACACCATGTTTCCAGGATAAAAATATGTGCCATTTTAGGGCATCAAAATTCTTCCTGGCTCATAGAGGCCATCTGCAGCCTTGCCTCCCACCCTCATTAGCTTTGTAATCAGAGAGGACGGAGCCTTGGCATTCCCAGACCAAACAGTGCCGTTTTACTCATCTGCAACTTTCCCCAATCTGACATGCTGATGTGTGGTCAATTGTTTCCAATTTTGCTGAGGCATGAATCTGAGTCAAGAGCATCCAGGTGACAGTGGAAAAGGCCAGGAGCCTGGACTTGGGTCATCACAGACCCACCCTTATGGCCCAGTGGCATGGGGCTTCTCATCTCTTACACACTCTTTCCCTTTCATTCTTTCTTTGCAAAAGTACAGCTCTCCCCAAAAAGCTGTCTGCCAGACCTACTGATAAAGGCAAAGCTGAAATTTAAAAGTCTAGGAACTGACGCTTCTTAAATATGGTTGTTATTCAGTCACTCGGTCATGTCCTACTCTTTGCAACCCCATGGACTGCAGTCCACCAGGCTCCCCTGTCCTTCTCTATCTCCCAGAGCTTGCTCAAACTCATGTGCATTTAGCCAGTGATGCCATCCAATCATCTCATCCTCTGTCATTCCCTTCTCTTCATGCCCTCAATCTTTCCCAGCATCAGGATCTTAAAGATGGTGACTTCCCCTAAATCTGACATGCTACCTATATTCCTCTCATGGATTTTAAACTGCAGTAACAATTTTAAGACAGAGGTGGCTTTAATAGCAAGCTTTACTTATTAATATTTAACCTTTACTCCTATATTAAGATAACTATTAACAGTCTGAAAGATAACTGAAATTTTTCAGTTTATATTTTATTAGGTATTATGCTATGATGGCTGGCAATCTGAGGGTGTATGAGTGTGTCCTGAGATGCGCCCCTCCCAAACAACACAGGTCCTGCTGGCCCCGGCCCCTCAGTCTCTTCCGTCATTGAGCTCCTCCACCTTCCTTGTGAGCATCTTATAATTCGTCTGCGCAGCTGTCCTACTTTTAGGAGATGATCCCTGGTTAAAACAGATCATCTGGGACTTCCCTGGAGATCCAGTGGTTAGGATTCCATGCTCCCATTGCAGAGGGCACTGGTACAATCCCTGGTCAGGGAACTAAGATCTCACATGCCAAATGGCACAGCCAAAATAAAGACAGAAAATAAAGAGAAGTTATCCCAAATAACTGGATGAAGCACAAGCTGGAATCAAGATTGTCGGGAGACATATCAATAACCTCAGATATGCAGATGACATCACCCTTATGGCAGAAAGTGAAGAACTAAAAAGCCTCCTCATGAAAGTGAAAGAGGAGAATGAAAAAGTTGGTTTAAAATTCAAAATTCAGAAAACTAAGATCATGGCATACAGACCTATCACTTCATGGCAAATAGATAGGGAAAAATGGAAACAGTGACAGACTTTACTTTGGGGAGCTCCGAAATCACTGCAGATGGTAACTGCAGCCATGAAATTAAAAGATGCTTGCTCCTTGAAAGAAAAAGCTAGACAGCGTATTAAAAAGCAGAGACGTTACTTTGCCAACAAAGGTCCGTCTAGTCAAGGCTATGGTTTTTCTAGCAGTCATGTATGGATGTGAAAGTTGGACTATAAAGAAAGCTGAGCACCAAAGAATTGATGCTTTTGAACTGTGGTGTTGGAGAAGACTCTTGAGAGTCCCTTGGACAGCGAGGAGATCCAACCAGTTCATCCTAAAGGAAATCAGTCCTACATATTCATTGGAAGGACTGATGCTGAAGCTGAAACTCCAATATTTTGGCCATCTGATGCCAAGAACTGACTCACTTGAAAAGATCCTGATGATGGAAAAGATTGAAAGTGGGAAAAGAAGGAGACAACAGAGGATGAGATGGCTGGATGGCATCACTGACTCGATGGACATGAGTTTGGGTGGACTCCGAGAGTTGGTGATGGACAGGGAGGCCTGGCGTGCTGCAGTCCATGGGATCGCAAAGAGTCGGACACAACTGAGTGACTGAACTGACTGATCCTAAATAAATAAAAAGATGGTCCATTTTATTATTTTTTTAAGGTAGTCCATTTTATTATCCCTAAACTGACAGTTTTTCATCTCTGTCTCCCTACTTTTAATTCGGAAAACACGGCCACTGTATTTGTAATCTACGCTAGGTTTGGTGCTTTACTTGCATTATCTTATCAAAGCCTCTCAGGAAGGTACCTATATTATTATTATCTGCATTTTATGGATACAGAGACAGAGAAGGGAAGTAACTTGTCCAAGGTCACACACTGCCCAAGGTGACACGCAGGTAGGTGCTGGAGCTCGGAATCAATGCAGGGCCGTCCTGCTCCAAAGCCTGGACTCTGTGCTCTCACAGGAGGAAGAGGATACTGGAGTTATCAGCTAGTTTGGGTAGCAGGGGAAAAGAGTGAGCAAACACACAGATAACCTTTTTTGCTTCCCAAATCCCACTGCCCAGCTCTGCAGTTTACAAGCTGTGCAACCTTGGGCAATATTTCTCTGAGCACTACAATTCTCTGTGCCTCAGTTTCTTCATCTGTAAAATGATAATGACAGTAGCTGCCTTACAGTGTTAAAAAAAGGTTAACAAGTGTTTAAGGCTAACACTGTGTCTAGCACACAAGAAGAGTCTGTGGGTGTGAACTTCCATTTTTAATACTGTGAACTTTGTAGGCTTCAACTACTCAAAAAATCAGCACATCCCAAAATACAGACAGTAATGTTCCCAATGATGGACACTATAATACTGAGCCAGGGTATGGACTGGAAATCCGGTAGCTGATCCCAAATGTCAAGTAATTCGACCAAATGATGTATAATGTTTATACAAATAAGCCATGTGTCTTTCCATAAAAGAATTTATCATCTAGTGGTGGAAAGAAATAGGATGGATTTTAAAGAATTCGCCTGCAACACAGGAGATGAGGGTTCAGTCCCTGAGTCAAGAAGATCCCCTGGAGAAGGAAATGGTAACCCACTCCAGTATTCTTGCCTGGAGAATTTCATGGACAGAGGAGCCTGGCGGGCTACAGTCCATAGGTTTGCAAACAGTCAGACATGACTAAAGCGACTTAGCAAGCACAGGATATAGAAAGTAATCTGGCTGCTAGAAAACAGGGCTAAGATTTTAACCTGGGTCATCAGACCTCAGGGCCAACCTAGTTAATACGTGACCTCAATACCCCCTAATATGATGGAAAGCCCTTATGACTATTGCAAAACCAATGCTAATTCAGTGTTGGCCATTCAGGAAGCCTGTGATTACAAGTCTCACCTAACTGGCTATGTCCATGGTGAACCCCAGCCCACTGCCCTAGGATTTGTTGTTTTCGAGCTTCTGTGTCTCGCAACCATCCCCCATCTAAGATGACATCTGCCCAAGCTGATGGGCAATTTAAGACAACTGAAAATTTTTTCAGGCTCTTCATTTTCCATCTCATTCCAAAGTGGCATGATGATGGAAAGTGTGAGCTGACCTTTGCTCAGCAACTATGCCTTCTTGTTCCATACACCTGCGTGCAATGTGGTACACCCCAAACAGCAGTCATGGACTTGCCCGAACCTGCTAGCAAAGAAACTGTCTAGTAACAGGTTTCTAGAATGCTCCCCGTGGAGCTAAAGTTATCAGGACTGCTATCTCTGACTCAAATCAAGTTTTCCAAAGACCAAGGATTCTAATGCTAGTGCTAAACAACAACCCCATCACCCATCAAACAAGCTCCAGACACAGAGAAGGGGCCTGGAAGATAACAAAGACGAAGCAGGCGGGAACCCTTTTTCAAAGGCGGGTCCTATCAGAAAGGGAGAGATGACATGAGTGTCACCATTACTGCACTAATAGCCACCGTGTGCTGTCATCGGGCTCCTGGATGAGTATTTTACAAATATTCTCTTCTTCAGGGTTGAAAAATCCCTATGAGGGTATTGCTGTTCTTGCCTGGAGAATCCCAGGGACAGGGGAGCCTGATGGGCTGCCACCTATGGGGTCGCACAGAGTCGGACACGACTGAAGTGACTTAGCAGCAGCAGCAGCAGCAGCTACTTCATAGATGAGGAAAATGAGGCAGAGACACAGACAACTTTTGAGCAGCAAAACCAAGGACTCCTTGCCATCCAAGAAAGAAGGTGATATACAGTGTCACAGGCTATTGTGGATAACAGGGAAGGACAGTGAAGCAACGTGCAGGCAGTTTATACAAGGACATACACGGGCAGGCAAGGCTGGAGGTCCTAGCATCTGACAAGAGTGATGCTGGTGTGGAGGTTACTCAGACCACACATCTGAGTACAAGCCCTCACCAAGCAATGGAGGCCACGAACTCACGGACTGTTCTATATGAAGGAGAGACTGGCTTCGTTAGACTTGCAGCTTGGGTTTATGGACACCAACACCAGACTTAAAGTACATGGTCTTACCTGGCCCAAAAGGATGCTGAGAAGGTACCCAGTATCATTTCTCACGAGCCCCAAGAAATCGTTTCTCAGCCTTTGGAACCTACGTCCCTAAGTCCATCTGGCCCTTACTAGACCAGAAGACCGTCCAGCTTTACTGCGTGTGTGTCTGTAAAGTGAAGTGAAAGTGTTAGTTGCTGAGTCATGTCTGACTCTATGCAACCCTATGGGCTGTAGCCCACCAGGCTCCTCTGTCCATGGGATTCTCCAAGCAAGAATACTGGAGTAGGTAACCATTTCCTTCTCCAGGGGATCTTCCCCACCTGGGGATCAACCCCAGATCTCCTGCATTGTAGGCAGATTCTTTCCTGTCTGAGCCACCAGGGAAACCCATGTGTGTGCGTATACACACATACGCACGCACACATACAAATAATTGAATTATCAAATTATAGTCTCTCCCATTTCTAATGCACATCCCCTCTAAATATTGCCGACCTGCCACTGAGAGTAGCTGAACTATTACATGTAGTAAAGGAAAGTTAATGTAATAAAATGTAAAGAATTGTCCTTCACCATCTAACTGTATGTGGAATTCGAGGATGAATCTGATTATTAACAGTGAGTCCAGAGCTAGGATCTTTTTCATAGGAATGCATGAAGTTTTCTAGAGCACCGTAAACGAGGACATGATCCTGTTTACGCAATACTGCCCTGGTTTATAACTCTGAGGTTCCCTCCGGGTGAGTGTCATCATAGTCACAGAAGGCAGTGTACTTTCCAACCCCCGCCACAGCTCCCCATCTGCTCAGTGCACACATATGGAGTTAATTTTAGTGCACATTGAACCACCTTGGCAATAGGAGAGGAGAAGATATTTTCAAATGCCTTCGCCCCACAATGTAAGGTTTATGTTCCTCGAGGTAAGCAACATTCCACACAGCTTCTGGAATGCAGCACGGTCAGAGGCAGTGTCAAATCTGGCCCTGAGGTTTAAGGACACACAAACCTCGCTGGATGGGCAGATCAGAACACCCAGACATGGAGACCCCATGATGCTGAGACAGTGTGCAGTTCAGACCTGGTGCGTGGTGCCCTGCGAAGCACCAAGGACAGACACACCCAAAGACAAGCTGACAGTCAACAGGAGACAGTGTCAGACTCTGCATCTCTGGACTCCTCTGTCATCCCACCCCCACTACCCTGAAGCCCAGGAGGATGAGGGCATCTCCAAAGGGATGTCAAGAACAGAGCCCCTGGACTGTAACAGCCCACAGACACCAACGGGCAGTGAAGCCTCTGAAAAGAGGCTCAGAAGGCATAATGTGCTGTCTTTCCACGTTTACCAGTTTCCTTACAAGAAGAAATAGCTCCCACCAGGAGAGATTTTACAACTCAGTATGGTGTAGTCTTCTCGCCAGAATCTTTGCTGCAGAAAGATGTTTCACGGAAATGCAAATGTGTCAGGTTGTACCCTAATTAGCTACTTTCTAAAACATGTATAATTCACATCTTAAATTGCCTAATGAAGATGGGTGGTACAGCTTCATCACAAACTTGGCTTCTGCGAAGAATAATTGAGCTCCTGATATAATAAAAGATTTTTAAAAATTTTAGCCCTTCTGTGCTGCCGCTTAATAAACTAGTATGCAAATAATCAAAATGAAAGCTCCCACGAAATCAATCGACACATTCATTCTGTTCTTTAATCTGGCAGATTGGAGATGAGCTCGGCATAAACCACCCAGAGCCAATACAGGATTACCTCCTCCCTCCAAGCTTCCTTCCTTCCTGAAAGGAGACACAAAAATGACAAGTTTCTCTCTTGTCCTCCACACGATCAGCTGAAATCCATCCACCCGGCAACTCTCAGACATGTGTTTCTAATGGGATCAAAACAAATTTAAAAGTCACTCCACGCTCAGCAAAAAGTTCAGTGAAGTGGAAATTGCTGAAGAGGAGCCGTGAGCGGCAAGTGGCTAACTGCCGCTTGGAAAAATATTGTCGGAAATTGTGTTCCTGCTCGATTTCGCTGGCTCTGAGGGGAGAAGAGTTAGGAAGCTCAATCTTGAGACTCGCTAGGGAAACCACAGACTGCTTCAGGGCCAATGTCTTCGTGTGTGGTGTCTGTTACACCACCAAAGAACACAGGAACAAAAGAACAGCCCTGACACGCGTCCTGCCGTTCTGCCTCCTTCGTATTCTCAACTGAAGAGCAAACAGGTCACAGACATAACAGGTCAGGCAGTTGGCTCGATAAGTTTATTTGCCCTTAAAATATTACATCACTCTGACAATAATTTTGAAGGAAAACAAGAACTCAGTTACTTCAAGTGAACCCTGCCAAATGCCAAGAAACCCATATTTTAGGGTTGTGGGGAGGGTGTATTTGTTTTGTTTTTTTAAAAAGCATCTCTATTAACCCAGGACATTCCTTTTGGTATGGGGTAACTTCAACCTCATTTAAAGAATTAGGGGGAGTGAACATCTTAGTTTCATTCTAAAGAAATGTCTTGGAGGGAGATTAGAGGAAGGTCGTCAAAAGGTACAAACTTGCAGTTTTAAGTACCAGGGGCTGATACGATATCTATGGTTAACACTGCTGTAGGATATATAGGAAAGGTATTAAGAGAATAAGAGAGTTCTCATCACAAGGAGAATTTTTATTTTCTTTTCCTGTATCTCGATGAGATGATGGATATGAACTAACCTGTCATGGTAATCATCTCACAATATTTGTAAATCAAACCATCCTGTTGGACTCTTTAAACATATATCAGTAATGGATATCAGTGATCTCTCAATAAAACCAGGGGGAAAATTGCTGCATAATTAAAATTTAAAAAATAAAAAAAAACAAAGAAAGTAAAAAGACATGTCTTCATATTGCTAGCTTTAGGGCAATCTAGGAGGCTTATATAAACAGGGCGCTAGCAAGACCCTAAAAAGACGTATTCTAGAAAAGCTGCACATGACTCGCAGGCCATTTCAAAGCGCTTCCTTTTCACAGCATACTGATAGGCGTTTGCTGCCAGCTCCTGCATTTCCATTCTCCCCACCAAGCCTTACCGATCCACAAACCACCACTGTCTTAGGGGAGCACAGCTGGGAAAGAACCGTGTTGAGCAGAATCCTTTCATAATGCCAATAACGCTCCCCTCATTTATTTACTCTATTTATTCTGTTTTTGTTGGCAAACCAGATAAAGGAGGAGCCAAGAGAGGCACAACTATCAAAATAAGACTTGATGAAAAGTGCTCTAAATATTAGCCATCCTCCTACCCAATGTATTTTCGATGGTTTTTTCCCTAAATCCGGGGAAATTAAACTGATGAGATCAATCCCGAGTATTTCACAAAATACCGACAGTTTTATACTGGATGCCAAGATAAAGTGCAATTAAGTGCAAAACAATAAATCAATTCACAACAATGGGAAAACGCGATCATGCTCACGGGTGAAACTTCTCCCAGTGCTGAACCCAGGGCTCCTCGGCTTCCTCGATTCATGCTCTGTGATGCACGGTCAACTGGGGTAATGCAATAATGCAATGGGTACGGTAAAGGAAGCAGGTTCAAGAAACATGATGGAAACTCATAAAACAGTGATCCAATCTGTTGGGTGTGTAGGGGTTCAAGTGATTTGGGGGCTGATCAAGGGAAAAGATATGAGCATGAGGCCCAAGGAAAGCTTTATTGGGAAGGGACGTCCTTTGTAGCAACAGACCACCCAGAGGCTTGGCTCAAGGTTCACCATTCAGAAGGGGAGAAGGATCAGGGAACTCCTGGTGGAGGAGAACCAGAGAGGAGACTTAGTTCTCTTAAGTGCTGTCATTCAGTGACAGGGAGAGAGGTGGGGTGTTTGAGTCACAGAGCTCCAAGGACAGTAGCAGCTTGGGGTTTAGAACCACAAGCCTCCATCTTATCAATGACCAACAGATTCTGGGTGCTATTTCACAGGGTATGCAAAGCAGACAGATCCTAAATGGCTAAAAATCTACTTGTTTGGGCTATTTTTAAAGCGATTGCATGTGTAAAAATTTGCATTTGGTACCATTGGGTCTTTGAGCTTGTGGGTCTCACTCAGGCTGCAGTGCAGAAGGACATACCCTGCAGCCAAGACACAGTGGCCATCTTTGGCTCATTTACATAACACAAGGGACAGGGGCGATTTTCAAAGAGGAGGCTGGGAACTAGACCTCGAAGGAATGCTCTGCCAGTCAAAGAGGCAAAGGAAGAAGGCACTCTTGGCAGAAGGAATTGCAAAGGCACATACAGTGCCATGGGCAGTGTCCAGGTCTTGATGTTCCAGACAATAAGGCATGAAAGGCAATCAGTGGAGCAAGAAGCACAAGGGAAGGTGGTCAGAGAAAGGCCAGAAAGAAATGAGCCTAACATATGATGTGACACTTGAGTGACAGTTCAAAGGTCAATTCTGATCTCCCTACTTTTTAGCAGATGTCATGAGGTAGGTTACTTAATCTCCCAGCCTCCATTTCTTCAGCCATAAAAGCAGATTGTAAATGATACCTACCACCATGCTATCTATTCTGCCTTTTACTAATGTGTTAGCAGGCTCAGACCTCGTGTCAAGGGAAGCGCACTCCATACCACTGACTGCAACAGAAAAAAGTGACTATCTGTAACCAAAAACATGTCCCGGCCAGACTTGTGCTGAGAGAATGCCCATTGGATGGGGGAGACACAAAAGGCAGGACAACCAGGAGACTACTGCAACAATCCTAGCAAGGAATGCTGAAGGCCTGGCTAAGAGGAATTGCCAAGAAATTTCTCAGAGAGCATCAAGAGGGAGGAGAAAAGGATGAAAAAGAGGGGAAAAAATGACGATGACTTCAATGCTTCTGTCCAGGGATTTCCCAGTTCTTTGTCTCCATGGCTTCATCTTTAAAGATAAGTGACTTGGTAGAAAGAAGCAAGGTTATAAACATGTCATAATTCTTCTAGGAGAAAAATGTCACTTTCTGACACAGTATTTTTCAAAGGAGAAAGGAGGAGACAAATGATGGAGGTGAGATGTGGCTGATGGAAACTATAAAGGCCAGCCAGAACTCCATTAAATTAGCCTCAGTGGGATTTGTATCAGAAAAGTGGCATTTGTCTTCCTCGGGGTTTTAATGAGTCCAAAGTCCACGTGATTTCTCAATGAACCATCTCTACCAGAAAAGACTCCTGCAAAGCATTTAAATCATGAAAAAAGATCCACAGAACAAATCCCTTCATTTATTTCAACTGCTTCGGAATTAGAAGAAACTTGGTTTTCACATCCTTCCAGGGACAAGGATTTTGAAAACCTCAAAGGACTGTCAGGAGTCTGGACAGCCAGACTAAAGCCTTGAGAAGAATTCCGTGGAGATTCAGGCATCTTCAGCACAGGCCCACAAATATGCAAGTAGAAGGGGTTAAAAATAAAACAAAGTCTTAACCAGGGAGGCCTGGCATGCTGCAATTCACGGGGTCGCAAAGAGTCAGACACGACTGAGCGACTGAACTGAACCTACATTTAAAGGTAGTTAGGCTTTTTTCTTCTTTTCATCAACTTTTCCTGCAATGTTTTAATTAAGCTGCTAAATGGGTTATGACTTCATGCTCTAGTCGCCCCTATTTCTAAGTTGTCAATATCCCACCAGCTTTAATATCCATTTCTGTCACATGAGACATTGAGGGATATGGTTATGTTGACAACTTAAAGCTACAAAAAGGTGTCAGAGGTACATGGATATAGAACAAATTGTGCAACGAACAAAGTGCAAGCTAAGATGCTCTAAAATGGAAAATAAGGGGCAAGTTAGGAAGCAAGTTCATGGAGGATGATCTTACAGGCTAAGATCAGAAATGATGATGATCGTTGATTGTGATAATGACAGTGGTGGTGGTAATAACATTTATTGAACACCTAACCCTTGAACAGAAACCACCAGTTGTTCCCTAATAGCCAATCTCTCTTTTTAACACAATAATAGATTTTTTAGTTGGGTGTCAGTTAAAGACTAAAATTTCCCTAACTTACTTTTGAATAACATGATCATATGGCTAAGCTCTCACCAATGGGATGAGGCAGTGGGCAACTTTCAGGCCACACCCTCCATTTCCCTTTTCCCCTGCCTGGCTGGAATGTAGAAATGATGGCAGGAACTAAAGAAGCCATCTTGGACCATGAGATAGAAGGCACACATCAAGGATAGTAATGATGCAAGGTAAAAGAAGCTGAGTCTTCTTTTATACTGTGGGACTTTCAAGCTTTCTGGGCCCTCTACCTATGGTATCCAAAGTAGGTACCATGGTTATCTTCATTTTACCATGGAGGATACTGGGGCCCAGCGAGGCAAGTCACTTGTTAAGCAAACAGTAGGGCCTGGTTGAGGGCCCCAGAGCCAGATTCTGGGAGTTAGACTATGAGATGTCCATACAACTATATTCAATAGCTTACTGCTATAATAACTATATAAAGGAAAATAATTTGAAAAAGAATATATATATATGTGTACATATATATAACTGAATCACTTTGCTATACACCTGAAACTAACACAACATTGTAAATCATGTATATATATTTATATATACACACTCATTTTATATATACGCTGTATATATCGTGTGTGTATGTGTATATATGTATGTATATATATAGCACCTCCCCACCACACAGTCAACCTGACCAATTTCCAAAGATTGAGGCTAGGCTTAACAACCTCTCTAGCCAAAGGTGAGTGGGCACTACCACTTGGCTGCCCTTGGCCACTCCAGTCTCTAGGGGATTAGCTTGCCCTTCCTCTCCTTTCTCTCAGATTCAGGGAAGCTCAGCTTGAGACTCTGCCACATCTCCATCTGAATTTCATGTCTTCCGCAGGGAAGATCTGAGCACTATACTAAAACAGGCATGCTGCTGAAGCCTGCAGACACAGCTGTTTCTTGACATCAGTTGGGTCTCTCAACACTAGACTGAGATCCTCTAAGTCCGGCGAGGGGTTTATTGCATTTCTACACTCTATTAATTTCACTTCCCTTCTGAAAAGCACACCGCCGCCCCCTCCCCCGCCCCCGCTTCATGGTACAATTCAGAAAGAATTGCAAAGTCAGTCCTGGGGACACAGCAGCACACAGAAATGCTGTCAAGGGCACTGACTCGAAAAACAGCCAAGTCGTCATTCTTCTTTCTCAAGTGTTCAAAGTCAAGTACAACTAAAAGAGCACCAAGAGTGAGAAGTGAATTTAAAATTCTCTCTGTCTGGTTCAGCACAGAGGCTGGTTCACTCACTATCTTAGGACCTGACAAAGTCTCAGAAATTTCCCACTAGTGACCCAGCTCTCTAGCAGCAGGGTGCCCCGGGAATCCACAGCAGTTGTAGTGAATAGAGCTGTCACTGAAAGCAGCCCCCCTCTATGTTTTCAAAGGAAGAGTGAGTTAAAGGAGGTTTCATTTTTCTCGCCAGTTTCGCTGAAATTTTGCTATGCTAATGAATATTTTCAGAAGATTCTGCTTTGGGTATCAAGACCTGCCAGAAAGGATGTGGAAACCTTTAACATTCAGATCTTCCTGCTCACACCTAAGGACATACCACCCTCTAGGGAAAGCTGGCTCAAGCTTATCCAAAGATAACCTTCCTTGAAAGGGTATCGTAATAGTTAGATGAGGTGTATACTCACCTGACACACAGAATGTGCTCGATCAACACTAGCTAAAATTACTGGTTGTATCACTGTCACATGGGGACACAACTGTGGGGAGCTAGCAACACCCCACAGAGAATCGAGGTTGATTCTGTACTCTTCTAATACAGTACAAAATGGGGGGAAAGGGCATCCTCAGGCAACAGAACAGTAAACGGTGTGTTTTCACTGATTCAGTAAATGTTGATTAATTACCAGACTCAGAGCTGCACGTTAGAGAGAAAGATAAACAAAATCCTTAGCCTCAACATTCTCAGAATGAGAAATCTGTATGCAGGCCAGGAAGCAACAGTTAGAACTGGACATGGAACAACAGACTGGTTCCAAATAGGAAAAGGAGTACATCAAGGCTGTATATTGTCACCCTGCTNCTGCAAGGAGATCCAACCAGTCCATTCTGAAGGAGATCAGCCCTGGGATTTCTTTGGAAGGACTGATGCTAAAGCTGAAGCTCCAGTACTTTGGCCACCTCATGCGAAGAGTTGACTCATTGGAAAAGACTCTGATGCTGGGAGAGATTGGGAGCAGGAGGATAAGGGGACAACAGAGGATGAGATGGCTGGATGGCATCACGGACTCAATTGACGCGAGTCTGAGTGAACTCTGGGAGATGGTGATGGACAGGGAGGCCTGGCGTGCTGAGATTTACGGGGTTGCAAAGAGTTGGACATGACTGAGCGACTGAACTGAATGAAGGAAAGAGACAAAAGAACACACAAGTAGAGAACGACCGATAAAACTGCGGCTGAGGTCAGCGCTGGTGCTTCAGGCATATCAGCGAGATCCAAGCCTGTGGGGACAAGGAGGGGTGGGCGAGGAGGGCCTCGGGGGGCAGATGGCCCTTGAATTTAGCCAAATGGTGGCTTAGATGGTAAAAAAAAAATCTGCCTACAATGCAGGAAACCTGGATCCCTGGGTCAGGAAGATCCCCTGGAAAAAGGATACCCACTCCGATATTCTTGTCTGGAGAATTCCACGGGCAGAGGAGCCTGGCAGGCTGCAGTCGGACATGACTGAGGGACTGAGCATGCACACACACCATGAACACAGCTGCAAGAGGAGAGTGACATAAACAGGTTTTCACTTTATGAAGAGCGCCCTGGTGGTGATGAAGAGAACGGAATTGGGCAAGGGAGAACCTAGAGGCAGGCAGGCCACGGAGGAGACAACACAGGGGCCAGTCTTCAGCATGTGTTTAGTTGGAACTTGGTTATTTGGCTCAAGACACAATCTCTTGTTACCCAGATAGGAGTCTCCCCGTCCAGGAGGATTTGAGTCTCTTCTCGGACTCACACTGTTCCTGCCTGTTTCCAGGCTGGTCTGCTCTCTTACCGGCAATACCTGCCATGGTCCAGGGGCCCCCTAAAGCTAAACAAATAGCGGCCTGGGGAACAGGAATAAAAACAATGTTGCAGTGTCTTCCAAACATAAGTTGGGAGCCTGGGGGCCCAAGGCTCGAGAGTCAACCCTTCAGAAGAACAAGAACTCTGGTGTCCCCAGCTGCCCTTTGAGGCCCCTCTAACAAGCGCCCCTTACAAATAACGCCCCAGCAGGAAGCCCATTAACACCTCACAGGGGCAAACCTCAAGCCTTGTAGGAGAAACTTCAAAAGATATCCCCGCAGCACAGAACACCAGAAACTCATCAATCAAGTACACCATCCCAGGAAGTAGCCAGCTGAATTGGGGGAAGGAGTCCAGCACATAAATTAAGGGTCCCTGAGCCCCCATATGCCTCTCGATTTATTACCACAGAGGCCAACTGTGCTCCTTAAAGTTTAAAAAGGATCAAGGCTTCTATAAACAGTATATAGAACTACCTTCCATGGAAAAAAAAAAACATCAAGAGAAACCCCCCTCCTCTCTCTCTTTTTAAGAAAACGATCCTTTTGTGAAATTTCCACTGCACCAAACCCATTGCTTCAAGTGTTACTGAAAAGTCCAACTTGCCAGTCGGCCCTTTAAAAAAATATAATGTCAGCTACAATTACCAATTGCCTTTTGATGTGTTGAAATTAATTTCAGAATTGGATTTTCTCCTGAGTAGGTCACTCCCCTGAATGATATGCTAACAGCTCAGGCCTGTTAGCTGAAAATCTATGACACTGCTCAGAGGCTTAAGGCAGTTTTTCTTCTCCCCACTCTCTACACACACACAAACACCAATCCTTTAGTTGCAGAAAGAGCTAGTTCATCATTCATGCCCAGCACAGCAAAGATGCAGAAAAGGGCTACAGGAGAAGCACTGTGTGCTTAGTCGCTCAGTCGTGCCCGATGCTTTGCGACCCCATGGACTGTAGCTCGCAGGCTCCTCTGTCCATTGGGATTCTCCAGGCATACTGGAATGGGTTGCCATGCCCTCCTCCAGGCTATCTTCCCAATTCAGGGATCAAACCCAGGTCTCCTGCACTGCAGGCAGATTCTTTGCTGTCTGAGCTACCAGGGAAGAGAAACACTGCATGAATATTTCCCAAGGGATTGTTAGTTGTATAAAACCAAAAGGCATCATGCGTCTCATTTCCACCACCTCTAGTCACCCAGATTTACATATACTCATATTTGGAATAACCCCAATCCCTTTTCTCCTAACAATCATCAAAATAGCTAGATTTTCCAGAGTACCTACTACAAACCAGGTCTGTGTTAAGCACTTGGCAAATCTTTGCCCTCACTTCAGCCTCATAATAATTCTCTCAGGTGAATAATACCGTCGCTACTCCCGTTTTACAAGAAGGGAAACTGAGGTTCAGAGAGGTTAAGAAATTTGCCCAAGATCACACAGGTAAAGAGCAGTAAAACAGAAGACCAAATCCTAGTCGGTCCAGTCTCAAACCTATGCTCTGAATCACTCATTTTAATGGCATGTCCCTGTGCTAAGACGGAGCTCCATGCCTTCCAACTGGCCTTCTAGTTTAATACATTTAGAAGACATTTTGCACTTAAATTTACCCATGGCTCAAAAAGCAATTTTGAATATTATACGCGATAAGGCTTTTAAAAAAGCTTTTAAGAATTCCATTGGGTACCTTAAGATTTTTTTTGCTGTTCTAAGATTTGGTCTTTTTTTCTGGATTACGATTTCTTCCCTCTTCTTCTGTTTAATAATACAAGCACTTACACTCTGCTTAGAGCTATGCAAAACACGAAATCCAACTCCACAACTTGGGTTTATAAAAACAAGTGAGAATGTCACAACGGTTACATGCTGTGCTTTGTTCAAAAGAGATGAGACCCAAAACAAAATAAAAATAGGTATGTGTCAAGGAAGAATTTGACTTGAAATTTACGGAAACATCTTCCACCCTAGACTGCCATTTCCTTGAGGACAGCAATCATGTCTTATGTTATCTTTTTATCCCCAGAGCCTAGCACAAACTGGCACATAGTAGATGCTTAATAGACATGAGTTTGAGCAAACTAGGGGAGCTAGTGAAGGACAGGGAATCCCGGCATGCTGCAATCCATGGGGTCACAGAGAGTTAGACACAACTGAGCGACTGAACCAAAGATGCTTAATGACCATTTCCCAAAATGGAAGGTGGATGGATGGCGACGTAGATGGTTGGGTGAAGGGATGCTTAAGCCAATGCTTAAATACTAAAGTTATCTCTAAGGAACTTGTTCTTACTCTATTTCTATGTTTAAGACTGTTTTCTGGCCAGATATTTAATTTTCAACAGTCCATCCCGGACTCAGATAAACAAATGACCCAGCTTCAGAGCCCACTAACTCAATGACAGTAGGGCCAAATGTTAGCTGCTTCCGATCCATGACCTTCCCCCAGGGGAAGATGCCAGCAACTGCACTCGATAACTGCCCATTTACTAAACACATACTGAATGCAAGTAACTCTTCCAAAAGGCAGCCCCATTTGTCGGCACCAAAGCATGCTTGTCATCATCTCCCTGCGTCCTTCCCATTCGTCAGTCACCACAGTGGGAAGCAATAATTAGTCACTTTGAGTTAGTAACCACTCTAGAAAACAAGTCCCGCAGTGCCACTCGATTCCAATGAGATGCAAAGAGAAGAAAACAGTTCTCTGGCTTCTGTGAGCACTGCAGCTCCAAGGCCGCCGGCCAGAGCCACAACTCACATGCATCTATCTTCTTTCCCCAGCAACACAGCACAGGAGATGGACTTTTCAAGATAAACTCAGAGGCGGGGGTGTGAGAAACCCACGTGATATTCCCAGAACACCCTTCTTCAAAGTGCCTGTTTGCAGCAGGGTTCCCAAGGCATTCAGTTCAGTTACTTAGTCGTGTCTGACTCTTTGAGACCCCATGGACTACAGCACGCCAGGATTCCCTGTCCATCACCAATTCCTGGAGCCTTCTCAAACTCATGTTCATTACATCAGTGACGCTATCCAGCCATCTCATCCTCTGTTGTCTCCTTCTCCTCCCTCCTTCAATCTTTCCCAGCATCAGGGTCTTTTTGAAGGAGTCAATTCTTCCCATCAGATGGCCAAAGTACTGGAGTTTCAGCTTCAGTATCAATCCTTCCAATGAATATTCAGGCCTGATTTTCCTTTAAGATGGCCTGGTTGGATCTCCTTGCAGTCCAAGGGACTCTCAAGAGTCTTCTCCAACACCACAGTTCAAAAGCATCAATTCTTCAGCGCCCAAGGCATTAGAAAGCAAAAAAAAGAAACTTACAAATCATTTGCCCTGTTGTAGTGTGGTGTGCTTGCATGCTCAGTTGTGTCTGACTCTTTGCAACCCCATGGACTGTAGCTCACCAGGCTCCTCTGTGCATGGAATTTTCCAGGCAAGAATGTTGAAGTGGGTTGCCATTTCCTACCCCAGGGGATCTTTCCAACCCAGGGATCAAATCTGTGTCTCCTGTATCTTCTGCATTGGTAGGCAGATTCTTTACCACTGTGCCACCTGGGAAGCCCCATAATGCAGAAATAACAGGCACACAAACCAGAAAGAATTCTGATCAAATGCCAATGTCCTAACAAGCAATGAAACATTCCTCATGTAAGAACCTGACACTGCTCTCTGGTATTACAAAGCATCTTAATATTTCATCTGGGAAAGCTAAGGAGAGGGATGTGAACACTCCATTTAACCAGGAAGGGAAACACAGCTCACTTGATGAGATCAATTTTTTGTCTCAGGTCATAGAACCAGGAAAGGGAAAGAAGCACGTTTTACATCCCACACTGATATATTTCTATTTGCTCAACAGAAACACTTCAAGGCTTCATGATGAGTGCCAGGCCATACTCAGGTAAGTTCCAAGCTGGGAACTGTTCCCATCTTTATGAGGTTTCCAGACATCTAACAGTTAGAGCCAAAATTTAAACTGGCTTCCCTGACTCCACAAGCACCAAGTCCTGCATGAGGTGATGAGAGTTCTCCCAGCACCAAGCCAGCGAGAGGAGGAGTGAGGGACGGAGTCGGGGGTGGGGGAAACAGAAGAGATTCAACCCACACATCTGAGCACAGAGAGGAAACTGCAGGCGACTGACTCCATCTTAAAGCTTTCATCTCATAGACAAACCTATGTCTAGGAAATGAACACAGGGGCACCTGAATAGAGACAATCCAACTGGACTTTCACGCTATAAAAAAGGCTTTTTAAGGAGCAAATTATCCATTTCTAATTAGTCAAGCATCACACCTTCTCTTACTAGGCAATTTCTTATAATTTTCTTATTTCTCACCCAACCCATCCCAATACATGAAAATAATGTGCTATGAAAAACAGAGCCCAAATCTAACACCACTACATAGCCAGAATATTTAAACTCTCAATCATTTATACCACACCACAATACTGCCTTGATCAAAGAGGATTCGAATAAAACCTACCCTGCAGAGGTTCCCAAACATGGCTGGGGATCAAAAGAAGCACCAGGAAACCTCTTCATTTTTTTATTATTACTATTGTCATTATTTTGGAAGCACCACTACGCTTGTGAGATCTTAGTTTCCTGACCAAGGATCAAACAGGGGCCCTCGGCAACAGAAGTGGAGTCCTAACCGCTGGACCGCCAGGGAATTCCCCTGGGAGTCTTTTTATGTGATGGAATGCTGGGTCCACCTCTGGAGAGTTGAATGAGTGGGTGGTCTAGAAGGGCCCAGACGTCTAGTGCAAGGGGTGCTAGTGTTGGAAAGCACCCAGACAATTCTGATGACCAGCCTGCTTGAAAACCCTTGCAAAAATGCACCTACACAGATCACTCTGGAGGAAGGCTGTCTGGACAGCACACACCTTAATGTACATGTCCACCAAGCAACGAGGGAGACCTATTCCACACAAAGTATAACGTCAAGCCATTTTTACAACATCTTCAAGACTAGCACAATTACACCCATTTAGGGGAAGATCCCCTGGAGTAGGAAATGGGAACCCACTCCAGTATTCTTGCCTGGAAAATCCCATACACAGAGGGTCCTGGTGGGCTGCAGTTCATGGGGTAGCTAAAGAGTCGGACACAACTTAGCAACTAAAATAACAACAGAGAGGAAAACTGGGCCTCAGTGTAATACAGTCATCCCTCAGTTTCCATGGGAAATTGGCTCCAGAGCACCTCTCCCACACCCGTAGATATCAAAGTCCCCAGTGTTCGATAGCCTTAGAGTCAGCCCTATTTATCAACAGGGCTGCGAATTCACCCACTTGCAGACTCAATCCTGAATCCATCAATATATACTGATTTGCACAGCATGTATGAATTCCCAGGCTTCCCCAAGAAAGCCAGTCCTGTGCTCCTACAATGCTGAGAAAAATCTTCTAAGGAAAAGAGAGCGAGTATTAGGACACAGAGACCATAAAAGTACTGAAAAGGCCGGCACAGATTCAAGAATGTCTTGACTTCATTTCCTATTATTGATTAATAAAACTGAGAAAGCAATACCAAAGGAGACAGACATCCCAACTTTATCGGCTCCAGCAGACTCCAGAATTTCCTGGGTGTGGGTAGGGTGTGAGGATCCGCTGGGATTTCACCACAAGCAGAACTGGACCTAACAAGTCCAAGTCCATTCACCTGCAGGGCAGTTCTGATGCCCATAGCCTGGGCACTGCACTCAGCAGCCAGGAAAGGAACAAAGGCAGAAAACGCCCACTGGCAGGGAAGGCGGATACCATTTCCTAGGCTGGGGGAGGCACAGTCCCATCTTCCTTAGTGTAGAGAAGACCCAAGCCCATCTCTCCTTAGTGTCTAAAGAATCAGTCACCCACGGGCAGAGTGGGGTACCCTGAACACCCCCATGCAGGACACCTTCCTCCAGGATACCATCTCCTGGACTCTTCCAGCTGAAGTACGGTCTGCTCTCTGGGAATTGGGTCAGGGCTAGGAGGAGCCAGGAGCACAAGGTTCATATCTGGCCACCTCACTAACTCAGTGTGTTCTTGGCCACGTCAGTTCCCCTTGGGCCTGCATTTCCAAAATGCAAAGGTAGTACAAGACCCTCTCTGAATTTCCCACCAGCTCTGACAACACATGAAACCCAGACTACAGTAGCCACTGGGCTGGCTGGATAGTCCATGCAGTGGCAGGGGGTGGGGCAGAAGCTGTAGGAGGGAGAAAATCACCCTGCCTGTAATTGTAATGGAGACTCATCTATGGGACACACACACTGCCATATGTAGGCAGATAAGAAGAAAGTGGTTACATAGAAGAAGCAAAGGGTAGGGACCTAGAGAAAAAGACTGAGTTGTGGTTATTCAGTTGCTCAGTCGTGTCCAACTCTTTGTGACCCCATGGTTTTACAGCACGCCAGGCTTCCCTGTCCTTCACCATCTTCTGGAGTTTGCTCAAACTCATGTCCATTGAGTTGGTGATACCATCCAACCATCTCATCCTCTGTTGCCCCCTTCTCCTACCCTCAAAATTGTCTAACAGATGGCCAAAACATGAAAAAACACTAAAATCAAAACTACAATAAAGTAGCACCTGACATTGCTCAGAATGGCCATCATTAAAAAGTCTACAAATGACAGCTGGAAAGGGTGGGGAGAAAAGGGAACCCTCCTACGCCACTGGTGGGAATGTAAGTTGGTACAGTCACTGTGGAAAACAGTATGGAGGTTCCTCAAAAAACGAGAAATAGAACTACCATATGATCCAGTAATCCCACTCTTAAGGATATATCCAGTAAAGCTAAAATTCAAAAAGATACATATACCTCTATGTTCACAGCAGCACTATTCACAATAGCCAAGACATGGAAATGATCTAGACTTCTATCGGCAGACGAATGAATAAAGAAGATGTGGTGTATATATATAAAATACACAATGGAATATTACTTGGCCATAAAAAAGAATGGCATAATGCCACTTGCATCAACATGAACAGACCTAGAGACTATCAGACTAAGTGAAGTAAGTCAGAAAAAGACAAATACCATATTACACTCACTTTCATGGGGAATCTAAAATATGACACAAATGAACCAATCTACAAAACAGAAACAGACCCAAGGATATAGAGAACATACTGTGGTTGCCAAGGGGGAGGAAGGTGGGGGAGGGATGGCTTGGGAGTTTCGAATTAGCAGATGCAAACTATTATGTTTAGGATGGATAAACAACAAAGTCCTGCTGTATAGCACAGGGAACTATATTCAATATCCTGTAATAAACCATAATGGAAAAGAATTTTAGAAAAGAATGTACCCATATGTATAACTGAATCACTCTGCTGTACAGTAGAAATTAACACACCATTGTAAAGCAACTATACTTCAATTTAAAAAGAAATGTTTGCCTTAATAGTCCCTAGACTTGAAGCTAATAATAAATCTCTAAATCTCCCTCTGTAGCTTTCCAAATCCAATATTCACTGAGTAAACATACATGAGCAACTAGTGGCACTAGAGGGCTTCCCTGGNGACTGCTATAACCACTCTGAAGGCATATCACTACTAACTATGAGGCCATACTGCCTCTCACTGAACAGGCCCTCGTCTATTCCTTCTTGGTTTATAAAGCATTTACCTGTGGGAATCTTACAGCATGTGTGTGTATGCTTAGTCATTCAGTCATGTCCAGCTCTTTGGATTGTAGCCCGCCAGGCTCCTGCATCTATGAGATTTTTCAGGCAAGAATACCAAATGGATTGCCATCTTCCTTCTCCAGGGGATCTTCCCAACTCAGGGATCAAACCGGCATCTCCTGTGTCTCCTGCAATGCAGGCCGACTTACCTGCTAAGCCATCAGCGAAGCCCACCTTACAGCATATTTAAGACCATATGAGACAAGCAGAGCACATTTTATTAGACCCATTTAACACAGCTTAAAAATTGATGCTAAGCAGTTTCAGAAACTCCTTTAAGGGCTTACAGCTGATAAAGCAGTAAGTTTTTGTTGTTGTTATTTTAGCTACTGCGTCCCGCTCACTGCCTGCAGCACGGCTGTGAAGACAGACAAGTGACTCTGCTGACAGCTCTGTACCCTTGTCCTGTGCCGATGCCAGCAGGTAGGAAGGCCAGCAGAAGGGGCTCCTACGCTCCAACAGAGTCTCCTTCTCTTCTACAGCTGGGCCTCTTACGCTAGACACACACACATGTGTACACACACACACGTACATGCACACACCCATATACACACATGTGTACACATGCTGCCAGCAGTCTCCCAGGAAAGCCAGGCTATCATCCTCCAGAGTTCAATCCCACACTCTCAGAAGAACCTTCACGGAACCAACTGAGAAAGTTTTGCTGAAACAGTTCTCAGGACAGCTGTCCTGGTCCAGCTACCACACAGAAAATCTTCACGTTTTGGCAAATCTCACCGCAAACATGCTTCCACGCTGCAGCCTCACATGAATGGAAATACCAACTAGAGCCAGGCAAGTCCAGCACTATCACACAAAGCGCTGGTGTCAACTCAAACCTCAGAACCAGCGATTATCCATCAAGTCAGGACTGTAATAACGGGCTCCTTGGGGGTCACCTCACTGGAGGGCAGGGGGATGGTCACTCAAGATAGAGTAGGAATTGGACAAGGATGATGACAGCCTTAAGTGTAAGGCAATCCGCTCGCTGTTCCACAGACATCTCCAGCCCGATCTCCAAAAAACAAACCTCTGCTCCAAGGTCAAAAATACATCACATGACTGCCCCAAGGCACACGTGCTTTTCAGCATGCCAGGGCAGATTTCCATCTATATTATGCTGTGCCCTCCTCTAATTTTAGAGGAAGCTGGCTTTAGATAATTGTGTGAAAGGTGCTTCCTTTCTAAACTGCCATAATTAAACTAGAAAAACATCAATTTGTAACTTCACGGTAAGAGGGTTTCCTGAAAACTCCTTAAAGGAAGTCTGTAATTGATAGACTGGATAAACGTCATACACAGGCACGACAATCCACACTGAGTACAACTGTGAAGGCTCAGATCCCCTGATAGAGAAACAGCACTTTTGTCCACAAAAGTATACCATACTTCTATGTACGGCTGGTACTGTTATGAAGAACAGATTTGTAGTTCTGAGTCTCAAAGCTCTCTATACAGTAGGGGTCCCCAGCCCCTGGGATATAATGCCTGATGATCTGAGGCAGAGCTGATGCAATAATAATAGAAATAAAGTACACAGTAAATGTAATGTGCTTAAATCATCCTGAAATCACCCTCCTCCCCTAATCCATGGAAAAATTTGTCTTCCATGAAACCAGCTCCTGGTGCCAAAAAGGCTGGGGACCGCTGCTCTCCAGGATTAGCTCCATGCTTTGATTGAAGAGAGAAGAAAGCATTTTTAAAAAGAAAGCTATTGTTTCTATTAAAATGCATAACACCACCTTTTGCAAGATAAAAGGACTTCGGAGAAACACCACAGGCCTCAGAAGTACACCGCTGTAAATTACTTTTGTTTAAGGCAAATTAATAACACGTCGTGGCTTACAAAAAAATATAAACCCTCCCAAAATCCCTAGCTGGATGTTAGTTACATTCATGACGCAGCTCAGGAGATGGCATGTTGACTGTTTTGGAGAGAAGGAATGAAGGGTTGGTTATAATCACCTGCCCACTCAGATCCTCAAGTCCTCAAATCCTGTCTCATTACCGGAAGTGTTTTCCTGCAAGTGACACGAATGATTTTCTAGTCAACCTGTCCTTCACATAAGCCACCGCATGCAGAGCGAGGGGCAAGCCCGGGGCATGGCGACTGTGACAGTGTATCTGCCCAGGCTCACCAGGCACAGACGTTCCGGGGTCTGAGGGTGAAAGCCTCTCCAGGAGCTTTACGAGAGTCTAAGTGAGCCTGGCACAGAGGCAGTCGACAAAACTCCCTAACACCCCTTACCAGGCCTCCAAGAAGCCAGCTGCCTCAGAACCCATATAGCTAATAAAGGAAACACAGCACGACAATGTGTGTAAAATCTGAATCTCACCTCTTACCCACGGGCTCCTGGCACGCAAACCGACGGCAGGCTTGCCGACTCAAAACTGGAGCTTATTAGAAATGAATTGCATTTCTCACTGCCAGAGTGACCTTAGATCCAAAGTAATCCAATATGCTACTACTCAGTGGGAAAATGTAAATGCACGCAGTAGGTATGCAGAAAATGGTAGCTACTCTTAAGAGAAGGGACCAACCATAAAATATCTGGCTTAAGTTCACCAGGCTCATCAGTAGTCAGTTTAGGTAACACCACTTCACTGTGAGTGACTCCATGTGCTGCTAAAAGATAGGATTCTTCCTGGAACCTAATATTTGGTTCAGTCTCTGAAGTGAGGGCAAGAGAATCATCAGCTATTGATATATCTGGCTACCCAGTGTGATCAGTGGACAGCAGCCTCAGCATCACCCTGGAGCTTTTCTGAAATGCAGACTCAAGGCCCAGGCCAGATCTACAGAGGAATCACAATCTGCTTTTTAATCAGATCTAGGGGCTTGTGGGGTTGGGGGCAGAGGGGCTGCTTCCCAGTGGCTCAGTGGTAAAGAATCCACGGGCCAATGCAGGAACCAAAGGTTTGATCCCTCGGTAAGGAAGATCCTCTGGAGAAAGAAATGGCAGCCCACTCCAGTATTCTTGCCTAGAAAATCCCACAGACAGAAGAGACTGGCGGGCTACCATCCATGGGATCACAAAGAGCCAGATACAACGGAGCATGCATAAGCACGCTCGTTGTGGGGGCCCCCACTTCAGGGTATGCTCTATAAAGTAGACTGCAGGCACGGGGGGTCAGGAGGGCTCCCTCATACACCCCGGTTCTCCAAAATAACCCTAACTCTGACAAGCTTCAGAAGAGGATGGGCAGAAGGAAGAAGACACTATAAGACTATTAAAACTAATTCCCCAGAAAGATGTCAATCCACTGTGGCTGCATTACTGAGACAGACTTCGAGGGACTCATCCACATTCATACTGAAAAGTGGATCCAGTGACAGGTGAAAGGCCTTGAGGGTCGAGCCCAGGAATCCCACCAGGCACTGAGCTTTGGGGTACAATTTTAATTTCTTTGGAGAGTCATCAGCCTCCTCTTCTGCTGCATCCAAGATTTTATGAAAGGAAAAAAAAACTCTAAGGATCAAATTTCACTTTCTCCAAATTACTTAACTGCTGAGCCTAGGAAAGTTACTTAACCTTCTAGAACTCTCTTTTCAATCTTCGAGTGGAGAAGGAAGAGGATGAAAGAAGATGACACAGAAGAGTGCTTTCCAGGATACCCTAAGGGCTCAAAACATGGCCATCCAACAGTCTAGAAGGAAGTGCCAATAGGAACTCTGTCCCGCAACCAGTTCAGGCACGGGTGAGGGGATACAGGGGAGGAAATGAGTCCAAATGAGTCCACCATGACACAGATCCACAGAGGTACTTCCTCCAGGCTCTCCCCATATGCTCCTTCCAAGTGCCCCGAGCAGACTGGGAGATGAAAATGCTAGTTTGCCAAGTGTCTGCAATTCCTTCCAGTTGCCATTCCTCTTTACAGCAGGCATCCCTTTCATTCTACAGGGCCAGAGGTGACATCAGTCAGCCAGGGTGTCCTGGGGGCTCCCTGGGGCAAAGAAGTCCTTTTATTTTTTTAATCTTTTATTTTATATTGGAATACAGCTGATTAACAATGTAGTAACCGTTTCAAGTGGACAGCAGAGAGACTCAGCCATACATATACCTGTATCCATTCTCCCCCAAACTCCTCCCATCTGAGCTGCCACACAGCATTGAGCAGAGTTGCATGTGCTACACAGTAGGACCTTGCTGGTTACCCATTTTAAATAGAGCAGTGTGTACATGTCCATCCCAAACTCCCTAACTATCCCTTGCCTCCTTCTTCCCCCAACCCAACCACAAATTCATTATCTAAGTCAGTGAGTCCATTTTTGTTTTGTAAGTAAGTTCACTTGTATCACTAAAGAAGCCAGTTTTAAACAAATGTGTTACCAGCAGAGCCACAGAGAAAAGGTACAAAGACTTTTCCCTCTTCCTAACAGTACAGCCCTCTTCCCCTTCCACACCCCATCAGCCGGGCTACCCAGAGCCAAACCACCAGGAACTAGAGCCTCCACCCTTCAACTCAAGGAGACCTCAGGCATGTTCCTTAGCTCAAAGGCCCTGCATTTCCCACCACCCCTGAAAGCGGAAGAAATGATGTCCACCTCTGCGCATCACAGGTCAATTTGGAAGCTGTCAAAGAGCAGCCACACATGAAGGATGGTGATCATTAAATGGGAAAATAAAACCAAAAAATGACATTTTGGTGGCTTGTACTTTAACAAAAGGATCTGAGCCAATCTCATGAACACAATTCCCTCACCAAAACAAGAACAGACACTGTGCTCTCAGCTGCAGAATAAGGTAAATGAGAGGAAAATGAGAGCTGAGGTCTCTGCTCCCCCAGCTAACGCCTGGCAAAAGCCTGGGCCACACCAAGCACCAAGCTCCACTGGGCGCATTCCCCCTCTAAACTCCTCAACAGCCCTGGGATGCCAGGTGGAGGTAATGCTTTCACTCTACAGATAATACAACGGAGGCCCAGAGAAGGTAAGTAACTCGTTGAAAGTCACACAGCCAGCAAGCAACCTAACCCCAAAGCAGTAGTTCTCAGTGGGGGTGATTTTGCCCCCAGTGGATGTGTAACGTTGTTGTGAGACACTTTTGGTTGCCACAACTGGGGGATAACTACCAGGATCCAGTGGGGAGAGGCCTGGAATACCACCCAACCATCCCACACTGCACAGGACAGCAAAGAATCGTTCAGACCTCAATGTCAATAGCACAGTCGTTGAAAAGTCCCACTCTGGAACTTCCTCTTTTATCCACTACACTGTATCAGCCCCCTTCTTGCTTTCTAATGTGCCCAAAGAGGACAATAGATACTATTTGAACATAACCATAAATCAAGTGACCAAGCTCTGTGATCAGTGCTGAAAATAAATAACCCCCACTGTGCACACCTTGCTTAGTTCCACTTTCTCTGATGCTTCCCTCCCAAGGTCTTGCAACTGGCTTTCCCCTCTGCCGGGCAGTTCTGCCTCATTGCCTCCATCCCACTGCGTGTGCTCAGGACTCACAGATCACCTCCTCCACATTTCCCACCATCCTCACCTCTCCTCAGAGCGCTGCTCACGCCCTGACATGACAAGTACCTTGACCTGTGTAGTATTTGTCTAATTTCTCCCATCAGATTGGAAGCTCCCTGAGGGCAGGGATCTTTTTTCTGTGTCCCTTAACTGTTTTCTCCGCACCACCCATCGGTGTGTCTGATACACGGCCGGAACTCAAGATATTTGGTGAAAGAATGAATGAACGAGCAAATAAACTAGCTTAGGGGTCTTCCTGAGGAAGCTGAGGGTTTCAGCTTTCCCCAAGCTGTAGCCGCATCAGGCCAAGGACCTCTGTGCAGAACCTGCTTCATCTTGCTACAACAATCACCACTCTAGACTGGGGTTGGCACACCTCTTCCTGTAAAGGGTCAGGCTAACATTTTCCGCCCTGCTGTCTCTGGATCAACGATTCGACTCGGCCACGGCCACAGTCACACAAAAGCAGCCACAGAAGATCCATACACAAACGCGCAGGGCTAGGTTCCAACAATGCTTTAAGAACACTGGTAATTTGAATTGCATGGAATTTTCATGTGTCAGGAAATATTATTCTTCTATGATTTTTCCCCCAACTATTTTTTAAAATGTGAAATGATTCTTGGCTCGAGAGGCCAAGAGAAAAGAGGAGATGGGCTAGATGTGGCACGTGGGCCACTGTTTGCGCTTCCTTGTTGTAGGTCTTTGTGAATGTGGGTGATTCATTAAAAAAAAAAAAAAAAAACCTGCACCCTGGGGGTGGCCCAGAGTCCTTTCACGACCGTCACCTCATTCGTCCTCAGGACAATGCTGGAAGGGGGGTTCTTCACTCTTTCTCTATCTCAGGTTACCTCTGAGGCCTGGCATGACGTATCTGAAGTCACTGAGCTTGGCCTTTTCACTCCACTGCCAGAATTCTTTCTGCACCTATCAGACTGTCACAGATCTTTGCCAGTATGGATACAAAGACCTCAATTAATGCATTATTGGTTTTCATTTTTTAAAACTGAAGTATAGGTTGATTCACAATGTTGTGTTGGTTTCAGGTACACAGCAAAGTGATTCCATTATACACTACAGAGATTCTTTTTCAGATTCTTTTCCATTACAGGTTATTGAATATAGTTCCCTGTGCTATACAGTAGGTCCTTGCTGTTTATTTTATATATTGTATCTGTTAACTCCAAACTCCTGATTTACCCCTCCCTCCCCACCCTTTCCCCTTTGGAAACCATAAGTTTGTTCTGCGTCTGTAAGTCTGTTTCTGGCATTATTTCATTCTCCTTTATGCCTGAGTAATATTCCAGAGCATGTACACACACCACATCTTTGTCCATCCATCTGTCGATGGGTATTTAGGTTGCTTCCATGTTTTGAATGCTGTAAGTTGTATTGCTATGAACATTGGTGTGCATCTACCTTTTTGAATTACAGTTTTCATCTTTTCCAGATATATACCTAGTAATGGGATTGCTGGCTCATATGGTCACTCTGTTTTTAGTTTTCAAGGAATCTCCATACTGTTTTCCATACTGGCTGCCATTTTTGGTTTCAGAGAATTAGCAGGGAACATTCTGGTGAAGGGAGCATCAGCAAAGATTTGTGTATTAGAACACAAATACCAGGGACTTCTCTGGCTGTGCAGTAGTTAAGACTCCGCGATTCCACTGCAGGGGGCACAGGTTCAATCCCTGATCGGGAAACTAAGATCCCACCTGCCCCATAGTGCAGCCAAAAAAAAAAAAACACCCCACACACAAATGCCAAATCAAGAGGGCAACTGTACATCATCCATTTCACAGCACAGATGGTTGTTCAACTCGCCTCGGAGAAAGAAAATGTGGATACCAGCAGCCTCCTGCGTGCCCTTTGGCATTACAGGAAGAAGTTAACGACACAGAAAATTGGCTGTGCTGCACAGGACTGCAAATAGGAATTCTAAAGGTGAAGCCTCCACAATAAACACTTAGTATTATATTTTAATACCTAAGCCAGGCGTGACTTTTTCCACCTTAATTTCCTAAAGGTTCCCTGAATGGTAATTAAGACACTCAAACCAAAGGCAAACATTCGGGGGGAAAAAATTCACATCTAAAAAGTCTGAACTGTGTTCTGCATTATTTCTAAGATTATTACCTCTGGACACATGGACGTGTCATTTTATAATACTTCTCAAATCTACTGTAACCAATATTCTCTCTTATGTATGTGAGAGATGGCACACACACAAAAAAAGAACCCTCCAATTTCAAACACTCTGTCAAGGAAGAGTTAACTACCCTGCTCCACCTCCACTCAGGAATCAGGTCATTTTGAACCCCTGGTGGAAATGCAAAAGTAACCCTGAGCTTCACACCTGAGCACCCAGAGTTAAAAAGGGAAAAAGGAAGGAAACGGGAAATGGCCATAAAAACCAGGGCAATAACTCAGCATGCAGGCAGCAGGTGTCCTTCCCTCATCTTGCCAGGGAATTCTTTAGGCAAAAGCTAAACCTAATAGTTAGGGCCTCCACAAAAATGTGGGGACCAACTGATGGATGAAACCTAAACCAAAAAAGCCTGGGTACCTGAGTCTGGTTCTTCATACTCTGGAACTCAACACGGCATTTCAGTTTGGGTTTCTATCGATCCCATGGAAGCACTTATTCTGGCTCCAAAATGCCTTTGCCTCTATCTCCTCCCTGTGGTCCTAACTCTAGCCTGGACTCAACTCACTGAAGAATAGCTTTCATCTTGCTCCTTCCTGTTCAGTCAGTGCTTCAATAGTCCTCCTCTCTGTGAACTCCCTCTGTCTCAGTAACAGATTATTAGTTAGTTCAGTTGCTCAGTCATGTCCAACTCCTTGCGACCCCATAGACTGCAGCATGCCAGGTCTCCCTGTCTACCACCAACCACGGGGCTTGCTCAAACTCATGTCCATCAAGTCAGTGATGCCTTCCCACCATCTCATTTTCTGTCGTCCCCTTCTTTTCCTACCTTCAATATTTCCCAGCATTGGGGTCTTTTGCAACGAGTCAGCTCTTCGCATCAAGTGGCCAAAATATTTCAGCATCAGTCCTGATGAATATTCAGGACTGATTTCCTTTAGGATGGACTGCTTGGATCTCCTTGCAGTCCAAGGGACTCTCAGGAGTCTTCTCCAACACCACAGCTCAAAAGCATCAATTCTTTGGCACTCAGCTTTCTTTATAGTCCAACTCCCACATCCATACATGACCAATGGAAAAACCATAGCACTGACTAGACAGACCTTTGTCAACAAAGTAATGTATCTGCTTTTTAATATGCTGTCTAGGTTTGTCATTAGTGACCATATAATTGGTTTCCCCAAACAGGACACTTTTGAAATGAAAGGGGAGCTATAAAACATTATGCCTAAACAACCATAATAAACCAGGACTGTCCCAAACTGGGGCACAGGTCACTCCGATAAGGTCTTAGAGGGAGAGCACTTGTCTTACCTTGTTAACTCCGTCCCACCTTTTCAACCAAACAGTCCCACAGAGCATTAAAACACCATAGGTGCTAAGTAAACATTTGTGGAATTGAAACAATAAGCACTTTAAAATGATACCACAAGTGCCAGTTACTACAGATTTGTCTCCATAAAGGATGCTGTAGATCATTTTAAAATATAGTCATACCAGAAAAATCCCTGCTTCTGATATTCTATTTCATTTTATTTCCACTATGGCTATTGTTTAATCTCTCACTGATTGTGATTTTATATTAATAATAATAATTAGTTATCACTTACTGAATCCTGTGAACATTAATCACAGTTGCTGCTGCTAAGTCGTGTCAGTCGTATCTGACTCTGTGCGACCCCATAGACGGCAGCCTACCAGGCTCCCCGGTCCCTGGGATTCTCCAGGTAAGAACACTGGAGTGGTTGCCATTTCCTTCTCCAATGCATGAGAGTGAAAAGTAAAAGTGAAGTCGCTTAGTCGTGTCAGACTCTTAGCGACCCCGTGGACTGCAGCCCACCAGGCTCCTCCGTCCATGGGATTTTCCAGGCAAAAGTACTGGAGTGGGTCGCCAGTGCCTTCTCCGAATCACAGTTGAAGAACCTTAGATACCTTCTCCCAACAACCCCGACAAGGAAGGTATGTTAGACTTAAGTCTCTAAGTGAAGAAACAGAAGCTCAGCAAGGATAAATAATTCCCATAAGATCACAGACTCTGGCCAAACTCATTCCCTTCCATTGACTAGGAAACTTTACCAACCTTAATATCTCGGTTCCACGGTGTTAATTTTTCAAAACCATGTTACCATTGAGACAAGGTGGCATAACATTCTGCAAGCTATACAAAGTCATGAAATTGACAATGCGTGGTCCAACTATACCAATGTCTACTGTACTGATACTTATTCTAACATGATGTGGATTCAGACTCACTGAAAAAGAAGAGACCTGGAAGAACATTGGCAAAACTCTGTGACAACATCCAGCACAGCCCCTCTCTGAGGAAAAGCAAAATCTGGTTAAAACAAAAAAAATGCCTGAAGCAGAAACTGACATCTTGATGTCTAAGTATCAAATAAGCTTTCCTGACCAGGTGGAACTCACAAACAGAACGTCTTAATCAATGAAAAGAAGTGAGCACCTGCTTTTCTGAAGGGAGGTGAGGGAAACAGTGGGAGAAGGGGAAAGAGATTCTATTCCTAAATAGAACCTGCGAAATTGGGTTTTTTTTGAGAGAAGGGAATTTAAGCTGCAAACTCCATGAGAGTAGAGAATGACTGAATCAAGGGTTCTCTGGCACTTGGTCCAACTTTTTAATTTTTAATATTTATTCATGCATTTATTTGGCTGCATCAGGTCTTAGTTGACGCACGCAGGATTTTCCTTGCAGTGCACAGACTCTAGTCGTGGCACGCATGCTCAAGAGCACCAGGACTCAGTAGCTGCGGCACCCAGGTTTAACTCTTCCGTGACATGTGGGAACTTAGCTCTCTGACCAAGGATTGAACCCACATGCCCTGCATTGCAGGCAGCTTTCTTAACCACTGGACCACCAGAGAAGTTCCTGTCCAACTTCTTGGCCATGAAATTCCACACAGAAAGCCTGGAAAATCCATATCCCATAACGCTTTGATTGATGGCGGCAGCACATCTAACACAAGAGGTTTTCTTTAAAGTGAGACGCTTGTGTTTAATGTCCAGCCTCCACCCCACCTATTTTAATGTACAGATTTCCCAAAACCATAAACCTAGGGACTCTCGTGGATACATTCCTCAAATGACAAGCTTCCAAAATACTTTCCACGAACTCAATGGGTTGTTGACTTCTCCATTAAAAAAAAAATTCAGGAACTTTACATATACACGTGCAGGAATCACAAACTGCCTTCTCATAAACACTCCCAGGAAATAGGCTGAGCGTCAATCCCAACAAAGAGAAAGTTTTGTTTGCCAAACAAGAGTCTCTTCATTAACGCCTCATTTGTACTGATTATGGAAGACACACTGTACAATGTTTCCACTATGAGGAAAAAGAAACAAAGTTTTGCTGCAGTCACTAAAGTCAGTAGTCACCAGCTCCCTTCAAGTTAAAACCTGCTCCCAAAAGCACACGTCACCATCCTTGATCTCAAAGGCTTTAAACCAAGCTAAATGAGCACTGGGCCCCTGTAGCTGCCAGCCAGCATCACCATATATGCAAACATGTATCCTAAAAATTCACTGTGTTCTAGGAAAGAATAGAGTGAAAAGCATAAATCACAAACAGCAGCTCACATTCTCCAACCCCTCCTTCCCGGTCCCAAGATGCTCATTTTGTCACAGAGCTTGCAGATCAAGACCAAGCGTTGCATGAAATGAAGTAGGATTTGGTTAACATTGGCTTCACAGCAGAAAATCAGATAAAGGTATAAAAAAAGATGCTGCATAAAAACTATCATGGGAGGTCTTGCTAAATAGACAATGAACATACAGCTAACTACATTTGTCTGCCCCCATGGAGACTAAGCTCTGGCCAGCAGAATGAGAGCAGAAGTGATGGGAGCCAATTCCAGGCCTGGTTCAGTCAACTCAATGTCCTTATTCTCTGGCTGGCTGTCTTAAAAAAAAACAGGCCGGGTTGGGGGGGGGGGAATGACCTTCAGAGTGACCTTGGGTGCCTTATGTTGAAAAATGGCCAATCAACAAGACAGAAAGAGCCTGGGTTCCTGAAACACCAAATGGAAGAGGGCTGCCCCAGCAGGAACTCCTCCTCTAGACTGGTGCGTAAGTAAGAAGCTATTCTTGCTTTCATTTACTGTGACCTGGAGATTTGTTATAGAAGCTAGGGTTACCTTATGTAATACAGTAAGTCATGAAGAATTCATTTATAAGCCTCTAAGAGCCCCTGCTGGCTGTGGGGCTTCCTCTAATGTGCCTATCCCTGGAGCCCATTGTCCTGTGTCAGTTGTGAATGCTACTATTAGTATGTGCCACAACCACTGAAGCCCAAAATCCGTGCACAGAAACAAAGACCCAGTGCAGCCAAAAATAAATAAAAAAAAAAAAAAGATTTCACAGCTTATACGTGGCAAAGTTGGAATTTGAAAGCAGGCAGTGACTCTATAATCTCTGCTCCTATCCATTCTGTTCGCCATAACTTCTTGCTATAAAGCAGTAAGAGTTGATTCTTTATCTAAAAAGGCAAAGTGTTCTGCCTGGGCTCCAGGTGGGGCCTGCAGGCTGGGAGAAGGGATCCTGGGTATCCTGCTAACTGGCGCCATTCACCTTCCTCTAGTCGTGATTTAGTGCTGGCAGTGATGGGGACCATCTGCTCCCCACCTGCGCTCTCCCTGCACTGCCCTGTCACAGCTCACATCCTGGTCCTCCAAAGAGGCCTCCTTGGAGCCAGTGAAACCAAGTCCCCCTAAAACTGAATTCCCCTGCTGAGTTTATGATTAACCTCTCTATCCAAAACTTTATTCCCTTTCCTTTCCATCCCTGTTACCCTCTGGATTAAGGAGGATTAAAGAAAAGGTGGAGATGAAACCAAGCAAGACCCTGCTGGCCCTTCCGGGGTACAAAAGTCCCTCCGTGCCCCCTCCTCTTTGTTTTGGCCTGAGTTCCAAAAAGCAGACAAGCAGTTAAGAGAGTCCCAGGACTCCTAGTTTCACCTGAAGGGCTACAGATAATAATCTGATGCATATCTTTGAGTTCTGCATAAACTAAGACCTCCCCCACAACCCAGTGGAAGATGATGACTACATGCTGACCATAAGCATGAGATCCCAAATAGGCTGGAACCAGAAGGTTGATGATGGAGATTTCAAAAAAGCACCATCCTGTTACCACACCACCCATCAATCAAAAGAAAATCCAGGAGCCACAATCCTCAGCTTAAATGTTGCCTTTAAAAACCCTTCCCTGAAAGCCATCAGGGAATTCAAGTCTTCAGAGCACGAGCTGCCCGTTCTCCTTGCTTGGCACCAGCCTTGCCATAAACACAGTGCATTCCTTCTCCACCATGGACATCAGTAGGTTGGCCTTGCTGTGTGTCAGGCAAGGAGACTCTAGTTTGGTTTGGTGACAACTGCACCTGGAGCCGAGAGGGGCTTCCTGTCCACCCACCCTCCCCCCCAGGCTCACCCACTGCCAAGCTTTAAATCATCTTTCCACATTTAACAGGCAATCTGCAGAAATGCCTCCAGCATGTGCCTCTGCTCTCACCTCCCTCACCTCTGCTTCTTGCTTCCAGATTGCTAGAGCCTGACTTCGAGGTTATCCCATTTGGAGGTCAACTGTTCTGACAGCCAGCTGTACTTGTCCCCTCTCCCCTCCCCATTCTCCCTCCTCTTTCCAAGTAATGAAAGATGGCTTGGCAAAAAAAGCAGAAGCCTCTGCCAAAACAAAAGGTCTGTCAGAACAGCTCTCCAGAGTTACCGTGTCCTCTTACCCCTCTGCCTGGCCAGGTTTCCTGTGTGTTTTCCATCTCTGCTGGGCACCATGGTACTCAATGTGACCACTCTAACATCAGCACTAGGACTGCGTTTCTCAAAGTGGCACACAGTGCAGAATCCCCTGGGCTGCTGCTTTGCCATGCAGGTTCCTGAGCCTGGCCCTAATAAATCAGACTGCCTAAGGAGGCCTTAGAAGGTTAGTTTTAAGTTCATCACAGTAAGTTTCCTACATGGTTCTAACGCACTCACTCTTGAAAACAGTCTTCCAAGAGACAACCTTCCAAGGCAGGCTAGAACAATCTGGTCCACAGTCAGCAGGCAATTTATGCATCATCTCACATCAGCCTCATTTCAACTCTAGAAGTGGGTACAATTTTTCTTCCATTTTAGTGATGAGGAAACTGAGCCTTTGAGATCCTAAATAATTCCCAGGTCACATGGATAATACCTGGCAATGTAGGGCTTTGAACAAAGATCAACCCCAAGCTCTAAACCTGCTCTGAAATTCTCATAAGTTAGATGATCTTCAATATTTTCAAAAGCTGATAAAACTGGGTACCTATGTTCACTTGTCATGTTTTTCTATTACCCATAAAGTCACTGTTAGAATGAAAACTCAGAAAACAGGCACCTTATTTTTAGGNTCTGTGCCCCTGAATCCAGCCTCACCACCCATAAAGCAGGGTTCCTAAGGCAGGGTTCCTCCAAACCTCATTGCATACCAGAATCACCCAGGAGTTGTTTTTTAAACATACAGATTACAGGACTTCCCTAGTGGTCCAGTGGCTAAGACCTTGAGCTTCCAATGGAGGAGGCCTGGTCAGGGAACTGGATCTCACATGCTATAATTAAAGATCCAACATGCTACAACACCTGGCAGAGCCAAATAAATATTTTTTAAAATACAGATTAAGGGGTGCCCTCCCCATCCCACCCCATGGGATTTGCTTTTCTAACAAGTTCCTCAAGATGCCCTAAGGCACCCCATCCCTGAACTGGTTTTTAGGAAGCGCTAGACCAGAACATTTCAGGAAGCCCCGAATTCTAAGATTTTACCTTCATGGTCAATGACTCAGGCCTCCTCTCTACCCACCCATGTCACCTACCAGGAGTCCGGGAATCCTCAGGTTGCCCCAACTGAGATCTGACCAGCAGGAACCACACTCCGGGCCCCAGCAGGCACTATGGGCGCACCTCGGTGGCCTCCCACCTCCAGCAGGGCGCTTGGCAGGACTAAAGGCAGCCTTCGGGGCTGGACTATTTTGAGCGCAGCGGAACCTGCTGCTAATTTCATTAACATAGTCAGAGGGAGTCAGGTGAGGCGGGGCTGCTCCAGCCACGGGCAATCTTGGGAAAGGAGACACAAGTGTGAGGCTATTTCCCAGAGCTGCTCTCGGTGCTAATGCAGGCCCGGAGGAGTGGGTCCTTCCTAGTTACTGACTCTCCCTAGTAACTTCTCTCTACTAACTCTTCCTAGGTGCTGACATCTTACACTGCACAGGACAGCAAAGATTATCCCAGGCAGGGAGACGCTGATTGCAGAGGATGCCCCTAGGTAAATGGGGCAGCCCAGGGAAGATGCCAGGGAGGTGGAAACACATCCTAAGCAAGAGCAGGCTCGGTCAAAGATTCTCAGCAGAGTCAAAAAGACACAGCTGACATTTACGGAGGACATCCACCACATGCGCAAAGTAAGCTACCCAGTTTGCAGTGTTTTGTGCGAGCAGCAGGAACAGACTAAGACACCAAAGTTCCACACCTAGGAAGTGACAGAGGTGGAATCCGTGCCATGCTACTCACTACCGCGGGGTGTTTGGCAAACATTTGTGTTAATCTCATGTGCCAATGATTCCTTTTCCCTTGTGTACCTATACCTCTAATCACATGATACAGACCTGCAGGTAATGCCCAATCTACCATCTAAGACAGTGGTCCCCAACGTTTTTGGCACCAGGGACCGGTTGTGGAAGACAATTTTTCCATGGGCCAGGATTAGGGGAGATGATTTCGGGATGATTCAAGCACATTACCTCTACTGTGCACTCTATTTCTATTATTATTACATCAGCTCCACCTCAGATCATCAGGCATCAGATACTGGAGGTTGGGGACCCCTGATCTAAGACCTGACTACACCAAGGGTGGTCCTCAGACCCAGAGCATCACCAGGGAGCTTGTCAGAAATGCAGAATCCTCGGTCCTGCTCCAACCTCTTGCATCCAGTTTGAGAAGTGTTGATAAGATCCTTATCTTCTTGATTCAATATAAAGAGCTGCCTCCCACTTCTGGGGTCTGGGCCTCAGGAGGCTGGGGAGTCTAAGATAAGATGTTTCCATTTCCATTATTGTACTCCCTTCATGAACTCTTTCCTGATGAGCACCCTTGCTCTCTCCTTTCTCCACCTCACCTCACAGGCACGTGAGAGTCTAAACTGCACAGTCTGCCAGCTGCCTGATTTAGCACCATGCTGCCTCCCAGGGAGCTCCCATGTTAATTGTCTCACACATGCAGAGGGTGGAGCTCAAAAGTTCAAAGACTGATTGCAGGGCAGATGGAAATTATCACTCACTAATCAAGTGATCTCCATTCAACTGAATGACACAGCAATCTGGGGAGAAGACAGGAGTTCTGTCTGGGGGGTATTTCTGCCCCACAGCAACGGACAGATACTCTGACAAGTGTATCTCCATCAGTTGAGTCACCTTGCCATTCCAGTGTATTGTAAAAACCATGCACTTAGAAGGAAGAGGGAAGAGCAGCTGAGGTCCTAGAAGGGTCGTCAGGGGAGACCGGAGGGTCAGGAGTTTGGCAGGAGCCGAGGGTCTGTAACACTTTCCCCAGTGACTGACACCAAAGTTTGGTTTGCTGTTGTTGCTCACTCTAAGTCATGTCTGACTCTCTGCGATGCCATGGACTGTAGCCCACCAGGTTCCCCTGTCCAGGGGGTTTCCCAGGCAAGAAAACTGGAGTGGATTACCACTTCCTTCTCCAGGGGATCTTCCCGACCCAGAGTTTGGTAGAAGGCACTTAAGACTCGGCCTGTGTTCCTTGGGGGAGGCTGGCTCCTTCCTCCTGCATCTGGGGCACCTGAAGGACCTCAGCAAGTGCAGACTGTAACCACAAGTTCACTCCCTCCAGGCCAGCGTGACTGGCCAGTCCTGGGACTGGGCACTTTTCCTGTCTGAGATGATTTGAATTCTCAAAAATTCCCTGTCCCAACCTGAGCCCATTTTACAGGTCAACTGAGTAACCTGCACGCTTAAGTGACTCACTCAGTGTCAGGAATCTAGTTGTGGTCGGGTGAAGACTGGAACTGAGGATGTGACCATCCAACGCTCGACCACATTCCCCAGGAAGGAGAAAAGCACTTGAGTCCAGCACCTTCCGCTCGGTGCCTCCACAAGATCACCCAGCAAAGTTATTGGAAGGGACTTGGAAGTGCCCTCCTGCTACTTCCTAGATCCCAGGTCCCACTATGTATCCACCCAAGGTGTGTGCTAACACCGATCCTTCCCTGGTAACTCCTAGGTGCTGGCTTTACAATCAAGGCCAGGAAACCTGCAGGAGACAGAGGGACTAATGGTCCAGCTATGAAGGCAAGAAGGGAGAGAACTATCTCGAGCATCTTTCTACTCCATCTCCAGACCGTGGTCTCATCTCTTCTTCCAGAATGCTCTGAAAAGCTGCTCCACTTTTCAGCCCCTCTCTCCCCAAGTCTGAGAAGCTCAGAGCCTTTCTGATCCTCCAGGACTCAGAGAGGAATGAAGCATCCTGATCAACAGGCCCTGTTTACACTGAATGTCAGCCCTGCGCTAGGGACAGAATCAAAGGACTCTGTTCAACCACTCAGTCAAACCTACCTTCCCGCCTAGGACCCTCCAGAGACCAGAACCTGAGGAACCTCCCCGCATTTTTTAATTTTTAGATTTACTTATTTGGCTGTGCCAGGTTGCAACATGCAGAATCTTTAGTTGCAGCATGCAGACACTTAGTTGCAGCATATAGGATCTAGTTTCTTGCTGCTGCTGCTGCTAAGTCGCTTCAGTCGTGTCCAACTCTGTGCAACCCCATAGACGGCAGCCCACCAGGCTCCCCCGTCCCTGGGATTCTCCAAGCAAGAACACTGGAGTGGGTTGCCATTTCCTTTTCCAATGCATGAAAGTGAAAAGTGAAAGTGAAGTCGCTCAGTCGTGTCCGACTCTTCGCAACCCCATGGACGGCAGCCTATCAGGCTCCTCTGCCCCTGGGATTTTCCAGGCAAGAGTACTGGAGTGGGCTGCCATTGGACCAGGGATCAAATCCAGGCTCCCTGCATTGGGAGCTAGGAGTCTTAGCCACTGAACCACAAGGGAATTCACTCTCCCCCCCATTTCATTTGCTAACATCATAGACTAACTGGCCAGCCTGCTGCAACAGTTCAGTTCCTCTCCTTCCTTACCACAGGGAATCAGATGCACTGAAAGCTAAAACCCTTTGGATGAATGAGTCCCCCACCAGCCCAGCACAAAAAAATGACTGTTCAGCTTTGTCACCCAACTGAAACCTGGCGATGCAAAGGATCTATAATTCTTCTACCAAAATATGTTTTGTGGGGGAAAGTGTATCTGTAACTTCAACAGATCCAGCACCATAATCATCATGGCATTTTATTCCTCTACCCCTTTCCTGTTGAATGCTCCTCTCTCAGCTCACATAATCCCTTCTACTGCTTCACAGTGAAACACTGAGTCAAACACAAATCAGTTTTATATCTGTAAGACACCAAAGAGCAGAGTCTTCTGCTCTTCAGGTCATTCGCCTTCTCCCTTTTTCATCCATTTCTGGACCCTCGTTTCATTTTGCCTCTGCTAATCATGTGGCTGAAAACCAACATTTCAAATTCTCTGTGCTGCTTATCACTAAGCTGGGACTGATCAAGGCAAATCCTTACCTACCAACATAAAAAATGAGAGGCCGACAAACTCTTAGCAAGCACCAGGCCCTCGGAAAGAGGCAATATTATATGCGAAGGAAATAAGAGGAGAGCTGAAATATAAACTGCCAGGTATTAATGCAAAGTAATAAACCAGGGAAAGGCCCAATAGCAACGTTTTAGGGAGACAAAGCAAGAACTTCTCCCAAGGGCAGGGGAGGCCAAGAACAGAGCTTCTAATCTAATAAATCAAAGCAGAAAAAACGAACGATTAATAAGGCCTGGCAAGTGTATCTCAGAAGACAGCTCCAGGGAAAAACAGACAGAGCTTAAGGGTCACCAGGGGTGCTGGATTAAAAGTCCACAATCAAATCCTACAATGCCGTACGAATCTTATTTAGCTCTATCGAAAGATACTGATGATGAGGCTTCCCTGGCGGTCCAGTGGTTAAGACTTCACCTTCCAGGGCTTCCCTGGTGGCTCAGTGGTAAAGAATCTCCCTGCCAATGCAGAAGACATGGGTTCATCCCTGGTCTGAGGAAGATTCCAAATATAAATAAATAAAATTACATTAAAAAAAAAAGTCACCTTCCAAGACAGGGGTGCAGTTCAATCCCTAATCAGGGAGCTAAGCTCCGACATGCCTTGCAGCCAAAACACCAAAACATAAAAATATCCAATAAAGACTTTAAAATGGTCCACATCCAAAAAAAATAAATCTAAAAAAAAAAGTTCCAAGAAATGTTGATGGAGCACAGGCTGCCTGTACCAGACACATGGGGCTCAGAGAATGCCCTAGACTCTACTGTGGCAGTCTCGTGGCCAGCTGGGATGCCTAGAGGAGGACAACAAGGGAAAGGTGGGTCACAACGAGAGGGGGCTGCTGAGGAACTAGACCACGGCAGGAGGCAGTCTGAGGCCCCTAAGAACCAACACCTATTTTCGGTGATTCCTCTTTCTGTCTTTTGTTTTTTGGGGGGCGGGGGGGGGGCGGTTCCTGAACTGTTCAGTCTTGAGCTACCTGCTGTCCAGACTTAAGTATCTATTTGATTTATATAATAATGACTACTTAACACTCACAAAGCTTTCATGACCCACTAGCATGGCTCGGGGCACATTTTCTCCAAGTCCTTGCTCTTGATGTTTTCTTGCTGAAGCCAATGTTAAAGAATGCAGAGTCTGACCCCAGAAGAGCATAAAATCGATGATCCAGTAACCAACTGCTGTTCCAGGCTTGGGTGGGAAGGTCAAAGGACAGTCTAGCCAACCTGGACATGGGAGTCCCCCAAGTCCTCCCTTCCCCCCACATCCAGGTGAGAAACCAGAAGGAGGCTTCAGGCATTTCTACCTCAGCTGTTGCAGCTCCAACAGCTGGTTACAGACTTCACCCCAATTTCAATCCAGGCTCAAAGATACCGACCCTACCATCACTTTCATTCCTACCCCCAGTGGCCTCTACAGAAAGCCCAGGTACAGAGAAGTAAATCAAAACTGTCTGCTTCTCCATAGAAACAAACTTATGGTTACCAAAAGAGGAAAGGAGGGGGGAAGGATTAAAATTTTAAGTTTGGGAAAAATTGGTAAAGACTACTGTACATGAAATAGATAAGGCAAATACATTATGGTTTCATCCACACACAAAGAACAGATAAGCAAGAAGGACTTACTATAGCACAGGGAATTACAGTAAACATCTTGCAATAACCCATAATGAAAAATAATCTGAAAAAATATATATAACAGAACCACTTCACTGTACATATGAAACTAACACAAAATAGTAAATCAATTGCACTTCAATAAAAAAAAATGAGGAAAAAACTTGCTTCTCTAACAGGCTTTAAGAAAAGGATGAAAAACCAAACACTTCTTCCCCACAAAAAAGATTCACCAATAAATATTTGCTAAGTCACTGCTCTATTTTTCGGAATCCATGTGAACTGAAAAACAAGAACCATGGACCAGACAGAGAGACCTAAATGAAACTAATCCTGGGGAGAAAAAGAGGATGAGGACTGGCCATAGTGAGTCATTGAATGTTATGAAACAATAGGGTGGTGGCCCTGCTGAAAAAGAGTTAAAAAGATAAAGACACAATGAAAAGAAATTCACAACCAAATCACTCCTTTCTCCCTTCTTACTGCTGGAAAAGAACACTAACAGAAATAATTCCTTCCTCCGGCCACCTAAAAACTATTCGAAGTTTTCTCAAAGAAACCTTGCATGCACAATGTTATCAGCTGCAAAAGACTATTAAAATCAATAGCTAACTCAAGCATCCCAGCTCTTTGAACTGAATCCTCCCTACTTCCACTTGAATGGGTTCTCGGAAATCATTAAGAGCTGCACAAATAACCAAGACCCCTTCCCGACAAGTCAGATAACCCAGAAGTGAAACTTGCTGAAATCTTCAATGAAAAGAATCTCTAAGGGCAGTTTCCAACAAAAGCATCTTTGAAGGCCTGACCCTCCCGTGAACTGCATGGTGGATTACTGTGGTCACGAGACATTAACACTATCCCTATTCTTCGTGTGTACATCCCTTTGTTCTTCTAGCTTTTTAGTGGGTTGAAGTGAAGCTCACCCTGGCAGCTGAAGATTCCCCTAAAATCTAGTCACTCCTTATTCTATCTGCCCAACTCCCAGTAATGGCTGGCAGTAAAGCCTTTGAAATAAAATGGACCCATCTGCTTAGGGAAGCATCTTACATCTGACTCACACACAGCCTAGGAGAGAGAGAAGAGCTCCCTCAAAGATGGTGACATTATTAAGGTGAAACATGATGTCCAACATCCCTGAAGCCACAGGATGGAACAAAGTAGGGGGCAGAAAGAAGTGCTTAGGAAATGCCCACCAGCAGCTCTTGCAGGGCAGAGTGGCCTTGTCAAGGAACCAGTGCCTTCAGCAGGCTTGCTGTCACATGGCCCTCCTCCTCTCCATCCAATCTCTCACCCCCATCACTGGGGTGAGACCCAGTAACCTCAGAAAGGATGGGACAAAGAAGACATACAGAATGTTAATTTTTTTTTCTCCATTCACAAGGTACTCAAGAAGTTGTGACAGCATCAGAGGAATGAAATCATGTATGAGTTTGCTAGGGCTGCCATAAAAAAATACCACCGACTAGGGGGGCTGAAGAAATAGTCATTTACTCTCTCACTGTTCTGGAGGCTAGAAGTCCAAGATCAAGGAGGCAGGGAAGGGCTGATTTCTTCTGCGGGCTCCCTCTTCAGCTTGAAGATGGCCACCTTCTCCCCAAGTCCACACGGTCTTTCCTCTGTGAGCATGGACCTCTGCCAACCCTTTGTATGTCCAAATTTCCTCTTACAAAGACCCTAGTCAGACTGGATTAGGGTCCCCCCAAGTGACTTCATTTTAACTCAGTCACCTCTTTAATGACCCTGTCTCCAGTCACATTCTGAGGTCACAGGGGTTAAGACTCTGATGTATGAAAGTAGAAGAGGAAGCAATTCAGCCCAAAACAAATGACAATGACAGTAACTGTCCTTTAAAGCAGGGCTCTCCAAGCTCCGGGATCTAACACCTGATGATCTGAGGTGGAGCTGATGTAATGATAATAGAAATAAAGGGCACAACAAATATAATGTCCCTGAATCACCCTGAAACCATCCCCACCATCCCCTGGTCTGTGGAAAAACTGTCTTCTGCAAAACTGGTTCCAGGTACCAAAAAGGTTGGGAATCACTGCACTTAAGGCATCTGATAATCAGATTATGCCAGGTCCTTGATGCACCTCGGTTTGTTAAATCTTTGCAGAGTTCCCATGAGGCAGATATTCTCCTTTACCAGTCACATAGTTAGAAGGTGGCTAAATAACCCACAAGCTTAAGAATAGAGGTAGGTCTGAGCCCAGGAAGTGGAAGAGCAAGGCCTCCCTACCCCAGCTCCAGTGGAAAGACTGATTCTAGATAGCAAATTCTTTCAGACTCCTCAGTTCAATGATCCTCAGAACACCAGAAAAGTCATCCTTCAAACCCTGTCCAGGATGTTGTGAAAGGAAATGACACATCATGGGGGTTTTCTGATCTTGTGTTTTTTTTAAAAAAAAGTTTCAGGGGATTAATCTGTGAGTTGAGTTCTTAATGGAGATTTAATTTTACAGTGTCAAAACAAGAACTGTAAACAGGGCATCTCCAAGAGTGAGGAGGGGGCCTGCAGATTTCATGGGCTCTGGGCCATTATTTACTAAAAGGATTAGTAGATGTGTGGAATTGCTCCCCTGGCTTGAAATAAGGCAATGTGTTTTTCCTAATGTAATTTGAAGAGTCTATTAATACAATAAGCCAACGCAAACTTTAGAAGAGATACGGGGAATTGCGGGCAGCAGTCACTTCGGTAACACCCTAAAGGAAACTTGACTAATATTAGGCCTAATCAAAAACAATTAGGGCGCTTCCCTGGTGGTCCATTGGTTAAAACTCCCCGCTCCCACTGTAGCATGCACGGGTTCAATCCCTGGTCTGGGAACTAAGATTCCACATGACGTGCAGTGAAGCACACACAATATTTTTAAAGTGTTATTTACAAACACACACACACACACACACCCAATCAGATAAGATAAAGATTAACAAAAAATAAACCAAATATAGTCAGCTGTATCTGCAGGTTCCACATCCGTAGATTCAACCAAACAAGGAACAAAAATATACTTTTTTAATGTTCTAGGCTCTCACCTTCTGAGAGGGACAATGTTCTTTCTATAGAATAAATTTGCTTCCACTTAGAAAAACATGTCCAGAAAGTTCCATAACCAAAACTTGAATTTAACATGCACGGCACAGCATTTACACTGTATTTACTATTTATACATGATTTACATTGTATTAAGTATCGCGAGTAATCTAGAGGTGAATTTAAAGTGCATAGGAGGATAGGCATAGATTATATGCAAAGACTATACCATCTTATATAAGGAATTTGAACACCCGAGGATTCTGGTATCTTCAGGAGATTCTAGAATCAAGCCCCTGAGAATATCTAGGGAAAGCTGTATTTGACAGCTATTTTTAAACTGGCAGGCATTTCAGTGCTCCCACAGCTTTTGAGAAAATCCAGGGACTCTAAGACATAAACCTTCTAATGCAATAATAACTCATTAATGCAACATCCCCCACCCCCCAACACATACACATACAGAATACAAACCAAATTCAGGAGCTGAATAGTGCCAAGAAAAAAATATTCAAAATTATGTGTCTCTTTCCTCACTTGTTTCTATTATTTACTCAAGACTTAGGGGAACTCAGGCCAAAAAAAACAGTCTTTTACAAGCCAAGGGCTTAAGCGACTTGGCCACTATTTGTGAAGTCCATGTGCTACAGGACGCTTCTATGAGAACTGTGGCATGGGCCTTATTCTGGAATCTTCCACTCAAGAGCCCACGAAGGAAGTCTGTTCTCGAGAAAGGATTTCATTATCCATTAAACCTTCCATGATATGGGTCAGCTTGGGATATGAATTTTAAACAGCTTAGTTAGGAAGAAGGAGGCAGAGAATTCTCTGGGAGCCAGACAGCCAGGTTCAAGTCCAGACGTAAGCCTTTGCTAGTTGCATGATCTTGGGTAAGTTACTCAAAGTCTCTGAGCCTCAATTTCCTGATCTGTAAAATGGAGTAAAAACTGGAACCTTCCTCATAGAGTCATAGTGAGAGTTAAGTCACACAAGGTGGAAGATTTAGTGAGCACTCAATAAACAAACAGCTGCTATTAGTTTGGATTGCGTGCTCAGTCGCTCAGTCAGGTCTGACTCTTTGCGACCCCATGGACTGCAGCCCGCGAGGCTCCTCTGTCCATGGGGATTCTCCAAGCAAGAATACTGGAGTGGGCTGCCATTTCCTGCTGCAGGGGATCTTCCCGACCCAGGGATCCAGCCTGCATCTCTTGTATCTCCCGCATCAACAGGCAGGTCCTTGACCACAGAGCCACCTGGGAAGCCCATCAGTTTGGATTAGTACCAATCTATATATTGATTACAGTATGAAGTATAAAGTAATAAAACTGCATTGTTTAACTATAATGAGACAGCTTCATACCCACAAGGATGGCTACTATCAAGAAAACAGAAAATAACAAGTGCCAGTGAGGATGTAATGAAATCGAAACCCTCATACACTGTTTGTAAGACTATTAAATGGTGTAGCTGCAACAGAAAACAGTACAAAGAATCCTCAAAAAATTAAAAACCGAATTATTATATGACACAGCAATCCCACTTCTGGACATATGTCTGAAAGAAGTGAAAGTAGGATCTCAAACAGATATTTGCAAACCCCTGTTAACAACAGACAAGAGGTGGAAGCAATCCACACATCCACTGATGGATAGATGGATAAAGCAAATGTGGTACACACATGCAGCGGAATATTATTCAGCCTTTAAAGGGAAGGAAATTCTGATACATGCTACAGCACGGATGAACCGTGAGGACACTGTGCTAAGTGAAATAAGCCAGTCGCAAGACACATATCAAGAGTCAAAGTTCAAAGAAACAAGGAGGATGGTGCTTGCCAGAGGCTGGGAGTAGGGAGCAATGGGGAATTGCTTAATGCATACAGTTTTGCAAGCAAGCAAAGAGTCCTGGAGATGTGTTGCACAATGATGGGAATATACCTAACATTACTGAACTGTACACTTAAAAATGTTTAAAATGGTAAATTTGGGGATTTTTTTATCCCCTGGAGAAGCAAATAGCCATTCACTCTAATATTCTTGCCTGGAGAATTCTCTGGACAGAGGAGCCTGGTGGGCTATACCATGGGGTTGCCAAGAGCCAGACACGACTAAAGCGACTAACACACACACACTGTGTTTACCTAAAGATTGCTTGAGAAGCTGTGGAGCTCACCGCCAGAAGTCCTCCCCTTAGGGAGAGGATTGGGATTGGAGGGGTATTGAGGAAATTAAAAGAAACCTTCTGAGTGAGAATGGATTCTATTTCAGAGCTTGGAGACAAAATCCTTCCCCTGGGAAACTGCCTCCAACTCACTCATCACATCCTCAGAAGTGGAGACCCTACTTTTCATTTCAGAGATGCTATCACTGAGCTTTTCAAATAAGAGCCTTGATAAGGAACATTTAACATGTGATGCGATGGCTCCAAGGCAGTGAGAGCTTAGAGATACCAGTGAGGCCAGAGGGGCCCACCAGCAAGCTGCCAAGTCCCAGGCTCTGCTGAGAGGTGCAGGCTCTATCTTCCACCTCCAGGGCATCCCTTTAGAGGGGATCCTGTGGAATATTGGGGGAATGAGCCCAATTCTATCCATCAGCCCTTGGACTCCAGTCCTTATAGAGTGACTGGGTCACAGATAACAAAAAGCATATTTCTGTGCATGTCAGACCCCAGGGAGTATCACAACAAGTGATGAGATGCTTCAGAAGGGACTGCCCTCCACAGACCTTAAACCTGTGTTCTTATATACAAGTTCCCCTCCTCCTTCCCTTGCTCTGAGGGTGAGTCACTGCCAGCATGAGTCTGAGCCAGAGCTGGGGTAGGGAAAAGGATGGAGGGAGGGAAGATTTACTGGGTGCTGTCATCCTCAGGCTTTCAAAGGGTCCCTCCACTGCCAACCCGAAGTTTACTTCCACAGCACACCTCCCACATATGTAAGAAATACAGTTGCCATTTATGAAGCATTTGACATATTTGCATATATTATTTCCATCTCTCTCACACAGGTCAGGGGCTTCCCTGGTGGCTCAGAAGGTAAGGAAGCTGCCTGCATGCAGGAGACCTGGGTTTGATCCCTGAGTTGGGAAGATCCCCTAGAGAAGGAAATGGCAACCCACTCCAGTATTCTTGCCTGGAGAATCCCATGGACAGAGGAGCCTGGAGGCTACAGTCTTTGGGGTTGCAAAGAGCTGGACACGACTAAGGGACTAGCACACACCCAGGACAGGTCCAACGCACTAGCTTTACAAACCAGCATGTCTAGATTACTTATCAGTGTACACACAGCCCCTCACACCTGAAAGGAGGTACTCAGTATCTGTTGAGGGAATACCCGGGTCCCTCTGAAAACACCTGTGTCTATTAAAACAAAGTCAATTACATGTCCTAAGGAAGCCTACCTGGTTCCAGGTAAAAATGTTCTTTTCCACATCCATCATTTAAAGAGAACGCAATAAAGACCTTGTGCTGTCGATAGACCGCGGTTCCCAAGTACACACAGATCAGAGGTTCTCCTGTGCCTGTGAGTAAGTGAGGCTACCCTGCTGCCAGCAAACTGCTGAGCTGTAACACACCTTTCGATTACTGTCTTGTTTCACTTTCTGAGCTTCTTCTTTCGGCTCAAGAAAATCCAACTTGGCTGAAAGCAGGAAAGAGAGTAATGGGGAAGTGTGGCACAGGATTTCGACACCACAATTTTCCTCAGCTACATCCTGGATGCTTGTTAATAAAACTTTCATCAGCACAACTGATGTCATACCCCATGGCGGTATCTCCAAGCTGAATCTTGTTCCAGAAGGACCGTTCAACAGCCAAAAGTATAATTTCAAACAGGAATTTCATTCTTTATTCATAACTTCCAAAGTGCATTAACAGGAATTTATTCATTCAGTGACTCAACAATAATATTTATTGAGTTCCTTCTTTGGAGCTGGCAGTCAGGTACATGCCAGGGATACCCAGGGAGGGATGAACAGATGAAGGTTCTGCCCACAGGCAGCCTCAATGTTGACTGGGGGGTGGAGGGGAGGTAAAAAGGAAAAAGAAGAAATGAATTTCAAAGAGTGGTATGTGCTTTGAAGAAAATAAAAGAGAGTGCTGTAATAAGAGGGAATTCTTTAGAACAGATGGTCAAGGATGGTGTCTCCAAGTGGGGGTAACATGTAAGCAGAGACTAGTTCATGGACATCAGGCAGTCTTTAGGAACAACAGCATTTTCCGTAGAGAGACTAGCAAGTGCAAAGTCCCTGGGGCCATTTTTGAGACAGAAAGAAGATCCACGTGACTGAAGCATGGCCAGTGAGGCCAAGGGCGGGAGGAAACAGTCAGAAAGGTGAGTGAGGGCCTGGTCCTGAAGCATCTTATAGACCCTAGGAAGTAATGTTCAGAAGTCTATCCTAAGAACAGTGGGAATCTCTGGATTTTTGTCTTTAAAAATCTCTTTCAAACTATTGCATAAAGAACAGATCATGGGGATGAGCAGCAACTCTTCATAATGTGGATTCTATCACCTGTTTATTTATTTGGACTTAAAACAGCATAAAATTGTTTATGTCTTGTTGTTTTAAAAAAAAATAACATAAAAGTTATTCTGTCAAAAAAAAAAAAAAAGTTATTCTGTCACAGTTCTAGGGGCCAGAAGTCTGAAAGCAAGCTGCTCTATGGGAGAACTCTCCTTGCCACCTCCAGCTTCCTGGCGACTACAGTCCTTGGGGTTGCAAAGAGCTGGACACGACTGAGGGACTAGCACACACCCAGGACAGGTCCAACGCACTAGCTTTACAAACCAGCATGTCTAGATTACTTATCAGTGTACACACAGCCCCTCACACCTGAAAGAAGGTCCTCAGTATCTGTTGAGGGAATACCCGGGTCCCTCTGAAAACACTTGTGGTTATTAAAATAGAGTCAATTAAATGTCCTAAGGAAGCCTACCTGGTTCCAGGTAAAAATGTTCTTTTCCACATCCATCATTTAATGAGAACGCAATAAAGACCTTGTGCTGTCAATAGACACCAGTTCCCAAGTACACACAGATCAGAGTATGTCAAGGCTGTATATTGTCACCCCGTTTATTTAACTTCTATGCAGAGTACATCATGAGAAACAGTGGGCTAGAAGAAGCACAAGCTGGAATCAAGATTGCCGGGAGAAATATCAATAACCTCAGATATACAGATGACACCACCCTTATGGCAGAAAGTGAAGAGGAACTAAAAAGCCTCTTGATGAAAGTGAAAGAGGAGAGTGAAAAAGCTGGCTTAAAGCTCAACATTCAGAAAACGAAGATCATGGCATCTGGCCCCATCACTTCATGGGAAATAGATGGGGAAACAGTGGAAACAATGTCAGACTTTATTTTGGGGGGCTCCAAAATCACTGCAGATGGTGATTGCAGCCATGAAATTAAAAGACTCTTACTCCTCGGAAGGAAAGTTATGACCAACCTAGACAGCATATTCAAAAGCAGAGATAATACTTTGCTAACAAAGGTCCGTCTAGTCAAAGGTGAACATGATGATTGGAGCTCGCATGATTCGTGATTAACGGCTCTGCATAATCAGGACCTGCAACACCCTGATTGCTCCTATCTGATTCTTCCTGACGATCCATGATATTCATGTACTTTACGATTAGACTGAGGTTTTTGTTGCTGTCTCGTTAGTTGTATTTGAAGTAGCGTCGGACACGACTGAGCGACTTCACTTTCATTTTCACTTTCATGCATTGGAGAAGGAAATGGCAACCCACTCCAGTGTTCTTGCCTGGAGGGCTGCCGTCTATGGGGTTGCACAGAGTCAGACATGACTGAAGTGACTTAGCAGCAGCAGCAGCAGTCAATGGTATGGTTTTTCCTGTGGTCATGTATGGACGTGAGAGTTGGACTGTGAAGAAAGTAGAGCACCAAAGAATTAATGCTTTTGAACTGTGGTGCTGGAGAAGACTCTTGAGAGTCCCTTGGACTGCAAGGAGATCCAACCAGTCCATTCTAAAGGAGATCAGCCCTGGGATTTCTTTGGAAGGAATGATGCTAAAGCTGAAGCTCCAGTACTTTGGCCACCTCATGCGAAGAGTTGACTCATTGGAAAAGACACTGATGCTGGGAGGAATTGGGGGCAGGAGGAGAAGGGGTCGACAGAGGATGAGATGGCTGGATGGCATCACTGACTCGATGGACATGAGTTTGAGTGAACTCCAGGAGTTGGTGATGGACAGGGAGGCCTGGCGTGCTGGGATTCATGGGGTCGCAAAGAGTCAGACACAACTGAGCGACTGAACTGAACCATCTATTTTAAAAATTTTTTGATGTGGAGCAGTTTTAAAGTCTTTACTGAATTTATTCACAATATTTCTTCTGTTTTATGTTTTGGTTTTTTGGCCGCAAGGCAGGTGGGATCTTAACTCCCCGACCAGGGATCGAACCCATGACCCCTGCATTGGAAGGCAAAGTCTTAACCACTGGACTGCCGGGGAAGTCCTTGCGGATTTTACTTAGATGCTCTGGCTAAACTCTCCCATCTGTCCTACCCCAGATCACTCCCAGAAAAGTCTGGATCAAATGAAGTGGGTATAGTCGATGGGACTGGCAATGACAGGATTCTCTCCAATGGTCACGAAAGGAGATGTCTGGAGACAATCTAACAGGATGTGCGCTTGCTATGTACCCAAGGAGAGAATACTTGAAAGCTTGGAACCGTGTCTGAACACACCAGGCTCTCAGAAATGCTTGCTGGATAAATGATTCAATATACCGTTTCCACTAAACTTGATGCGAAGACAAAGATCAAAAAAGTCAGAGACTACCCCATGCAGCAGAGGACCTGGTCCACAGCAGGGACTCCCAACAAGTCAGAGAACTGAGTAAAATGTAAGCAAAATGACAAGCTTTGCCAAAGATCACCCTGTATGTTTCTCTTTGAACGATGGTCAATATTTTATTATTTCTCAAATCTGGTTCTAGAATTTTGGAAACAGTTCAAAAATAGGCACTCCTGAGATGTAACTGTTATCTCTTCAGACACATCACACACACTAAAGCTTTTTTTTAAGATGTCAGTTCTTGAGATGAATCTATTCTCTCTTTACAAAGGCTGAAAGAAGGCCCCTTTCTACTTGTCAATTCCCCTAACCAATGTTCAGCAAAAACATTTTCAAGACCTAACATATAATAAAAATACAGCTTCAAATCCAATCTCCCTCTTGATTTTTGTTTAACTTTTCAAAAAAGAAATAAATCACTGTGCTTCTATCTTGATCTAGGAACAGTACAGACTCAAGACACAATGTTGATATGGTGAAGTTTTCTGACAAACTCTTACGTTGTCTGCAATTTACACATTGGCACCAGCTGCGTGATACAGTGTACGTCTGTCTTAAGCTAGGGGCAATCAGGTAACCTCGAAGGTCCCTAAACAGGAAACACACACTGGTGGGGGTGGTCAGTATTTGAGAGATGACCATCAGAAGCCCACTCCTCGTAGGCCATCTAATATAGCACGTTCACAATCTTTATCTCCCACAGGGACCAGAAGGTGGGAAATTCAGCTTAGTGAATGTTAGAAATAATCTTGCATCCGTGAAGTGAGTGGTGTTCAAGATGGCTAGGCTAAACTTCTCCACTTTTCCTCAACAAACTGTAGGCCAAGACCCTCATCTTTCAGAGCACGCTCTGACCCAGAGTATTGCTTGCTTTGTGAGCCGATATCTGCAGAGGATGCTGATGCCTGCTTCAATTAAAAAGTGAGCTGAATTGGTGTCAGAACTTTCTCCTCTACCGGGAGGGAAACCTCCATGCAAGACGCAGTCAGAGAGCCTGAAAGTATAGACAACTGCACTTGGCCAGATTTCAAGGACGAGCTGCACAGGAACATTTATGTGGCTGCCTTCTGGAAATGCACATGAGGCAGAACCTGGTCGAAGACTTGCTTTCACCCTCACACTCCTGAAATAGACTACATGGGAGGCCCAATGGCCCTTGACTCCCTTGAAATGCTGGAGGCACAGGGCTCTGCCCAGATACGCCAATGATGGTTGTGAAGGGCTGAACTACATCTCTCCAAACTTCCGATGCTGAAGTCCTAACACCCAGGACCTCAAAATGTGACTGTATTTAGAGACTGGGTCTTTCAAGAGGTAACTGAAGTTTTAGGAAGGTCATTAGGGTGGGTACTGGGCTTCCCTGGTGGTTCAGGTGGTAAAGAATCCACCGGCAACGCAAGAGACCCAGTTCGATCCCTGGTTCAGGAAGATCCCCTGGAGGAGGGCGTGGCAACCCACTCCAATATTCTTGCCTAGAGCATTCCATGGACAGAGGAGCCTGGTGAGCTACATACCATCCAAGGGGTTGCAAAGAGCTGGACATGACTGAATGACTAAGCACATACTCAGGGTAGGTACTAATCCAATCTGACTGGTGTCGCTATGAGAAGAGGAGACCTGGGCACAAAAAGAGGTTCCAGGGATGCATGCACAAAAAGGAAAGACAGCGTAAAAATACAGGGAAAGACAGCCACCTACACACACCAAGGAGAGAGGCCTCAGAGGAAACCAATCCTGCCTACCCCTTGATCTTCAGCTTCCAGCCTCCAGAACAGGGAGAAAACTTCTGTTGTTAGA
>SJYQ01009927.1:72582-141703 GCA_006410935.1 Redunca redunca | reverse complement strand
ACCGGAGTTTCAGCTTTAGCATCATTCCTTCCAAAGAACACCCAGGGCTGATCTCCTTCAGAATGGACTGTTTGGCTCTCCTTGCAGTCCAAGGGACTCTCAAGAGTCTTCTCCAACACCACAGTTCAAATGCATCAATTCTTCAGCGCTCAGCCTTCTTCACAGTCCAACTCTCACATCCATACATGACCACAGGAAAAACCATAGCCTTGACTAGATGGACCTTAGTCGGCAAAGTAATGTCTCTGCTTTTGAATATGCTAGGTTGGTCATAACCACACAAATCAATCTCCTTATTGGAACTATTGAGTCTCAGTTGGAAACATTCATTCTATTTATTAAGGTGGGTGGAGACAACTGAACGTCAATATATTCTGCCAAGATGAATGAAATCCCTTTGCTTAGATCTGGCATGTGCTGCAGAAGGGTAAGTCAGAGACCAAGTTTTCTCTGGCAGTGTTAGGTTGTTTTAGTCCCTCAGTTGTGTCCATCTCTCTGGGACCCCACAAACTGTAGCCCGCCAGGCTCTTCTGTCCATGGAATTCTCCAGGCAAGAATACTGAAGTGGGTAGTCATTCCCTTCTCCAGGACATCTTCCCAACCCAGGGATTGAACCAGAGTCTCCTGAATTACAGGCGGATTTTTTTTTACTGTCTGAGCCACCAGGGAAGCCTTCTCTTGCAGAAGGACAGCAAATTTGGGCCCACAAGCCAAATCTGTCCCACCTCACCCCCACTCCCCACCCCTGCCCGTTTTTAAAAGTTATATCACATCACAGTCATGCTCATTCATCTACAAATCCTCTTTGGCTGTTTTCATGCCAGAACCACAAAACTGAATCACTGTAACAGAAAATGTTTGGCCCATGAAGCCTAAAATATTTACAATCTGGTCCCTTACAGAAAAAAAAAGAGAGAGAGAGAGGTTGTCAACCTCTGCTCTATTGAATACCTTCTGTTCCTCTGTCACAAATATCCATAAATCTGAAGCTGAATGGTGGAAATTAATTAAACTTTTTAGCTCTCAAGTTAGTTAATGTTCACAAGGCCCAGTGGTTGAAATTGAGACTCAAATGAATCTGAAGTTTAGAAATAAGAGGGACTCTCTCCAGGTTACATCTGGCTTGTTACTGTGTAGTCCTAAAGCAAATTGTAGGTTAAAATAAGGCTTTAAACTTATTGTGGGGGTTTTCTTCTGTCTGTCATTCCCCCCCAACAAAATCCTACAGCCCAAAGCAACTAGTAATTAAGTGAATATTTTCCAACTGTAAATATATAAAATTTTTTTCATGTTACCTATTGATTTTCTATCATGGATGACATGAATGATTACTGAGCTCCTACATCACCTCATGTTCTTTCTAAAAAAATACACATTTATCTCCCCCATCCACCCAATATAATTATATCAAAAATTGTATTTAAAACATTTTTATTTAGATCAATAGTTGATATTTCCTATATTACAACTACGTAAACATTGTTTACTACAGAAAAAAAAATATTGTGGGGGTTTGCAGATGGAAGAAGCAAGATGGAGTAGAAGCAGCAGTAACCTGAATGTTGGCAGCTGTATTCCAGCCCCAATTAGGAGTGTGACTGGGGCCACGGCTGCCCTTCCAGGAGCCGTTACTTTATTTGCGAAATAAGGGGCTCATCATCCACCATCTTTGAACAACTCCTGGGAGGGAACTTGCCAACACAGATATGGAAATTTGGGCCGTGTCATCTCTAAGATCCTTTTCCAGCTTTAAAGCTTAATGTAAAGTGAGACTTGATATTGTGAGACCGTGGCCTTGGGGACGGTTATGTGAGAAGCAGTGAATTTACATGCATGGGATGCTTCCAGTTCTACCGTGTCTTAATGACATTCACCACGGTCATAATTCATCGAGCTTACCTCTTTCCAAATAGACACCATGCTAGTGTAAGTCCAGTCCATCTGTAGAGAGAGACAGTAGCCCCTGGACAGCTTTGGAGAGGCCCTCCGCCTTGAATCCTGTGGCGGCAGTCACATAATTGGCCTTCTGAATTATGCCTTCTAGACGGGCATCAACGTGAGTTTACCTACCCAAAACTAGCACCGGCAGACACGGTTAAGGATGGCTTTATCCCTGGAGCAATTAGCCCATGTAGTAAAGGGATCCTAAGGATGCTGCCAGCTATCTTGGGATAATTGGGACCTGACAGCAAATAAATCCTGCAGAATTAGGACCTGTTTTCTTATCCCAAAGCCCCAAAGTGAGTACCACCTTCCAAAAGCTCAGAATCCAAAATCTGTTCATCCCCTTTGTGGATAGCGCCTGGTTCTGGACTGCCTGCCCTACACTCCTCCCCCGGAGTACCCATGCAGGCCAGTGACCCCAGCTGGCAGCACGGTGCCACATGGACAGCAGTCAAAGAACACCCAGATGCAAACTGCAGCTGAGGGCCAGACCTTTCAGGTCAGTGGCTGCTGTGCTCAGTTCTCTCCCTGCCTCCCCAAGTTCAAATGCCAGCCTGATTTCTATCTGGAAGCCTCCCAGCCCAAACATGGAACAAAAGTTCCCTCTGACAAGCCCATTCTGGGTTCCAAAGTATGTTTTTATGTTTGTTGGCAAATGGAAGTGTCACCAACAACAATAACAACACTGTTTCCCCTCCACTGGAGCTACTTCATTTCTTCACATTTGTTCCAGGGCTGGAGCTGGACAGATGAATAATGCAGGCTAGGCGGCTGGCCCGAGCCCTGACCTCGTGCCTCCAAAAGCAAACACGGTGGTGAACGTGGAGACTTGTTTGTTTGAACTCTCACTGGCTAACTTAAAAAAGGAAAAGAAAGAAAAAAGAAAAAAACACCTACCGCCATCCCATTTCATCAGTGTAGCCACTGAACTTTTATTGTTTTGCTTTTTATTTTTCTGTTTTCATTTCTCACTTTTTTGAAACAAGGAGCTACAGCCCTCTACTGGTGCAAGAGACGGCATCAATTCACTAATCGTCGAGGCTACCCTGCCATCTTGTGGCCGTCTTACCAATGTGCAAGTTTAGAGATAACTGCCCAACATCATAAAACACAGGTTGTTTGAAGCAATCTTCCAAATATCTAGACAGGCTTTCATTGCAGACACCTTGAGAAGACAGATCTGATTATCTGGGGGAGGATATAGATTGGGTTTGGAGTCAGAATGTCGTTCTGTATCTCAGCGCCCATCCACCTCTCAAGGCAAATCATTTCATTTTTATGAAGTTCTTTTTTCATTGTAAAGTAGAGGTCATAATAAATGTTTGATTCTTGAGTTTTGTGAAGCTTAGATAAGACTGCATATAAAAAGTGACTTGTAAACTTTATACACAAATACACATAAATATGAGCTTCCCAGGTGGCTCAGTGGGTAAAGAATTGACCTGCAATGCAGGAGACACAGGGAAAATCCACTGGAGGAGGGCATGGCAACCCGCTCCAGTATTCTTGCCTGGAGAATCCCATGGACAGAGGAGCCTGGCGGGCTACAGTCCATTGGGGTCAAAAAGAGACAGACACAACTGAAGTGACTGCGTAGGCACGCATAAATATATGTTAATATCTCTAAAGAAGTAGATTATCTTACTATACTTGGTAAGACTTTTTTCAGAGACTCAAAGCCTGTTTTGCTACCTAACCTCCTTTAGGATAAAGCCTGAGCCTTAGGCTTAAAGGAAGAAGGACTTCACACTGTTCCATGCTTTCCTAAATGCACACTGTCAAATTCCTTAGCTTTCACTTTCCTGATTCAAGTAAAACCAGTTTCTTCAGCCTTTCTTCATAGGGCCAGCAAATCAGTCATGGGGAACAAGGAACATCAGTGAGCTTTTGGAGGTTAAACTCTGCTTACCTGGAGTCACAGAGTGCCCATTAATGCCTGAGCTTGAGTACTTGGCTACCTTGTCTTCTGGAAAAAGCCTGAGCCAGATGCAGCTGCTGAGGAAGCACCCGGAGAGGCACAGGGCTGACGCGGGATGACTCATCAAACACAAGATGGGTTTGGCCGCTGCTTCTGTGCAGCTGTTTGGAGGAAGCCAAGAATTTCTGATGCCTCGTTCTGGACTTGGTGAACAAACCCAAATGTTGCAGTCCTCACTTTGTGCTAAAATTTCTGCCCAGCCTGGGTTGGCAGACTAGCCAGTGCTGGGTCTACTGATAAGAATGTCCAAGGCCCTAGCCTGAGCTCAGAGGTTTCCCACCATGGACTGGCCCTTTCCGTCCTCCAGTTACGGTTTATCACACGTCTCATTGATGCAGGAGGCAGGCTTAGGGCACGTTTGGCAGCAGGATCAATAGTTTTGCAGAGAGAAAATATCATGCCAGCCAAAAGGACATCAAATCCTTGGGTGAGTGGTGAGGAGCTGTGACTCAGATATCCAGGCCATCTGCCCCCCAGGCTGGGCTCCGCTTCCACCTGTTTCCAAGTTTTGTTCATCCAGGCCTGTCCTCAGGAAGCCACCTTTAGATTCCCGAATGCTACCGGTGAGCCTGTGTGTTAGCAGGTGAGGGGGACCAAGGAAGGTCCTGCGGCAGGTGAGGGGGACAGGGGAGAAGGTCATGCTCCTGTCCTGCCCAGTGAGGGTCTCCTTCCCAAGGCCGAGCCAGACCTCCACAGCCAGAGAGGCCACTCATTCCCCTTCTAGTCCTCACTGGGCTGCCCCAGAATCTCTCATAGAGACCAGCCTGTGGAAGAGCCTTTCTCCACAGTCACCGCTACAGAGGTGATTCTTCCTTCTGCTGCAACTGTGAGGGGCAGCAGTCAAGGTCTTTCCGTCTGGAAGCTATAAGAGAGTCAGGTTTTTCTTCAGAGTTTTTCCTCACTTTATAAGCTACTTATATCAGCCAAATGAGAGTAGGAACCAAAGGTATGGTGGGCCAAACATTCTGAGCCGAAGTTCATATGATCTGACAAAGCGAAGGTGATTGTCAGTGCCCTGGGACTGCTGGCAACGTTATTAGTTTTTGTTGTGTGTTGATAAAGATGGAGTTTGGAAATCCAAGCACGTAGGTCTGAGTGCCAACGATGTGCAAGAGGCAGCCAGATATCAGAGTGTGGGGTGTCAGAATGCACTCGGGACTGGGTGCTCTCACATTCACACGTTCAACTGTGATCGGTGACGTGGAAGCCGGGGTACTATCAGCTTTAAATATGATATATATGACTATTGTATATATACACACACTATATATGTAATGTAATATATATTATATATGTGCTGTGCTCAGTCATGTCCAACTCTGACTCATGTGAGCCCATGAACTGTAGCCCAGCAGACCCCTCTGTCCATGGGATTTTCCAGGCAAGAATCCTGGAGTGCGTGGCCATTTCCTACTCCAGGGGATCTTCCCCACCCAGGAAGAGAACCCAAGTCTCTTGCACCTCTTGCGCTGGCAGACAGATTCTTTACCAATAGTGCCACCAGGGAAGCCTCTATACAGATCATGGCTACAATAAAGATTTTGACTGGCCTTTATTCCTGTTCACCTCTACACCCTTGGGCTTCAGGAGTCTTATTATTCATGGTGGCCCCTCAGACCACCTCTGAGTTTATGCTAATGAGGTGACAGGTGGTGAGTTCCTAGGTAGTTTCAGGATGGGGTCTGGCACAGCTGGAAAGACCCACATGTGATTAGAGTTGGACTTTTGAGCCATGTGATGTCAGCCCCGCCTCTGGGGAGGGGAGTTGGGGTTCAGTCACTGTGGCCAACTTTTCAATGGATCATCCCTGTAAAAACTCTGGCCACCCAGGCTTCCCTGGGTGGTGGTCACACTGATGTGCTAACACAGTAACAAATCCTGAGGACACGGGAAGAGCATATTCAGGCCCCTCCTGGCCTTGCCCTGGCTTGTCCCCATTTGCATCCTTTACAGTGAACTGTGTCATAAAGTACAGCACTTCCCTGGGTTCTGTGAGTCATCCCCACAAATTGTGGAACCTGAGGTGGTGCTTGGAATGCCCCCAGATTTTAGCCAGTTGGTCAGAGGACAAGGCCTGGGAACCCCCAACCCAGAAGCTGGCTTCTGAAATGAGGGAAGTCATGTTGAGGGTGTGCCTTAATTCATGAATTACACTGCACAGTGGAAGAAAGTACAGAGAGCCCTGGGGAAATTAGGGCCCTGGTGTGGGCCCTAATGTTTGTTCACCTTTGCCTTCCTTGTTACGGAAGAATCATCCAATAATGCGTGTGGGTTGAATAAGTAAGTTAATTCTGTAACAGAGTATTCACTGCCCATTGCCCAGCATGGGGTGTGGATCGTGCCTCACCTGAGCCCCCAAACCAGCCCCATGCCCACCTGTACTCTTCTAAGTGTCTTCTGTCCTGGCGCTGACAAGTGCCCTGGGAGGATCTCTCTGTCCATCCGTCTGTCTCTTCACCTTTATACTCAAATCCCCTTACATGAACCCTCATTAGCTTGTTTTCTCCCACAATCTAGGCCATAAGAACTTAGTGGCACTTTATACCAGAGTCCCAAAACCAATAATAACACGAAGCTAGTTGTCTTCCCTGGAAAGGGAAAGGAACTGCTAAAGACGAATCTGATGTTTTAAGAGACCCTTCCTTGAACTGGAAGTTTTACTCTTTTTTTAAACTGAGATATAATTGACATATAACACTGGGATTAGTTTTAGGTGTACAACATAATAGTTTATATTTGTATAAATTGTTAAATGATTATCAGAATAAGTTTCATTAACATCCTTCACCACACATTTACAGACTTACACTTTTTTTTTTTGTTTGCAGATTTTTAAGATCTACTCTCTTAACAGCTTTCAAATATATGATGCAGTATTAACTACAGTTAGCATGCCATACACTACATCTCAGAACTTATTTGTAACCGGAAGTTTATACCTTTTGCCCACCTTCATCCATTTCCCCTGCCACCTTGTCCCCACCTCTGGCAACCACCAATCTGCTCCGTCTCTATCAGTTTGGCTTTTTGTAGATTCCACTTACAAATGATATCATACAGTATTTGTCTTTCTATATCTGACTTATTTCACTTAGCATAATGCCCTCAAGGCCCATCCATGCTGTTGCAAATGGTAGGAGTTCCTTCTTTTATTGCTGGATAATATTCCACTGAATATATATACCACATCTTCTTTATCCATTCATCCCTCAGTGGACACTTAGGTTCTATGTCTTACTATTATAAATAATGCAGCAGTGAACATGAGAGTGCAGATATCATACCCAGAAATGGAATTTCTGGATCACGATAGTTTTATTTTCATTATTTTGAGGAAACTCCACACTGTTTCCCATAGTAGCTGCACCAATTTACATTCCCACCAACAGTGTACACACGAGGTTTCCCTTTTCTCCACATCCTCACCAAAACTTGTCTTTTTTTTTTTTATCATAGCCATTCTGACAGGTGTGAAGTGATATCTCCTGTGGTTATGATTTGCATTTTCCTGATGATTAATGATGCTGAGCACCTTTCCTGTGAATTAGGAATTTAGACTGTTCTACAGGGAGATTTGTTGATGATAATCATCAGAAAAAAATCCCTAAACAATATTTTTAGAAAGACATTTCTTAAAATCACAAGCACACAAGGAAACCAAGGGTGTGCTCTTAATGACTTAGAAGTTATGCCAAATCCTCCAAGCCCAGGTGGCAGGTAAGGATGGAATGAAAAGAGGAAGCCACAGCACAAGGCAGGAAGGTGAGAAGATAGTGCCCTCGGGTGGAGCCCCCTACGGGAGCTGCCCGCCAAGTGCACAGGGCAGGCTTGGGGAGCCATCGCTGGGACTGCCTTGGGGTAGCCTTGGGGGACTCATGAGCTGAGACATTTAGGTTTGAAAGGTGTACCACTGAAAGGGAGGGAGCCCTTTTGACACATCACCTCACAGCCTGCCTCCCTCCCTGCAGTCCCCAGGCCCAGGCAAGCATGAGGAAATCCTGAGTGCAGTTTTGACCCCCACAAGGAGACACCAACTATATGAGAAAAAACCAACCCCATGGGTAATAGACATCAAGCTCAACCAACAGAACTGATACTGGTGGACCCCAAGGAGGCAGCTTTCAGAGGAGACAAAGGCCTGGGCAACTGACATTCAAGAAAAGACCCAGGTTGGGCCAGGGAGGCCTGTTCCCTCCACTTTGCATTAGTTATTCCTGATGTTTCCACAGAACATTTCCTGCCCCACCCAGCTGGGTTCCTTTTCTGTGTCCCAGAGTTGGCCTCAGAATGCTCAAATCCTCAGGACCTACAGGCTCCACAATTTCTTCATGAATGAGGTCCCTATCGTGCGTCTTTTCCCCTGGGATTTGGTCTGGGTTCCAGTCTTTGAGTGTTTTTGTCCTTAAAAACTTTTACTGGTCTCACAGGGTCTCTGAGGTCTGGAAACACATTTGAACCTTCATAAATACCTTCTGAACGAGGTGCACCACTTAGGGACTTAAAGTTGCCAACGTGCCTCTTGAGCTCCACCTTGCCTCTAGAAGGTTCATTCTGCCAGCCTTCACCGTTTTGCAACTGAGCGACTGAGCTCATAATTTTCTAGAGGTTCATTTTTAATTATTAAGTTTGCTGTTTAGTCTCTAGGTCATGTCCAACTCTTCCTACAACCCCATGGACTGTAACCTGCCAGGCTGCTCTGTCCATGGAATTTTCCAGGCAAGAATACTAGAGTGGGTTGCCATTTCCTTTTTATAGGGGATCTTCCCAACCCAGAGATCGAACCCACATCTCCTGCATTGTCACACGGATTCTTTACCACTGAGCCACCAGGGAAGCCCAATAAATAAGTAAATAAAAATAAATATTTAAAAAAGCAAAACTTAGTATGTTGAACTATCCAGTCATTCCGTAGTTCATATCCATTTTAATACATATATCAGTCACAGAAGTAACAGATTTCTAGAAGCATCTACAGCTGCACTAATAGGTGGTTCTTCTGGAAAGAAGAGTTGAGGCACACCAGTAGCGTGATGCCCTGCTGAGTCACCTAGGCAAGGCTGGGGGCAGGGGACAGGGGAGGGGGCTGAAGGGCATGGTTTAGGAGGAGAAGAGAATCTCTACTGATTTTTCATTTTCTAATCATTTATAATGAATCATTCTCAGGTTATTTATAGGCAAATGGATAGCCCTGGCCTAGGCCCTTAGACTAAGTCAGCTGTTCACATTAAAATGGTGACTTTCAAGTCTGGCAATGTAAACAAATACTTGTGTTGTCATTTATATTCTTTTTGTTGTTGCTGAAACAAATAGCTGGCTCTTTATTTTTATTTTTTGGCAATTTCTTATTAAGTACTGTGGATATATATTATGTAAGTTTCAGGTGTACAACATAGTGATTCATAATTTTTAAAGGTTATATTCCATTTATAGTTATTATAAAATATTGGCTATAGTCCCTGTGTTGTACAATATGTCCTTGTAGTTTATTTACTTTATAGAGTAGTTTGTACCTCTTAATCCCCAACGCTTATGTCCTACCCCCCTCCCATCTTCTTACTGGTAACCACTAGTTTGTTCTCTGTATCTGTGAGTCTGTTCCTTTTATTCAATACTCACTCAGTTCAGTTCAGTCGCTCAGTTGTGTCCAATTCTCTGTGATCCCATGGATTGTAGCATGCTAGGCCTCCCTGTCCATCACCAACTCACGGAATTTACTCAAACTCATGTCCATTGAGTTGGTGATGCCATCCAGCCATCTCATCCTCTGTGGTCCCTTTCTCCTCCCACCTTCAATCTTTCCCAGCATCAAGGTCTTTTCTAATGAGTCAGCTCTTTGCATCAGGTGGCCAAAGTATTGGAGTTTCAGATTCAGCATCAGTCCTTCCAATGAACACTCAGGACTGATCTCCTTTAGGGTGGACTGGTTGGATCTCCTTGCAATCCAAGGGACTCTCAAGAGTCTTCCCCAACACCACAGTTCAAAAGCATCAATTCTTCAGCGCTCAGCTTTCTTTATAGTTCAACTCTCACATCCATACATGACCACTGGAAAAACCATAGCCTTGACTAGATAGAATTTATACTCACTAGTTTGTTGTAATTTTTAGATTCCACTTATAAGTGATATCATACAGTACTTGTCTTTCTCTGTCTGACTTATTTCACTTAACATATTTCAATCCCAAAGAAAGGCAATGCCAAAGAATGCTCAAACTACCGCACAATTGCACTCATCTCACATGCTNCCCTGGGATTTCTTTGGAAGGAATGATGCTAAAGCTGAAACTCCAGTACTTTGGCCACCTCATGCAAAGAGTTGACTCATTGGAAAAGAGTCTGATGCTGGGAGGGATTGGGGGCAGGAGGAGAAGGGGACGACTGAGGATGAGATGGCTGGATGGCATCACTAACTCGATGGACGTGAATCTGAGTGAACTCCGGGAGTTGGTGGTGGACAGGGAGGCCTGGCGTGCTGTGATTCATGGGGTTACAAAGAGTCGAACACAACTGAGCGACTGTACTGAACACCTTCAAAGTCCATCCATGTTATCACAAATGACAGAATTTCTTTCTTTTTATGATTGAGTTGTATTCCATTGTATGATATGCATATGTATACATATATATATACACATATGCATATCATGTCTTCTTTATCCATTCATCTGTTGATGGATACTTAGATTGCTTCCATATCTTGGCAATTGTAAATAATGCTGCTCTGAACATTGGGTTCAAGTATCTTTTCAAATTATCATTTTCATTTATTTTTCAGATATATACCCAGGAGTGGAATTGCTTGGTCATATGGCAGCTCTGTTTTCAGTTTTTTGAATAACCTCCATGCTGCTTACCACAGTGGCTATACCAATTTACATTCACACCAACAGTGTATGAAGGTTCCCTTTTCTCCACAGCTTCACCAACATTTGCTGTGTTCTTTTTGATGATAGCCATTCTGACTGGTGTGATGTGATATCTTATTCCTTTTTTAATGTCTATGATGATTAACAATGTGGACCATCTTTTCATGTGCCTGTTGGCCATCTGTGTTTGGAAAAATGGCTACACAGGTCTTCTGCCCATTTTTTAAATTATAGTTTTTTTTTATATTGAGTTGTATAGCTTTTTATATATTTTGGATATTAACCCCTCATCGGTCAGATCATTTGCAAATGTTTTCTCCCATTCAGTAGGTTGTCTTTTTGTTTTGTCGATGTTTTCCTTTGCTGTGCAAAAGCTTTTAAGTTTAATTAGGTCCCATTTGTTTATTTTTGCTTTTACTTCCTTCGATTTAAGAGACAGATCCCAAAATATATAGCTTTGATTTATGTCAAAGAATGTTCTGCCCATGTTTTTCTTTAGGGGTTTTATGGTTTCCAGACTTACATTTGGTTTTTAATCCAATTTGGGCTTATTTTTGTATATGACTTTAGAGAATGTCCTAATTTCATTCTTTTACACATGGCTGTCCAGTTTTCACAGCACCACTTATTGAAGAGATGGTCATTTCTCAATCGTATATTCTTGCCTCCTTTGTTGTAGATTAATTTACCATGAGTACATGAGTTTATCTACAGGCTTTTTATCTTTTCCCTTGGTCTATATTTCTGTTTACATGCCAGTACCATGCTGCTTTATTACTGCAGTTTTGTAGTGCGGTCTAAAGTCGGGGAGCGTGATTCCTCCAGCTTGATTCTTCATTTTCAAGATATTTTTGCTGTTTGAGGTCTTTAGTGATTCCATACAAATTTTAAAATGACTTTTTCTAGTTCTATGTTATTTATATTTATTATACCACATCTAACTCTAGGCTTTAAACATCTTTCAATGCCTACTTTTTATACCATTCAACTCAGTCATTCCCCTGGAACATTCCAATCTCTTCTACATATAAGAATTCACTGTTAGCACTAGAATTCCTCTAAGGCTGAGAACTGTCTGCTGAGATGATTACTTAGCTAGAAGATGAGCCCCACTCTTAAGGGCCTGGGTATTAGGTGGCCTCATGCCATACCAAGGACAGTAAGGTCACGGCACTGCATGACAGAAAGGAAAGACTGCTCCAGGATGAACAGAGTAAGGAACATGGGAAAGGACAACCCAGGGGCCCCATCAGGGACCCTTAAAGCTTCAGCAATATCTTCTAAACACATCACAGTTTTGTCTAAGTGATTTTCTCTTGTGAAAATCAGAGAAGGAGCTGAGTCCCTTGTCAGGGTAAATGTGGTCAGGATTGAGGCAGCCCAGAGGAAGGCCAGATCTGGAACAGAGAAGGCCAGGGGACCCAGATCCGCCCCCCTCCCCACAGTTAGCAGCAACCTTGATGATGTCTTCAGCTTCCACTAGCTTCAGAATTAGCAGTTTTCAGACCATTTCACCTAGACAGCCTCAACGGTCCAGGTGATGTCTGAGATGTCCATGATGTCTGAGATGTGGATAGGAATTTGTGGTCGAGGATGATAATCACCAAATTACATATAATACTGGGAAGCTGGAAACTTGAATATACAATAGGAATCTGGTTATAGAAACAAAGAGAGAGCTAAGTGAGGAAATAATTTACAGACATTAAAAATTACATTTTCAAAGTCTATTTAATCCCATGGAAAAGTTCCTGCTCTAATATCAGAAAAGAAAAAAATCCAAAATGTCATTGTTGGTATTAGTTTGAGTTTGTGTTTTAATAAGTGATCTTTGAAAATAAAGGACTAAAATTTTAACACAGATTGTTCCAGAGTTTGTTGGATGACAAGTGACTTTTGACACTCTCTTTGTTTTACTTCTACATGATTTTCAAACTCTCCATAATGAGCAAAGTAATGTCACAATCGGAAAAAAATCAACATCACTTTTGAAGCGTGGGAGTAGTTTGTTTGCATTAAGTGGTTTACTTGGCAGACACAAGAGAGATGAGCGAGAGGCATGCTGCCCTTAAGTGATGCTTGGTCTTGATTTATTTATTTTGGTTTAGGTAGAGACAGCATTTGTTTAGCAGAGATGAGAGGGACCTAGCCGCTTTTAGGAGAGCTTCAGGGTTGTCAGGAAAAAAAAAAAAACACACACACACACAGAAAAGAAGACACCACAGTAGCTCCAGGTTCCATCCCTGGGTCAGGAAGATCCCCTGGAGAAGGAAATGGCAACCCACTCCAGTACTCTTGCCTGGGAAATCGCATGGACAGAGAAGCCTGGTGGGCTACAGTCCATGGGGTCACAAAGAGTCAAATACGACTTAACGAAAGAGCCTGTATGAACCATTTAGGGAGCCTAAGTTATACTGAATATAATAACCAAATAAGAAATGATTGGCTGTTCTGTTGCTCTTTAGCTGTGAGACTTTGGGCAAGTCACCAATACTCTCCAGGCCTGAGTTCCCACTTGTATTATATAAAATAACAGGATTAGGAAAGGTGATGTCTCAGCCCTTGCCTCTCTGGAGAGCTTGGATTGGCCCTAGACCATCTGCCCTAACAGGGCGCACCTTAATTCTAGAGACAGGATCTAGTTGAGTGGCTCTGCGTTCACCTTTGGCGACTTTTCCGAGTTTCCTCCCTCCTGGCATCAGCCTGGTTTGGCCTCCTCCTGCCGATGCGTGTGGCTCGGTGATGGCAGCTGAGCTGGGAGCAGAGCTTCATGCCAGCCGCCACCTTCCAAGAGGCCACGTCTTGCCCGACTGCTTCCTGGCTGCCCGCTGACCTCACTCCACGGCTGCCTCCACCATGCAGCCCTCCCGGGAGTCCTCATCATGACCGCAGATGTGGCCTACCACCCGCCCTCCCCACCGGGCTCTCAGACGCCTCCGGAGGCATCAGCTGGCCCTGGGGCCTTTGCCTTTGGGAGTCCTGGCACCTGCCCTTTAGAGCACGGCCGCTGTCATGCCCGGAGGCCTTCAAAGGTGCCTCGCCCAGATGAGTCCCACAGGGCGGATAATCTCACCTCTTTCCACAAATGGGGAGCTTCGGTGGAGAAATTGCCGTGTCTTCCAAGAGGGAACAAAGACAGCGGATCAGCCAGGGCAGAAGTGAAGCCTCGGCACTCTCCCAGAGCAGCGTAGGCTTTCATAATCGGTCATGCGTCTTTTACCTTTTGAAACTTTGTCGGATTTATATATAGCCTCCATCTTGTCCCTCCGAACTCGGCAGGGCTCACCATCAGTCACTGGGCTGAACACCTGGAACTCTGTGGGGATTATCATTAGAAGGATGCGAGGCCAGGTGTGGTTTTGGACCGGAGACCTATTGGAAGAGAGGATTTCTCACTTTCCAAGTTTGCTCTGCTCAAGTTAAAACAATTAACCTCCTTTCCCCTTCAAACAACTGTTCTCCGCGGCTCTCAACTAGCAAGATGCAAGCCGAAGACACTGTCAAAAGTGGACTGTGCCCTTCAAAATCTTCAGATAAAAACGTAGACTGGATTGTCCCCAGGGCTCTTCCTGCCACCACTGCCCTCTTTTCTCCACTAATCTCATCACTCCCTTCTGGACCTTACACCTCCTGAGAACAGGAATTTTCTCTAATGCTTTGGTGGTGAAGAGATTGTAGCCGAGGGGAGTCTGGCCAAAGTTAGGCCCCCACATCGGGCCCCACACTCACCTCTCAGAGTTTGCCAGGCCTGCCCGCAGGGAGGAAGGACAGATGGCAAGGTTATTCCCACCCACCTGGGGTCTTAGCTCTCTTAACTGATGTAGCTGTCAGCACGCTATTCCCCTTCTTGGCCTGCAAAATCTCCCAGGACACACACACACACTCAAAAACTCTTGGTAATATTAATATTTTCAGGAAATCACCTCCTTCTTAGATTATGCTGATATTATATTACATAGCTAGCACGAATTGAATGCTTATTCCATTCTGGGCACTGTGCTGGCTGATTTTTATGCCCTAATGACTTCATTTAATCCTCATGATAATCCTATGAGGAGGTTTGTGGGATGAATCTAAGGCTTGTGAACTGAAGTGAATTATCCATGTCACCCAGCCAGGGAGGGGCAAAACCAGGACTTGAAACCTGGTCTCATCTGACAAGTGAGCTTTTCAGCCATCATCCAAGATTCTCTTCATGATGCAAGGGCTCAACTGCAGGTGTCAAGGCGTTGCTGGTCTGGTGAGGTAGTCCTAGCAAGTCTTGGCACTTTCATCCCCAAGAGGGAAGCTCACCCTCACCCGTCTCACACAACCTGGCCTTTTCCTGAGCTTACAGACCAGGACGTGAAGATCCAGCACTCTCTCAAACACTGCCCAGTTCTGGGCTTTCAGATTATGGGAAATAATTCATCACAGAAAATTAACTCATCATCTTTCAGAAGTGATCCAACTTAGTCATTCCCTGGTGGCTCAGATGCTAAAGAATCGGCCTGCAATGCAGGAGACCTGGGTTCGATCCCTGGGTTGGGAAGACCCCCTGGAGGAGGGCATGGCAATCCACCCCAGTATTCTTACCTGGAGAATCCCCATAGAGGAACCTGGCGGGCTGCAGTCCATGGGGTCACAAAGAGTTGGACGCGACAGAGCGACTAAGCACAGCACAAACGGTCATTTTCAAATTTGGCGGCACAAGTCACAACTGGGGAAACTTTTTAAATCCTGCAGACCAGGCTGTACCCCACACCAATCAAATCAACTTTAAATTGGAACCAGCTAGCATTTTTAATATTTTTTCAAATGAGTGCAGATTTAAAAAACAGTTGGAAGGAGCTCTGGACTGAATGTTTGTGTGCCCCCAAATTCAACTATTGAAATCCTAACCCCCTTGTGTGATGGTAATCAGGACCGTGGGACCTTTGGGGTAATTAGGTCATGAGGGTGTAGCCTTCATGAATGGGATTAGTGCCCTTGTAAGAAGAGACGTGTGGACTTGTTTCCTCTTTCTGTTCTCTGTGACGTGAGGATACAGTCACCTGCCAATCGGAAAGCAGCCTTCACCAAGAATTTGACAGTGCTGGCACCCTGGCCCTGGACTTCCAGCCTCCAGAACTGTGAGAAATGGATTTCCGTTGATTAATCTGCCCAGTCTGTGGTATCTTGTTATAGCAGCCAGAACTAAGATACAAACACAATACAAAAAATTCCTTCCTGAACCAACTGAGAGTAATTTGCCAACCTCGTGCACCATCTTCCCCAAACATTTTAGTGTCTGTTTCTCACAAACAAAGACTTTGTCCTATATAACCTCAATAGTGAAGTGAAGTGAAGTCGCTCAGTCGTGTCCGACTCAATAGAAAACCCTAAATCAGCATATTAATGTTGTTATAGCTCTACTAACTAGTCCTCAGATTTCATTCACATTTCACGAGTTGTCCTAATAACATTCTTTGCAGGAAAGGGTCCAATTCAGAATCATGAGTTACAGCTATGGGTCAGGTGTCTTTAGTCTTCTTCAGTCTGGAAAATTCCTCAGCCTCTCCTTGACTTTCATGACCTTGACACTTCTGAAGATTATTTTGTAGAATGTCTTTCAGCTTGGGTCTGTCCAACATTTCCTTATGAAGGAATGTGGTTCATTCTTCTTTGACAAGAATATCACAGAAATGATGCTGTGTTCTCATTGTATCCTTTTGGGTGGTCCACTGTTTATTTTCCTGTTACTGATGACATTTACTTTGATCATTTAATTAAGATGGTGTCTGCCAGACTTCTTTATTGTAAAAGGACTCTTTTTCCTTTTGTAAATTAATTAGTGTTTTGTGATGAGAGGCAAGAGGTGAGCTGCATATTGAGAGACTGACTAGCCATCAGTTACTTTTACGTCTCCTCAGGCGATTTCAGAATACAACCAGCTTGGAGAATCAGTGGCCTAACTTCTTCCTATGAATAAAGCATCAGCAAAGACATGGGGCCTTTGTGACATGAGTTAATGCTAAGAAGAGCCAACTGTATTAGTTAACACTTATTGAGGTCTATGTCCCATCCACTGTGCTAGTTACTTTATAAGCATCATCACCATCATTATAGCAGCTTACAGTTATTATTATCCATTCATTCAATAAATTCCTACTGAGCACTAACTGTGAGCCAAACACTCTTCTAGGTTCTGGAGATATAGCTGTGCTCAAAAGACACAAAAATCTCTTTTCTCATGGAGCCTACATTCTACTGGAGCAAACACTGTGATACTTACTTCATACTCACAGTTTACAACAGTGATGATAACTTGCCTCTACTGAGCACACACTGTGGGCCAGATTCTTAGATCAGCCTTACAACAACACTGTGAGGCAGGCACTTTTATCATGAACTTATAAACTTATGTCAGGAAAAGAAAGACTGTAAGGCATGTAGAAATACACTTACCACAACACTTGATACATTGTGTTCCCTTGAGTCCTAGCAAAGATGATGACGGATACTAGGATTTGGCGAGAATCATACTGAGTCAACAAAATGCCACTTTATACACATCAAGTTGGCAAAATGAGAAACAGACTATGTCAAATACTGGCAAAGGATGTGGGGAAATGTGACCTTTGAGCATTGTCGGTTCGAAGGTAGCTGGTGAGCCATTTCAAAGGGCATTTTCTACATGTATCCCTAGAACCCCGGAAAGCCACCTTTGGGTTTATACACTGGAGAAACCATCACAAGTTCACAAAGAGACGTGTGTGAAGAGCTTCACACAGACTTGAATGCTGTCACAGAGTTGGAGGCAACCAGGGGCCCTTACCAGGGAAATGAACAAGCAACATGTGTTACAGGTATTTGGTGAAATAGTTTGCAGTAGACAGAAGAAATTACCCAGACTACTAAACCGTGTATAACTCTCAAAATCATACTGTTAAGCTCAAAATGAAAGAAACAGAATATTTATAGCACAACACTTATAAGAATTTTAAAATAGCACACAAAACAACACTCTATATTATCAAGGATGTCTCCACACACATATGTGTGATGGAAGGGGGACTGGAAGGAGATGTGTTAAATATATGTCTAGGTTTGCACAGAGGGGCAGGGGAGGAGGAGGAGGGCAATGGGATTGGAGCTGGGAGACTGACTGAGAAAATACTAACTAATTAAACAATAGAAGAGACTTGTCAGGACAATTCCTTACATCCTGTGAATTTATGAGTGTGATCAGTTTGATTCTGTGCCTGGTTTTATTCTGCCTGGAAGCAGAATAAAAGACAGTGCATGAATGTCTTTCAAAAATGTTATATAAGCACTCGAGAAAGAGCTCGCTTACACTCAAGCCTCTTCAAACCCATCCTCACCGAAGAAGCAGAGTCTCTGAAACAGACTGACATCCTTTTACATCAAGCTGACCACATGAAATCAGGCCTGCGTCAATGCTCACCCTGAACCACCCCAGGACCCCTGACGCATGTTTTCCACGATGCCCTCTTTCGGTGACAGAGGGCCAGGAAAGAGAAGAGAGTTGCCCAGATCAGGAAGCTGATCTTGGCTCTGCAACTTACTGGCTGTGCGAGCTTGATCAGGATGTTCCCCTTCTTCAGCTAGTTCCTCATCTCTCAAAATGGGAATCACACCAGCTATCTGAAAGGGCTGTTTTCAGAAATTAAAGGAGAGTCTGTATGAAGGAATGCAGCCATGGCCCCCCTGCCTCCCTCTGGAGAACCTCAGTGGGACCTGAAGTCTCTTGTCCATAATTCTAAACATCCCCCAAACGCTGGGCTCACAATTGGAAGTGCTGGGGATACACTCCCTCGTCTCCTCACTCTGGGCCATGTGGAGGACAGAACAATGGCCGTCCACACGTGGCAGAGTGGAGGTTCCATCATGCCTGGACCCGAGGTAGGTGCGGACAGTGAACTCCCAGAGGAGGACTGCTCAGGGTGGCAGAGCCTTTTCTGAGCTGTTTGTCCCAAATGACTGGGCATTTTCTTTCCTGCATCTCCCTCGAAATAAACGGCACTGCCTTTCACCTATGCTGGAAGGCCTCTTGAGTTCTTCCTCCTGCCTTACTCCAAGTCTAGTCACCAGCTCAGTCCTGTTCATTCTTCCCCTGGGAGCCTCTCCTAGCCGCCTGGACCCCTTCCTGGGGACCTGTGAACTGGCAAGCTCTCAGCATCTTTCCTCCAGGAAGGCTGCGATGGTGTCTTGTTTCATCTCCCTGCCTCCTCCAGCCCCATCCTCCAGGCAAGAAGGAACCTTCTGACACATGGTCTAACGTCTTCTTTACTACTCCAGATTCTCACAGGTTGCTCTAGACAAGCTCAGTGCACATCACTGCTTCCCTCTCTCCTGCCCCAGTCTCGATGGATTTCTTCCACTGGGAACTTGCCAAGGCCCTTGGCTCCATCCATCTGTCATGAGCAGGCTCTCCAGCTCACTTTGTGTGGCTGGTCCTTGTTGGCTTTGGGAGCTCAGCTCTGCTCTGCAGACTGGCCTTCTAAGGCCTCCTTAACACCCCTACTGATTCGCACGGATGCCCCTGCCCATGGCTTTCAGGACGTTTATCACAATCCTAGTTTGCTTATGGCCTTTAGTCCCTTTTTTATAGAACTTCTTCCTCCAGAACCTGGCAGGGTGCCAGAGACATAGTAAATCCTTGTGGGTGCACATGCTTAGTCATGTCACTCTTTGCAACACCATGGACTATAGCCCACCATGTTTCTCTGTCCATGATATTTCCCAGGCAAGAATACCAGAGTGGGTTGCCATTTCCTATCCCAGGGATCTTCCCAACCCAGGGATCGAACCCCCATCTCCTATGTCTCCTGCATTGGCAGGCAGATTCTTTACCACTGAAAGTGAAAGTGAAGTCACTCAGTTGTGTCCAACTCTTTGCGACCCCATGGACTGTAGCCTACCAGGTTCCTCCATCCATGGAATTTTCTAGGCAAGAGTTCTGGAGTGGGTTGCCATTGCCTTCTCCAGGGGATCTTCCCAACCCAGGGATCGAACCCAGGTCTCCCTCATTGCAGGCAGACGCTTTACCATCTGAGCCACCAGGGAATCCCACTCTTTACCACTGGTGCCACCTCAAAAGACTGACATGGCCTCCTCAAAATTCATGTCCACCTGGAACCTCAGAATGTCACTTTGTTAGTCAAATCCACCCGACTCGTCTTCACTAATCAAGGTCATTTTAAGACTTGCACATCCTCCAGGTAGCCCATAGCCTAAACAACAAGACATTTGCCCAAGGGACATCCCTGGTGGCCTAAGGCTCCACGCTCCCAATGCAGGGGACCCAGACTGGACCACTGGTCTGGGAATTACATCCCACATGCCACAATGAAGAACCTGTTTACCACCACTGAGACCTGGCACAGCCAAATAAAGTTTAAAATATATATATATTTTAAAAATATGTTTGCCCAAGTTGTTATCTAGGGACTTAGAGTCAGCGGCATCTAGCTGGAGCTGAGCTGGTTGAGACTGGATAGAACCATCGACCCTTCAACTGGGTGTGTGCAACTTGGTGCCCCTATCAGTGTGCGTGAGCAGAATGATCACCCCTTTACCCAGTCACCTTTCCCACACTTCAGGCTGCCCTGCTTCTTTACTCCTTGTCCCATAAGCACCCCAAGTTCCTTGCCTCCAGGGAGGTAAATTTGAGATGTTTTCACCCATCTCCTCATACGGCTGCCTTACAAATAAACTCTCTCTTTACTGCAAACCTCAGTGTCTCTGTGTCTCGGTTTGCTGTGCCTTGGGCAAAATGAACCTGGTTCAGTAACACTTGTCTATATCTAGTCTGGGATCTTAGTCTGTTTGCACCAGGTCTGGTGAGCCTTTGAATTAGTTTTCCAGGGTGGCTGTAACAAATTGTCATAAATTTAACAGCTCTAAACTACACAAATCTGTCCTAGTTCTGTTGGTTAGAATTTTAACTCAGGTCTCACTGGATGAGAATCAATCATGGGCTGGGCAAGTCTCTAGGAGAAACTCTATTGCTTGCCTTTTCCTGTATTTCTTGCCTCGTGATCCCTCTTTTCTTCAGCCAGGAAGGGTCTGAGGGACCCTCCTCATATTATATTCCTCTGACACTAACACTCCTGCCTCCCTCTTCCACTTGCAAGGACCCACCCAGATAGTTCAGGATAATCATCCTAAAAGTCAGCTGGTTAATAAACTTAATCACATCTGCTACCTCAATTCCCCTCTGCCACTTAACAGTAATATGTTCAGTTTCCAGCAATTAGGGGGTGGACACCCTCAGGAAGCCGTTCATTATGCTGCCTACCACACCCGGGAAACCAGATCAAATGGGAATGCCAACTATACTGCCAGGCAACTTTGCTTATTTTAAAACTGTCCCTGATTGGTAAATCATCTAAGGACTGGGAGGAGCTATGAACCGATTATAAACACCTGAGGTGGGCATCATATCTTGGGCAAAGGGGGAATCCATTTCCTTGCCTTCCCCAGTATCTAGAGGCCACCACATGTCTTCAAGGCAAGCAACATGGCATCTCCCTGACTCAGTTTCTGTGGTCACATCTCTGACCATAGCTGGGAGGGGACCATTATTCTGCCTATACCTATAGCCTTCCAATACCTCATGCCACCTCTGTGGTCCAGAAGTGGAGGAGGCAGACCACAGCTCGCCCACACTGCTGGCTTCTGAGAGGACGTTAAGGTATACTCCCCTCCCTGCACTGGGTGCCAGTCTGTGGCTCCTGGGCAACCATGACCTCTGGCCATCCTCAGTGCTTCAAGTTACCTGTGGAGGAGGTAGCCCCCTGAGAAGCCAGGTTTCCATTCTAGCCTTCAAGGGAAGGAGAAAAGTCTCTTATGATTCCAACAGCAACAATATCGGCAAGGCTTCTCCTGACTTTTCGTCTAGATTTCCAGATTACAGAACATATTCTATAGCCTGGGGAACCACCCTAAACTCAGAGATCTGGTGGTCACCTACCTTCTCCTGAACGTACCTTTCCTGCCCCACCTTTCAGACATGCCTTGTTTGTAAAGCCATCACTGGTATCATGAATCTCTCTTCTTGACAACGTGCTTGGTGTCTGAGCCTCTGTTTCCTGGTGCTAAACACCCACTCACCATTGACCTGAGCCCCAGGACTCCGGACTCCCAGGAATCCATCCATGCCCCAGCGCATTCTGTCACTTCTTCAACAAGTATTTCTGAGTATGAAATCACAGCCAGGCACCACACAGAACAGAGCAGGTACCAATGCAACATGGAGCTTACAGTCCAGTCGGGGAAAGGTTGTGAAACTAACACAAGAAAAATAGAATTACTAAAGGTGAGGAGCTGCATGAAGCCAGTAAAGGATGCCGTAAGAAAAAGAAAGGACGGGAAGAATCTGCCTGCAATACAGGAGACCTGAGTTCTATCCCTGGGTTGGGAAGATCCCCTGGAGGAAGGAACGGCTACCCACTCCAGTATTCTGGCCTGGAGAATTTCATGGACTGTATGGTCCGTGGGGTCTCAAAGAGTCAGACACGACTGAGTGACTTCCACTTTCAAAGGAGAAAGGATGGCATCTCTGAGGAAAGGACATTGACACTGAGACAGAGGGTTGTGAATAAACTGATGGGAAAAGAGAGAGAAAAGCAAGTGCAAAGGCCAGATCCCTCAGTCTTTCTCAACCAGGTTAAGTGTCTTGGATTTCATCCTAAGTACAGGAAAGTCATTGTGGGGTTAAGCCAAGAAGAGGAAGAACATTATCTCATTCATATATTACAAAGATCGCTAGAGCTGATTGGCTGGTGTGGGGGTCCCTTCTGTAACCCCAGGATAATGGGAGGTGACTTCACAGCTGCTTTTATGAGTTTTATGTCTTCATCCATCTTCATTTTGCTTTGTGATAGTGTTGAAAAGCACAAAGTTTCTTCTCAGGTTAAAAAAAGGCAGAGACAGAAGTATGAACCCACTTCCCATTAATGGTCTGAACAGCCACTGAAACACCTCCGGCTATAGTAAAGATTCCAACCAAGTTGTAAAAATGTGAGACCATCTTTTCTGACCCAGTGAATGGTAATTTCAGTAGGTTGGCATCAACCCACTTAATGGGCAAGAGTCTAGTAGTGGGAGGGTCAAAGGGCCGAACAAAGGCTCCAGAAGAGGAACTTGGCATAGCTATGAGTTTGCTCAACCAGTGAATTTATTAGATGACTTCACGACTAAATCTGTGTTTCTACACAACAGGGGAGCATCTTAAACTCCATGAAATCCTTTTGGGGTTTTAGAAGCACTTTTTTCTAGGACTTATCTGTGACCTTTCTGGTCACAAAAACACTGAGCCGGGGCCCTGGTGTGCTGTTCCTCACCTACAGCCTCACACATGTCCAGCTCCCAGAGCACAACAGTCAACCTCACTGAAAAATGGGGTCCAAACTGCAGGTACAAGCTCTTTTCCGGCCTGTAAGTCAGGACACAGACGTGGCACTTCTGGAGACTGGCTTTGCCAGACAGAGGCTCTGGTTAGCTCTCCTGTCCCACCCATGAGCGCCATGGAGCCCAGCACAGTCTTAATGATCGTCTACTGGTTATTGAAGCTCCAGTACTCTGGCCACCTCATGCAAAGAGCTGACTCATTGGAAAAGACCCTGATGCTGGAAGGGATTGGGGCAGGAGGACAAGGGGACGACAGAGGATGAGATGGCTGGATGGCATCACCGACTCAATGGACGTGAGTTTGAGTGAACTCCAGGAGTTGGTGATGGACAGGGAGGCCTGGCGTGCTGCGATTCATGGGGTCGCAAAGAGTCGGACACGACTGAGCAACTGAACTGAACTGGTTATTCATCATAGCTGCATATTAGATCTTTTAAATTATCCATATGAGATTCTAGAAAGAGCATAACTATGGGCACAGTAAAAAGATCATTGGTTGCCTGGAGTTCAAGGGAAGGTAAGGATGAATAGTGGAGCACCGAAGATTTTTGAGGTGAAACTACTTTGTATGATACTATGATGATGGATACATGTCCATCATCTACACATTTGTCCAAATGCATAGAACGTACAACAGCAAGAGTGAACCCTGATGGAAGCCATGGACTCAGTGACTATGCTGTGCCTCCGTATGTCCATCAGTTGTACTAAATGTACCATCTGGCGGGGGTGTTAATGGTAGGGGAGGCTATGCATGTGTGGGGGCAGGAGGATATAGGATAACTCTGTACCTCCCTCTCAATTTTGCTGTGGACCTAAGACTGTTCCCAAAAATGAGTTCTATTTTTTAAAACGTACTTTAAAAACTATTCACGCTTATTATATGGTATATCTAGATGATGGAATATTGTGTGTGTGTGTGTGTGTGTGTGTGTGTGTGTGTGTGTCACTCAGCCATGTCTGACTGTTTGTGATCTCATGGGTTGTAGCCCTCCAGGTTCCTCTGTCCACGGAATTCTTCAAGCAGGAATACTGGAGTGGATTGCCATGCCCTTCTCCAGAGAATCTTCCCAACCCAGGGATCGAACTCACATTTCCTGCACTGCACGTGGATTCTTTACTGACACATGCTACAACATGGAAGATACTTGAAGCCGCTATGCTAGGAGACAGAAGCCAATCACAGAGGGCCACGGATTATATGACTTCATCCATGAGACGTCCAGGAAAAGCAAGCCTATAGAGACAGAAAGCAGATTAGTAGTTGCTTAGGGCTTAGTGGAGGGGAAATAAGAGCGACTGCTAATGGGTACACGGTTTCTCTTGGGGGTGAAAAGTGTTATAAAATTAAAGCTGGCTATACCATGCTGTGCATATCCTAAAACCCACCAAATCGTACACTTTCAAAGGGTAGATTTTTTTTTTTTTTGGCATCTGTACGATATCTCCATAAAGTTGTTAAAATACATCCACAGCTGTGTCCTGTCCCATTACTTCAGACTGTCTGGAGATGAAGCCCAGGCAGCATGGGATTTTTAAAACTCCCTCAGTTCAGTTCAGTTCAGTCGCTCAGTCGTGTCGGACTCTTTGTGACCCCATGAATTGCAGCACGCCAGGCCTCCCTGTCCATCACCAACTCCCTGAGTTCACCCAAACTCACGTCCATCAAGTCGGTGATGCCATCCAGCCATCTCATCCTCGGTCATCCCCTTCTTCTCCTGCTCCCAATCCCTCCCAGCATCAGAGTCTTTTCCAATGAATCAACTCTTCGCATGAGGTGGCCAAAGTATTGGAGTTTCAGCTTCAGCATCATTCCTTCCAAAGAACACCTGATCTCCTTTAGAATGGACTGGTTGGATCTCCTTGCAGTCCAAGGGACTCTCAAGAGTCTTCTCCAACACCACAGTTCAAAAGCATCAATTCTTTGGCGCTCAGTTTTCTTCACAGTCCAACTCTCACATCCATACATGACCACTGGAAAAACCATAGCCTTGACTAGATGGACCTTGGTTGGCAAAGCAATGTCTCTGCTTTTCAATATGCTATCTAGGTTGGTCATAACTTTCCTTCCAAGGAGTAAGAGTCTTTTAATTTCATGGCTGCAATCACCACCTGCAGTGATTTTGGAGCCCCCAAAACTAAAGTCTGACACTGTTTCCACCATCTATTTCCCATAAAGTGATGGGACCAGATGCCATGATCTTTGTTTTCTGAATGTTGAGCTTTAAGCCAACTTTTTCACTCTCCTCTTTCACTTTCATCAAGAGGCTCTTGAGTTCCTCTTCACCCTAGATGATTCTAATTTCTAGTAAAAGCTGAGAACCACTGGCCTAACCTAACCCTCTAGGAAGCAGCCGAGGACACGGGTCGGAAGTTGTAGTGACTCACACTCTCACTGTGCCGGGTCAGCAGTGGGACCTAGGTGGGGCAAGCAGCCCTCCTCTGTGCTCAGCCTCCAGGTTAAATACAGAGCAGACGAGGGTCTGCCTGACACTCCAGCCTCGCTGCTCCCTGGCCTTCCTAACCCCTACAATGGCTCTTAAATCGGTCTCTTTCCAAAGTACCGAAACCACCTCATTTATCAGTGTTTCTCTTCCAATCCACTGCTGCCTCCTTTGCTCTGATTCCTGGGTCATTTCTCTAGCTGCCCTGCAGACTTCATAGCTCCCTATTCTGAAGCCCTACTTGTCCCGTTGCCTTCCAGTTAATTTCCTACCTATTCTGAATTTGTATGTACATTTAACACAGAGGATCATTTCTGACTTCAGCTGTGAGGTTCTGTCCATTCTACTTTACAATCAGAGAGGAGAAGCTATTCATCACAGGGGTCCCATTTGGCAACCAAGTGTAATCAGCTATTCATAATTTCCATTTTGAGCTAGATGACTGTTTAAACTTTAAGGGATCTTCACTACAAGTTAACATCCAGGGTGAGAATATAAAAAGCTTATAGCATGTCATTTTTAGGAATCACTACTGTTAGGAAATTAAGAATGTGTTGCAAGCAAGGCTTTATTAGATAGCTTAAGAGAAAAAATAAAAAAGGCAAAGTCAAGCATTTTCAAAAACAGGGTTTTTAAAAGTTTTTTAAATGTACAATTTTGTATACAATTTGATCGATGAAATGTGTGGACTTTTGTGTTTTCTGAGCACTAAGATACTTGTAATATTCTCAGTTGAAGAAAGTAAGGGGGTTATTTTCATTTATATTTGTATCCTTTCTCCCTTTTTAGATTTTAGATTTTTAAAGGTCAAGGGTCTTCTCATTCATCTGTTCATCTGACACCCGGTCCCCCACATCCTCCACTGGAATCTGGTGCGGAATTGGGCTTAATGTGTTTCAAACAAGCTCAGAGCTGTGACCCTCAAATGGAAACAGGGAAGTAGGTGAAACAGCACAATCAACTTATTTCTTATTGTTGTATTACAAACTATATCTACTCAACAAATATCTACTGAGTTCTTACTCCATACCAAGAACAGTTGTAGGATCAAGCTGGACAAAACTGTCAAATCTCTGGAGACACTTTCACTCTATTGAAAGTAAATCTCCCCATGTGAGCTGGTGGGGACATGAGAAATGAATGCTGGGGAAAATCAGAAAAATAAAAATAAAGATACTTGTGCCATTTTTGTCACTCCCTCCACACCAAATTCATGGTTTCCCTTTTCTCTGGAAATTGAGATCAGAAAAAAAGATCAAGGAAAAAAATTCTAGAATCTGAATGGTCATGTGAAGTTCCCATCTCACTTTCACATAATTTACATCATTTAATTTCACAACCCCGAGGAATAGATGCATTATTCCCCATCATAGGTAAAGAAAGCAAGACTCAGAGAGGACATGTGATGTGCCCACAGTCACACAGCAGATGACACCCAGGTTCCCAAAGAAGCACAGAAGCCTGGGGGAGTTGGAGATGTGGGAAAGGGTAATGTATCTTGGCCCGAACACTGGAGCATTGCTCTCAGAAGTGGGAGTGAGAGTAAGTACGACTGCAAAAGCAGGCCAGAGCCTGGCCACCCAGGCCTTGAGGATGGCTTTGCACTCATCTCGAGGAGAGTATGCACTTAGATCAGTTGCCTCAGCACAAATATTAGGAGCACCCTTTCACTATCGGAAGCGTCAGGGACTTCCCTGGTGGTCCAGTGGTTGGGAGTCCACCTGCCTGCCAATGCAGGGGACGCAGGTTCAGTCCCTGCTCTGGGAAGATTCCACATACCAAGGGCAAGTAAGCCTGTGGCCACAACTACCAAGCCTGTGCTCCACAACAAGAGAAGCCACTGGAATGAGAAGCCCGTGCACTGCAAGGAGCAGTTCCCACTTGCTGCAGCTAGAGAAAGCCCACAAACAGTAGTGAAAACCCAGCAGAGCCAAAAGTAAAGTTACTCTCATTTCTCCTGCTGCCCCCAACTCTGGAGAACCCAGAGGTAGTAGAGTGAGCTGAGCAACAGGAAAAACGGGAGCTTCCCCTCAAGGCTGCCGGTCAGGCCTCAGCTTTGCATCGGCTGGAAGACGAAGCTCTGACTTCACATTCAAAACTGAAACTGTCCCAATTCCTAGAAGCTTGGGACTTTTCGAGACTGAAGAAGTTATAGGCTTTGCCCAAGAGACTGTCCAGGAGTAGAAAAAGAATATCTGACCAAATGTATTTCAGTGCAGTGATAGGAAAAAAATAACAGTTTTTCTTCTGATCATAAAACAGCAAGTGTCTAGAAAAGGGGAAAAGGATGTTCTTGAGTTACTTTAGTAAAAAATAACAACAAAAAAACCACCCAGGATGATAAAGTGTATGGCCACTGCTGTGGTCCAAATGTCTGTGTCCCCCCAAAATGCACATGTTGAAATGCTAACCCCTAAAGTGATGGCATTAGGAGATGGGGCCTTAGGTCATGAGGGTGGAGCCTTCAAGGGTGGGATTAGTGGCCTTACAGAAGAGATCCCACTCTTCCTTCTACCATGTGATAACACAGTGAGAAGCCATCAGCTATGAACCAGGAAGTGGGGTCTCAACCCCACTCAACCATGCTGGTGCCTTAACCTTGGACTTCCAGCTCCAGAATTGTGGGAAATAAGTTTCTGCTGTGTATAAGCCTCCCAGTCTGTGGTATTTTGCTCTCCTTGCTAGAACACACTAAGACAACCACTCTGTCTCTCAGCATGGAGGTGGGAATGAGACCTCAGCAACAGTCCTAACCCTGTTTCGCTGGCTCTTGCCCTGACACCCTTAATTAGAGGCTATCTGACTTTGCAAAAGCCTCTCAATGTTTGTGGGGTCCTTGGAGTTTGTTTTATGTGTTCACGGGGTCCCCTCATGTCCTTTTGCCCTGGCCCTTTATTGTTTGCTGCCCATGAAGGTCGGTGAGGGCTGCTACCAGACGCTGTCACAGGTGTGCATGCCTGGAGGTATACACCACCTCCAACCCCAGTCTGTGTCACATTTCATTACCTACACAGTGAGTCCTGAGTCTTTTGTGAAAGTAGAGCCTGCAATTTCTGCCTGCAGTGCCCTTCTGCAAAGACACAAAGACATGGTCATCAGGGCTTCCTCCTCATGCTCACTGTTTTTGTTGCTTCAACTCTTTTCCCCAGACTTAGACAACCTCCTCCGTCTACTCTAGCCTCTTCCATCATCCTGCTTGCTCAGACAAGACTGAATCTCAGCTTGATCTCAAGCCCAGACCACTGACAGTCTGGCTTTATTCAGCAGACAACAGGAAGCCTCTGATGGGCTTTGAGCAGAGAAGAAACCTCATCATTAAGAAGATTCATCTTGGCAGTAGTTCCGCAAATGAACTGATGGGGGAGAGAAACTATTCTTGCTTCTATCCCAGGGCGGATCCGCTTCAGGATGACGGCACTCTGGTGCCACCTGGAGGCAGCCAGCCTCAATTACAGAAGCAGTTTGCTGAGAGCTGAGTTCCGAAGCCATATTTGCACATCAGAAAGTCACAAAGCAACTTTTCAGTGCTGCCTGGAAATAGGCCTGTTGGTACGGAGCAAGCTAAAAGGAACAAAGCGCCAAGGAGGCGGCTATGCTGGAGGCTCTAGGAGCCACCCAGGCCTCCACGCTTTCCTCCAAGGAGGTTCTTGAGTTACTTCAGTGCTGAAGCCTCCCAGGATGGGCTGTACACCCCCAGCCCCTTACAACAGATTTGCAAATCAGCATCTTTGCCAAAATAAAGGGTGGTCCTTGCTCAGAGGAAGGAAGAGGACTCACTCCTGTTTCAAGTGACACATTCATTCCAGGTGGCTGGGCTCACTTCCTTTAGAAGTCCTCACCCACACTGGAAAGAGAAAGTGTGTCTTGGACAAAGACAGTAGAGAGGCTGTTATGGGGAGGGTGTTAGTCAAGAGGCCGCTCTCTGAGCCTGCGCAGGGTTTTCCAGTAACTGTTTTTTTCCCCTAATGGCCCTGTGATTGATTTACAGCACAACCCAGGAAGTAAGTAACAAAGAGGGAATATTAGGATTGTGATGAAGCAGTTTTGAGAAGGGAGGCTAGACCTAAATCTTTGAATTCCGGATTCTTTCTGCCAGAACCCACTGAATTACATATTTCAGTATATAATTCTTGTAATAGTATGTAATTTGTTTCTCCTCTCTTTCAAAACAATTTCTTATTCCTTATCAATTTTCTCCAGGTTACTGAGCCATGGAGGTTTTTTACGGCTAAAATTTCTTCTGCTATTAGCTCTATCTCCTTTTTCATAGCAATGTTTTCTTAAGAAAGTGTTTCATTGTAGACAAACAAGGTCATTTCTCTGAGTCTTTGCCAAGACTGCACTGGACTTTGGCTTCTGAACGAATAGGAACTTACAAGCAGCCTAAAATCAGTCATCCTGATTGTGCAAGGAGAAAAGGAACGCTAAATTACTCACATAACACTCAAGCAGCCCTGTAAGGGTTATATTGTCATGTGCATTTTAAAGGTGATGAAATAGATACTCAGAGATACTCAAAGCATCTTTGCCCAAAGACACAAAGGTAGACAGTTGAAGAAGTAGGATTTTTAATTCCAGGGCTGCCTGATTTCAGAGCCAGCTTGTTATCTACAGCATAGGAGTTTAGGCAGAGGAAATCCCAAAGTGCTAAAGATGGCAGTGAGAATCCTAAGGACGAAAGGAAAATGCGGTGGGTCTCAGGGCCCACGGGGAGGGGCTATGTCGAGGGAACCCCCGTGCTGGTGGTCCAAGAGAAGAGGTATTGGGGACAAAGAAAGGCTGGGCCCAGGAGGGGTAACAGTCAGGTTTGAGGTGGCCCCAGTGGCAGATGATGAGGAAGAAGCCCTGGGAAGGAATTTTGTCTCCAGCGTCAGTGCCTTATGTCTGCCACTGAGGTTCTCTCCACCCCTTTCTTCTTTTTCCTTCTCTCTGGTCTCACACCAGCCCACTTTCTTCTTCTATCAGTTTTACTTAATTGTGGATATCATGGTGGAGTCAGGGGAAACTCAGGCCTCTCTTCTTCTGACTGAGCATAACGTAATGCCTTTCACTTCCTCCTTTCATTAAGGGCAAAACGCGTACTATAAAATCAAAGTTCACCTTCTGCCACTGGCTTCCAGGAGAGTTATCTTTTCCGTGGTTTTCTTTTAAACTGCTTTCAAGCTTTCTCTTCCCTCCTGTCCTCTCTCAGAGGCCTTAGTATTGAGGGACTGAGCTGCATGGAGGTGGGGGGAAGGGAGGTGTCCCCCATGGAGGCTGTGATGAGCTTGGAATGGGTTACACTGAGCAAATAATTAACTTGATCAAATGAGTAAATGTAAGGAGGGCAGTGAGAACCAGGCTGGAGAGATGATGGGAGGTGAAAAGGAAAGACTGAAAAGGAATTTGTATTGTTGAGGTATTGGATTATAAGTATAGAATAAGTTCATAGTTTTAAAATATATAAACATAAAAATATAAACCTGCATACATAGATATAGATGATATATACAGATATATATATAGAGAGAGAGAAATACACAAAAGCATATAAACAAACTCTAGCCCTATCAGCTGAGAGGGCCCAGAAATTATAACATCCCAGTAGCCGTGAGCATATGGACCATCTAACATTGGTTTCTCCCTACCATTCTTTACTAAAAGGAACCAGGAATAAAATAAGCCTGGCAATCTTCTTATGCCAGAAAGTAATGAGATGCTTAAAGAATGACTAGGACGTGTCATTCTGAAGGAGATCCCACTGGCTAAATCTGGGACAATCTAAACATCAAAATGATACGATGATATGTTACTTTCATTCACTAAGTGAAATAAGAATCTGTATTGATAAATGAATGAATAAGTTAATGGGATGTGTGTGTGAAAGCTCTTTCTTATAGTAGACTGCCAAGCTATAAATGGAAACAAAATGATGAAGATAGAAAATCATCATACGACACCATTGCGGTGATTTATTCAGGTAAGGGTCCACAATGAATGCAAAATGATTAGTGGAGGTTGACAAGGACTAGGATCTTGGTATCTCAGAAAATCTCCCCACAAAATGCTTACCATTACTAAAGAGAAAGTAGTAACTTGATGAGAAGTCTGGAAGATGCCTGTGCAACCAAGCTATCAAGATCAATGTCCCATGGCTAGACAGCATGACATCTTATGCCATACGTAAAGTCCGGCTTCTTTTCCATGGTGTTGCTGCCAAGAATGAATAGTGAGGTCTGACCAAAAGGAAATATCAAACAGAACCATATCTGTGGTCATCTTAAGGAATAAAAGGCCTGTACTCTTTAAAACCAAAGGACATTATCAAAGGACATTATTATGTACATATGTGGTACATATATACAGTGAAATATTACTCAGCTTTTAAAAAGAATGAAAGAATGCCATTTGCAGCAACATGGTTGGACATAGAGACTGTCATACTGAGTGAAGTAAGCCAGAGAAGGAGAAATACTGTATGACATTCCTTACATAGGAATCTAAAAAGATATAATACAGATGAGCTTATAACAGAAAGAGACTCAGAGACCCAGGGGAAGAACTTACGGTTGCTGGAGGGAAGGATGGGAGGAAGGGATATGTAGGGAGTTCAGATGGATATGTACACATTGCTGCATTTAAAAGGAATAACCAACAAGGACTTACTGCATAGCACGGGGAACTCTGCTCATTGTTATGTGGCAGCCTGGATGGGAGGGGAGTCTGGGGGAGAATGGATACATATACACGTACGGTTCAGTCCCTTCACTCTTCACCTGAAACTATCCAACACTGCTAATCAACTATACCCCAATACAAAATAAAATTTTTAAAAAATCTAAAGGACATTAATGACAGAAAAACTCTGAGAAATGACTCCAAGTTGAAGGAGATTGAAATGATGTGGCCATTGAATGCAATGTGTGTTCCAGGATTGACTGGATCCTGAACCAAAAGGGAAAGAGAGTTGGCTGAGCTGGCAAACTTTGAAGGAGGTCTGTGGACTGGGTGTTAATGTTGTGCCCTTGTTAGTTCCTCATTTGAAGGGTTAGCATTAGCTTCCTAGGACTACCATCACAAATTACCACAAGTGGAGCTTACAATGAGAGAAATCTATTCATTGGAGTGGGTGTGTTCAGTCGCTCAGTCATGTCCAACTCTTTGCGACCCCAGGGACGGTAGCCTGCCTGGCTTCTCTGTCCATGGGATTTCCCAGGCAAGAATACACAGTGGGTTGCCGTTTCCTACTCCAGGGGCTCTTCCTGACCCAGGGCTCAAACCTGCGCCTCCTGCATCTCCTGTGTCTCCTGTATTTTGCAGGCCAATCCTTTACCACTAGCACCACCTGGAGGCTAAATCACTTCTGAAGCCCGGGGGCAAAACTGCCCCATGCCTTTCTCCTGGCTTCTGAAGGGTGCCGGCAATCCCTGCCATTCCCAGGCCTGTGGCAGCATCACTTCAGTCTCTGCTTACATCTTCACATAGCCTTCTCCTCTGTATGTCTCTGGGTCCCTCTTTGTCCTCTCCTCTTACAATAAGAGCATCAGTCTACTGGATTTAGGGACCACACTAATCCCAAGTGATCTCATGTCGAGACCTTTAATTCCATCAGTCTATTTCCAAATAAGACCATATTCTGAGTGAGGGAACACCATTCAACCCACAATAGGGCTGTATCCGGAAACACACAGTGGAGTGTTTAGGGATGACAGGGTTTTGTGAATGCAGCTTGCTCTCAAAAAGTTCAGATAGTGATAACGAGGGACGCAAGAATTCTTTGTGGAACATTCTCACAACTTTCTATACACTTGAAATTATTTCCAAATGAATCATTTACATTTTTAAAAACCTGCTTTTGACCTTTATTGAAGGTTTTCAGGGGGCAATATTCAAGAAACAATAAGGCAAGATGTTCAAGCTTTCACAGGTTCAGACACCATTTGTCATCTTGTTTGAGGTTCTCAAAAGTTTGGGGACAGAGCATGACTGGGTAGGAAAGAGCATGAGAACCCCCATTCCTCTCAGTGTCTTGCCCTTTCACATTTTCAGCATTTTCCAGGGCTTGAAATACTGTTTTGGGGTCAAGGAAATCAAATTTCAGAGGGAACTGATTTAGAATTTGGTCGTAACCATGAGAAGTTTGGGGCTTCCCTGATGACTCAGATGGTAAATAATCTGCTTGCAATTCAGGACACTGGGGTTCGATCCCTGGGCTCAGAAGATTCCCCTAGACTTGGGAATGGCTACCCACTCCGGTATTCTTGTCTCAAGAATTCCATGGACTGAAGAGCCTGGAGGGCTACCGTCCACGGGGTCACAAACGGTGAGACATGACTGAGCAACTAACACACACAAGAGGGTTTGTTCTAGCAAAACCTGAGAGAGTAGGGGTTCATCTGGTTCCCAAGACTGGGTGCTGAGCCCTTGCCTCCAGGGCTGGGCCCAGTGCCACATGTGCTGCGTGCCTTCAGTGTTTATTTTTAATCTGACTTTAGACTCATGTTTAGCCTTTTTGCTCTTACTTTTTCTTTCCTCATTTTCTTTTCTTTTTATTCGTGAATGTCACTCAGTCATGTCCAACTCTTTGCGACCCAGAACTCTTTGAATTCTCCAGGCCAGAATACTGGAGTGGGTAGCCATTCCCTTCTCCAGTGGATCTTCCTGACCCAGGAATCAAACAGGCGTCTCTTGGATTGCAGGCGGAGTATTTACCAGCTGAGCTACCAGGGAAGCTCCTATCAAAGAAAGAGAAATACAATTCCTTTTTGCCCATGTTTCTACTCTCAGTCTAAAATCTATCTCTGCATGTTTTTAACCTTTTAATCTAGCCCATGAAAGGGCTTTGCCTTTTATTTTTCTGCTTTGCCTTTTATTTTTCTGCTTGAAATCTCAGACACTTTACCCTTTATTGTTTTTCGTTACCTTTCAGATTTAGTGGGTATTGACTGCTCTTGTTTTATTTTTCTTACGTTTACTTTTTACCTTTAATCTTTCAAACTTCCATTGGCCCTTTATCATCCCGCCCTCATTTTCCTTCTTTTCCTTTTCTTCCTCTTCCTTGCAATGACTGGCTTTGACAGTGACTGTTAAGAGGATGGTCCCTAGGGTATGAGGCATTTAGAGCAGTGACCCTGCAGGCTGTCTTCCCCATCTGTCTCTCAAGCCTCTAGTCTAGTTCCCACCATAGTCCTCACAGAATCCTTGCCCTGTCTTCAGAAATTTCATCCACTCCAGGGCTATGATTCTCTTAAAAATGTTGTTTACATCTCACATAATCCAATTATCTGTGTTTTAAAGTCAGCGATCTTTAATATCTACCCAAACTTTGAATGAAACGTGCTGGTGACCTGTGACATTTTACAAGGTGAAAGGATGGGGTCAAGCAGGGCACAGCAGCCTGGCTGGATGTGGCTGACCCATTTGGCCCTGAGCCCTGGATAGGAATTCTGCAGAAGTACAGCCATCAGGCCCACATAAGACTTGCTTTCCTGTCTGTTTCCAATATGCTTATTTCCAAGGTGTGTCATCTTCCTTCCAGGCTGGCCAGGAAAGGTTGCTGGGTGTGTGGTCCTCCAGGCTTCCCTCCAAAGACAGTACCGGTAAAACTGGCCAATGTGGAGATTATTCTGAATGAGTTTTTAAAATAACAACGCAGTTCTCTCCAAGATGAACCTCTATTATCAGGATCCATTCTGTACCTCCCAGATGCACTTGGAAAATCTTAACAAGAGATGAATGGGAGTCTCATTTTCTCTCCATATCATAAAACATCTCTCATTCCCTACCCCTACATCTCTGTATCTGACTTTTGCCATTTCCTCCAGGAAGGAATGGCCTTTCCTGGTGGCTCAGTGGTAAAGAATCTGCCTGCAATGCAGAAGATGCAGAAGACTCAGGTTCGATCCCTGGGTAAGGAAGATGCCCTGGAGGAGGGCATGACAACCCACTCCAGTATTCTTGCCTGGAGAGTTCCATGGACAGAGGAGCTTGATGGGCTACAGTCCACAGGTTCACAAAGAGCCGGACCTGACTAAGGAGATTGAGCATGCCCACCAGGACGGAGTATTGGTTTTGTTTTACTGTCTTCACTAATCCAGGGAAGAAGAGGAGAGTTCCAAAGACTCCTTCTCTTCCTGCTTAACTATACTAGCTATTATCTCAAAGACCAAGGAACCAATGTCAGGGTAAAACCAGCACCAAGTACATCCATCATGATTGTACATTCAGGTCCTGGGGAAAGGACCACCAGATGGGTCAGTGAGCCCAGTGGACTCCCTACAAGCCAGACTCAGGCCAGAATACCATTTATTACCTGGCCCTCATATGTCTCCATTCAAACAGGGGTGCCATGATCATCTAACTCTGAGGGTGATCAATGTCATTATGCAAGAAAATAACCACAACAATCACTGTAGAAAGACTAGGATAAACATTACTACACACAATTGTGATGTTGTGGAGTTTTTCCTTGAAATAACCCAGCTTCTTCTTCAATCAGTGGGTCTGAAAACTATCTCAGGACCAGAAAATGGGGAAAGGATTGTGACTTTTAATTGTGGCAGCTGCCCCTGTCTGTCCTTTACTTTTCTGATTGTTAATGTTGCCCATATTTGGTGCCCATCTATAGTGTCTTAGCAACACGTGTTCTATTAACCATCTCCATAACTGGGTAGATTTGGTCCCTTGGCTGACCAACTGACCTGCCAGTCACCTCCTGCCTCCTGCAGCATGTGGTCATTGGGGTGGGTTTTCCAGTCTTATACTGTACAGATATACTATGGCCCGCTTCTCTGACCTTTCCCTCCACTTCCTGCCACAGCATTCCTGGCACATCTACTTGATTTAACATGGGCCATTGCTTCCTCCAATCTTCTGGGAGCTCTCTTTGCTCTGTCACCTGGGATTTTTGCCAGAGAGTTAAATCTTATATCCCAGGAGAATGCTTCTGTATCTATAAAATTTCCCTTATCCAACTGTATTTTCTACCTCATAATATAAATATATACCCAGAATTTGTCTAAGTGGGTTTGGTAAGACAGCAGACATGGAAATGGTTGTTATGAAGGAAGACATTTATACTCACAGATACCCAGACACAGGAGGCCCGACACCCATGCAGAACCACACGGGGAAAGAGAAGGGATGGCTTGGAGTCGGAAGGAAGAGGAGAGTGTGACCCAGAGCCTTTGGAGGGTTTTCTTGGAAAGGAATAGTGAGGCAGGTACTATTAGGGGAGACACAGACTGAAGCTGGCCACCCTGGCCGGGTACCATAGTAACCATTTGTTTGAGTATTTTACAGCGGGAGATCCTGGTAAGGAACACAGAACTAACAAGCTACCACCAACCAGAAAATTCAGGAAAGGTCCAAAGGAGATGCCACATGTCCTACCAACCTCTCAGAATCCTCCTTTTTGGAATCTGTCTTGACCAAGCAATGTGTGTACCACCAGGAAAGACCCTGAATCAGAATGATTGGTCAGAGACAACCTAGAAACTAATCCTATCGTCATAAAACCCAAGACTGTGAGCCACGTTGCAGAGCAGTTTTCCTGGGTTCCCTTACCCTGCTGCTCTCCACCTAGGCGCCCCCTCCTGGTAAAGTCTCTTGCTTTATCATCACATGTGTCTCTTCAGACGATTCACTTCTGAGTGTTAGACAAGAGCCCACTCTCAGCCTTGGAAGGGCCACCCCTCACCCCACTTCCTGCAGCAGTATTCTGAGTAGATTTAAGGCTGCATATTTTGAATAATTTCCCCAGGTTCTGGACTATAAGAGTGGTCCACTGTTGTCCCATACCCAGCCCTGGAGTGTTATTGGCTTGGTGTGTGGGAGTCTCTTAAAGGAGACATTTGGGGAATATGGGGTTAGGATGGGTTGGTGTGCATATGAGAAGTGTACTCTCATAGGAGTTATTTGCTCTCTCTGGGAATGAGTAGCCCTGGGAGTAGCAGTCTCTTCAGAATCAAAGACCCAGATGCCAGAGCACTAAGAATACAGAGAATAAGAAAATATAGTCAATACATCCCCCACTCTCCCCCTACCCCCCATTCTCAGACTCAGCACTCTGAGAACCTGGCCTCTCTGTACACTGCTGGCTCCCTCCAGGAGATGTTGGCCAGGCCCTGCAGCCCCTTCAGTGTATAATTCCTTTTCTCTCTTAGCAAATTTAGCTCTTTCCCAGCTGGAGAATGGTCTCTCTTCATGCTAGTTATTGGCCTAACAACCAAGAGGACAGGTGAGGGCAGACCCTGATGAAGGTGCCTGCTGTCACACAAGGGAATGGCCTCTAAAGTGTCTCAAGGCTTGTTGGGATAGATGTTAGACCTTAATATGGAGAAGGGAGCTGATTCTGTGGACAGAAGAATCAGGAGCATCAACCCAGACGTCTGCACTTTGTATTTCCAGATCCCATTCTTTACTCACGAGAGTCCCGACTTGGACAGAGCCAACCTATCTAGACTGTGTTCTACACTCTCTAGAGCTCAGCTACTCTTTCAGTTATAAATCCTGGGCTGGTCTTCAGCTTTTCTGCCCTTTGGCTACAGGGGCTACAGATTCCTTTATATGCTGCCAAGAAAGCCTCTGACTTTTGTACCTACCTCTTAATCTGTGCAATCACTGTCAGCCTTTCATTTTCCAAAGCATCAATTGCCTCCCAGAAATAGCCGTCTAAATCCATTGTCCTTCTGATTCCTTTTTCCCCTCGTTTCTTAAATGTGTACTACATTTCACCTATGAGTGCATTTCATTTCACTGGCGTATCATCCCAGTTCACTATTGGTCAAAGCTTTATCATTTGCACTGCTACCTTCTACCAGGGCTAAGATGGTCCACAACTACAGTTATGAAGTTAACTTTGCCAACTGGACAACAGGTGCTTCAGCTGCACAATCCCATCTTAGCGTCCTCTTCTTGGACTATTGCTGGTAGCAACAGATACAGGTTGAGTCCCTAGGAAACAGACTGTGAGATGGAGATCAACTTGCAGGAAGCTTATTAGAGAGTGTGTTCTTGGGATTAAACTCCCTGGAGAAAGAGAGCGAAATGACTGCAAGGAGAAGTTGGACTGTGCTGTGGTCTCCACAAAAGCCTCAGCTGACCCCATGGGGAACTTTAATACTGGGATGCCCCTTCAGAGTTGTCATGATTTGGGGCAAGGCATGTGAGGCATTATACCCTCACAAATAGCAGTCATTGGATACAGGCTGCCCCAAGAAGAGGATGTGACCTTGAGCAGGATGGACCCCCGTAGCCAAGGGTAATTTCTGGGGAAGGCAAACAGCTCAGGGCTCTCAGGCAGCGGCACTCCCGGAGTCCTTCAGATCTTCAGGGGACCAAGGATGCGGCTGGACCATCCTGCATCTTGCAGTCTGGACATGAGCTATCATTTTTTAAAGGTTTTTTAAAGTTTATTTTTAATGTTGTTGTTGTTGTCCAGTCTATCAGTCATGTCTGACTCTATGCAACCCCATTTTTGCAACATACCAGGCTTCCCTGTCTTTCGCTATCTCACGGGGTATACTCAAACTCATGTCCGCTGAGTTGATGATGCCATTCAACCATCTCATCCTGTCGCCCCCTTCTCCTCCTGCCTTCAGTCTTTCCCATCATCAGGATCTTTTCCAGTGAGTCGCTCTTCTCATCAGATGGCCAAAGTATTGGAACTTCAGCTTTAGCATCAGCCTTTACAATGAATATTCAGAGTTGATTTCCTTCAGGATTGACTGGTTTGATCTCCTTGCTGTCCAAGAGACTCTCAAGAGTCTTCTTCACCACCACAGTTTGAAAATATCAATTCTTCAGTACTTACCCTTCTTTACAGTCCAACTCTCAAGCTTTGTAATATGCTGTCTAAGTTTGTTGTAGCTTTTCTTCCAAGGAACAAGAACCTTTTAATTTTATGTGGACAGTTTTTAAAGTCTTATTGAATTTGTTGCAATGTTGCTTCTCTTTCATGTTTTGGCTTTTTGGCCCTGAAACATATGGGATCTTAGTTCCCTGGGATGGAACCTACACCTCCTGCACTGGAAGTTGAAGTCTTAACCACTGAACCACCAGGGAAGTCGCTGGACGTGCTTTATTTCAACATCCTTATTCCCCCTCAAGGTGCATGCTATCTGCTTACACAGATGCTCTCTCTTTTATGATTATATAACTTGTATTTACATTTCCTTCTCCATGACAGAATTAGTTAACTTTAGGACTTTAAATACCTGGATTTGTAATACATCTAAAAGGCAAGGAATAGGAATGGGAGCATCGATTTCTTATGGGTAACTTCTCTGGAGACAGATGTGTTAACCTAAATTGAATATTTCTCACATTTATTTAAAGAGCAGGATCTGGAAACTAAAAATACAGAAGACTGATAATTTTGCTTTGAAGTACTTGAAAGAGATTGTTGGAAACGCTATCCCCCAAGACTCTGCTTTCTGCTATGAGAACAGTGTGACGTTACATTAACAGCTCTCCTGCATAGATAGAAGAATCATTTGCTAAGTTAATTGCCATTTGAGGTTTTGAAAGTAGGCAAAATGTGAATGAAACCACCCTTTGAACATTCTGGTTGTTTTCTTTGAAGGAGTTTTGTGAGGAGAAGTATTCCCTCTTGACACAGAAGTCATTTATTACAAAATTTTTCCCTATATAAGAAGATCACTGGCTACGTCCTGAAGATATTTTTCACAGGAAGTCTTGCCACAAAGGAATTTGACCTATGTTTCCATAGCCACTGATCAGTGTCAAGGTTGTTTGGTTTCTCTGGAGCTAGGCCACCTCAGGTGGGAATAAAAAGAAATTGTTTCAAGTTCAGACTAAACACAAGGACTGAGAAGCCAGCAGGAGTTTCCTATGACTCCCAAGACTGAAATGATATATATATATATGTTGGCCATGGTATGTTCATGGTCCACAGGAACTGGTGATGGTACAGAGGTGCTCAGAGACACTGGGTTCAGTTCAATTCAGTCACTCAGTCATGTCCAACTCTTTGCGACCCCATGAATTGCAGCACACTGGGCCTCCCTGTCCATCACCAGCTCCCAGAGTTCATCCAAACTCATGTGCATTGAGTCAGTGATGCCATCCTGTCGTCCCCTTCTCCTCCTGCCCCCAATCCCTCCCAACATCAGGGTCTTTTCCAATGAGTCAACTCTTTGCATGAGATGGCCAAAGTATTGGAGTTTCAGCCTCAGCATCAGTCCTTCCAATGAACACCCAGGACTGGTCTCCATTAGGATGGAGTGGTTGGATCTCCTTGTAGTCCAAGGGACTCTCAAGAGTCTTCTCCAACACCACAGTTCAAAAGCATCAGTTCTTCAGTACTCAGCTTTCTTCACAGTCCAACTCTCACATCCATACATGACCACAGGAAAAACCATAGCCTTGACTAGACGGACCTTTGTTGGCAAAGTAATATCTCTACTTTTGAATATGCTGTCTAGGTTGGTCATAACTTTCCTTCCAAGGAGTAAGCGTCTTTTAATTTCATGGCTGCAGTCACCATCTGCAGTGATTTTGGAGCCCCCAAAAATAAAGTCTGACACTGTTTCCACTGTTTCCCCATCTATTTCTCATGAAGTGATGGGGCCGGATGCCATGATCTTCGTTTTCTGAATGTTGAGCTTTAAGCCAACTTTTTCACTCTCCTCTTTCACTTTCATCAAGAGGCTTTTTAGTTCCTTTTCACTTTCTGCCATAAGGGTGGTGTCATCTGCATATATGAGGTTATTGATATTTCTCCCAGCAATCTTGATTCCAGCTTGTGCTTCTTCCAGTCCAACGTTTCTCATGTTGTACTCTGCATATAAATTAAAGAAGCAGGGTGACGATATACAGCCTTGACGTACTCCTTTTCCTATTTGGAACCAGTCTGTTGTTCCACGTCTGGTTCTAACTGTTGCTTCCTGACTTGCATATAGGTTTCTCAAGAGGCAAGTCAGGTGGTCTGGTATTCCCATCTCTTGAAGAATTTTCCACAGTTTATTGCGATCCACACAGTCAAAGGCTTTGGCATAGTCAATAAAGCAGAAATAGATGTTTTTCTGGAACTCTCTTGCTTTTTGCATGATCCAGTGGATGTTGGCAATTTGATCTCTGGTTCCTCTGCCTTTTCTAAAACCAGCTTGAACATCTGGATGTTCACGGTTCACGTATTGCTGAAGCCTGGCTTGGAGAATTTTGAGCATTACCTTACTAGCGTGTGAGATGAGTGCAATTGTGTGGTAGTTTGAGCATTCTTTGGCATTGCCTTTCTTTGGGATTGGAGTGAAAACTGACCTTTTCCAGTCCTGTGGCCACTGCTGAGTTTTCCAAATGTGCTGGCATATTGAGTGCAGCACTTTCACAGCATCATCTTTCAGGATTTGAAATAGCTCAGCTGGAATGCCATCACCTCCACTAGCTTTGTTCGTAGTGATGCTTCCTAAGGCCCACTTGACTTCACATTCCAGGATGTCTGGCTCTAGGTGAGTGATCACACCATCATGATTATCTGGGTCATGAAGATCTTTTTTGTACAGTTCTTCCATGTATTCTTGCCACCTCTTCTTAATATCTTCTGCCTCTGTTAGGTCCATACCATTTCTGTCCTTTATTGAGCCCATCTTTGCATAAAATGATATGTTTATGGTCCACAGGAACTAGTGATGGTTCAGAGGTGCTCAGAGACAGTGGGTAGGAGAGCCCTAAGAGAAGACCTGAGTTTATGGGGTTCTTTTTTGCTTTTATCATTTTGCTTTTCAGTTAAAAGAAAAATAAATCAATTTGCAACTAAATTTTATTTTTCATATCAACAGTGTAACAATAAACTATGTTCGGGTTTATCTTGTTGTACCCCATCCCCTGCTTGCAACACAGACATCAGCATTCTTAATAGTGAAAGGACAGTGGTTTTTGGAGATAGAGAAGTGAAGGGAGGCCAGTTCATAAGTTGGATCTGGGCCCCACTTGTACATTATTATGTCTCAGATGCACAGAGGTAGTTGTTTTTACGGTGGTAAGATTTAGCAAATAAACATGCAGATGGCCAGTTAAATTTTCTCTTGTGTTTGGCTACACTGGGTCTTCATTGCTTTTCTAGTTACTGTGTGTGGGCTTCTCATTGTGGTGGCTTCTCTTGAGGATCACGGGTTCTAGGGCGTGGACTCAGTAGTTGTGGTGCACAGGCTTAATTGCTCCGAGGCATATGGAATCTTCCCAAACCAGGAAGTGAACCTGTGTTCCCTGAACTGGCAGGCAGATTCTTAAGAACTGGATGATGAAGGAAGTCGAATCCAGTTAAATTTGAATTTCAGATAAATAATAAATAATTTTTCATACAAGTATATCCCAAATGTTGCACAGTTCAGTTCAGTTGCTCAGTCCTGTCCAACTCTTTGCAACCCCATGAATCACAGCCCGCCAGGCCTCCCTGTCCATCACCAACTCCCGGAGTTCACCCAAACTCATGTGCATCGAGTCAGTGATGCCATCCAGCCATCTCATCCTCTGTCATCCCCTTCTCCCCATGCCCCCAATCCCTCCCAGCATCAGAGTCTTTTTCCAGTGAGTCAACTCTTCGCATGAGGTGCCCAAAGTACTGGAGTTTCAGCTTCAGCATCAGTACTTCCAATGAATATTCAAGACTGATTTCCTTTAGGATGGACTGGTTGGATCTCCTTGCTGTCCAAGGGACTCTCAAGAGTTTTCTCCAACACCACAGTTCAAAAGCACCAATTCTTCAGCACTCAGCTTTCTTTACAGTCCAACTTTTCCATCCATACATAACCACAGGAAAACCATAGCCTTGACTAGACAGACCTTTGTTGGCAAACTGGAAAAACCATAGCCTTAACTAGATGGACCTTTGTTGGCAAAGCAATGTCTCTGCTTTTGAATATGCTGTCTAAGTTGGTCATAACTTTCCTTTCAAAGAGTAAGTGTCTTTTAATTTCATGGCTGCAATCACCATCTGCTGTGATTCTGGAGCCACCCAAAATAAAGTCTGACACTGTTTCCACTGTTTTCCCATCTATTTCCCATGAATTTGCACAGTACCCTATAAATCATATCCCATTGTATCCTGTATTCTGGGCTTCCCAGTTGGCACTAGTGATAAAGAACCTGCCTGCCAATGTAAGAGACAAAAGAGACACAGGTTCAATCCCTAGGTCAGGAAGATACCCTGGAAAAGAGCATGGCAACCCATTCCATTATTCTTGCCTAGAGAATGCCATGGACACAGGAGCCTGGCAGGCCCATAGGACTGCAAAGAGTCAGACATGACTGAAGCAAGTTAGCACACAGGCATACATCCTGTGTTTTACCTGGCAACCATACTGCATTTTCAAGTGAAAACTGTTAGGCTATGCTTGGGGATTTGCAAGGTGAATAGGACCAACAATGTGATTGCCCATGACAAAAAAAAGGAAATGAGCTGAACCATGAAAGAAGTGACAAAGAGGAAGCTAAAACTGAGTTAGACAGCCAAACAAAATCGGGCTGTCCAATTAAATAAAAATAAATGTTTAATGGATCTTACATGCCAAAATAGATCAGCAGACTTGGCTTGGCAAACAAGTGAGACCAAGAGCAAATAACTGCTGCAATGAGCATGTACTGGTTTGCAGTCCAAGAAGAGTAAGGGTGTGGCATGATGGCAGTTGCCATGCTTATTTCCAGTGAGAAATGAATGCTAATGTTGACCTGTGGTTTTAGAATTTTAAGAGGTAGGGCAAGCCTCCACTGTGATTAACTCACTCTCCTTGGAGAGATCAGGCAGGAAAATCCTTTGGCCATTGTCAAACCAGAACAACAAAGCATCCAGGGATTCTTTGGAGGTCCTTTGCACTGAAGATCAGTGCCAAAGGTCAGGTGCCCACAGGTCTCTCAGGGCAACAAATTCTGTCTCTACTTGCCCATTCAGGTAATTAAGGGGTCCCTAAAGCTACAATAATTAAAACTGTGTACAACAGTTGCAGAATTGAGAGAAGAAAGAAATAGTATTAAAAGTCTTTCTCACTTTCCGTGAGGTGATTGTATGATAAAAGTAAAGCATAAAGTGTTCACTCAATGACAGTGGGACAATTAGCTCACCATTTGAACAAAAATAATTGAAATTGATTCCCTTGAGGAGGATTAACGTAATTGTCTTTGACTTGGTCATCTAAATTCAGAACAGTTATCTTCCTCAAAACAAAAAACTCTCCCAATGGGCATTGGGTCCTGGAAGGGACTTCCAGAGAGTCCGCTTTCCCCAGTATTTCTCCTAACTAGATTCAGGGACACCTTTAGATTTGATGCTTCAAGAGCAGTGGGTGGTGACTCCATGAAGTGAGCAGATGAGGGGGAGCATATAAGAGACATGTATGGAATTGACAGCCCTGAAGAAAGCAATCACGAAATTCAACCTACAAACAATTAAGAGACTTAAACTTGCCTTCCTAAGCCAGTATTATAGCCATTGCATATTTAAATACATCAAGGGTTTCCCTGATTTCTAAATCCCTCAAAGGCTCAAGAGTGTCCCCAGCTCTGACAAATTTCTAATGAGAAAATGATATATAAACATGTTATTTTTTAAAAAACAATACCTTACACCCCAGCTTTTGTTGTTTGTAAATCTGTACCCCACCATCACATGTAATCCCAGACATTCAATACATAAAAGTATGGAGTTTGTTTCAGCAGATTAAGCTCTGAGACCCTGACAGGTTACTGCTGTTTCCTTGAATTCTGTCTCTTCTAAGATGCAAGGGATGCACCAGGGGCTCTCTGAGATTGCTTCTAACGTGTGACTCTGTGATTCTATAATCACTAAAAGTGCATTGTTTGATGGTCTAGTTGACATTTAGACAGGGCTGCTCAATCTTGTTGTTTAAAACATTGTCATTATCATTAACATACTTGGGTAATGTCGCTGAGTCTGGGAAAACAGAACAAAAAACAAAAGTCTTAATATGAATAGTTTTGATCTTTTTTCACCAGATTTTCTGTCTCTGGTTGGACTTTTTTGGGTTTTGGAAGCAATTTAAAAAGACCAAAAGTAGAGCCACAGCTCTTACATCAGTAATCGGCGGTGGGGAGTGGGGGGGTGTGAATGATCAGGAAAAAAAGAAACCAATCATTCACTTGATTCTCTTCCTTTTCCCTCTTGCACTGAGGCCATTGAACTGGTTTTCCCAGCTTTGGAGTAACTAGTAAATTTTGTATTGTTTCTTATGAAGACACTAAGAGAGTGGTCCCAAGACAGATTGGGGAAGACAGTACAAGACCAACTTAAGTGTAAAGATTATCCAGTGTACCAACTCTGCTATAAACAGAATAACCATTTTCAAGTGAACCATTCAAAGACTGTAAATTGGAGATGACCTATAACTACAGAAAAACATTTAGTTTACTCAAACATTTTCTTGGTGGCTTCAAAACCAAGGTTTGTTTTCTTGGAGAGCATAGCATAGCTGTGACTCAGTCTTGACTCAAAGTTTCCTGACCAGTTGAAGAAGAGAAAAAACAATTCAGTTCTCAGGAGAAAAAAAAACAATTCAGTCTGGTTTAGGAGAAGTCACCTTGAGCCAGCTTCCAGAAACGTGATTAAGCAGCTTTCCTGCCCCACAGAAAATGTCACTTTTCTTCAAAATGTCACCTGTCCTCCAGTTTGGAGGAATTGGGGGCAAGTCTCACAGTTGAGCAAAGAATGCTCTCTGTGCCTCAATTTCTGTGCCTGCTTAGCTAAGATATGCTTTCTACTTCTCCTGCTGCCCACCTTTATCATCAGGACTGATGTGGACTGAGCATTAACTTGGTGACAGGCATGTTACTTACCCCATGTATTCATCATAGTAATTCTAAGATACTTTTTCACCATCTTATAGAATTGGAGAATGAGCTGTCAGAGGGTCAACAGCTTTCCTAGGCTCCACACCTAATGAGTCAAACCAGAATTTTTGTGGGCAAACTCTTGTACAAGCACTATAAAAAGGTGTGTTTTCCTTTAATCAAGGTATTACATACAAAAAATATTTATCTATCTTAAGTGAGAAATTTGATAAGCTGTAATAATGATATGAAAGCTGGTAACCACCACCGCTGTCTAGGTATATAGTAGTTCTCTCTCTTCAAAAACTTCCTTGTATCGTCTTTACAGTTGATCCCCTCTCCTTACCTCAGTCACTGATCACTTTCCCTCACTGTAAATAGAGGAAATAAATATCTTTTATTTTTTAAAAGGCAATAAATACCTTTTATTTCCTTTCTCATCTTACTGCCTTCCCTAGGACTTCGAATACCATACTGAAAAAGGTTAGTGGGCTTCCTTGTGGCTCAGCTGGTACAGACTCTGTCTGTAATGCGGAAGACCTGGGTTTGATCCCTGGGTTGGGAAGATGCCCTGGAGAAGGGAAAGGCTACCCACTCCAGGGTATTCTGGCCTGGAGAATTCCATGGACTGTATAGTCCACAGGGTTGCAAAGAGTCGGACACAACTGAGCGACTTTCACTTCACTTCAGTGACAGAGGACATCTTTGCCCTGTGCATGATCTTGATAAGAAGACATCTAGTTTCTCCATTAAGTATGATATTAGCTGTAGGTTTTTTGTAGATAGTCCTGGTCAAACTGAGAAAGTATGCCTCTATTCCTAGTTAGCTAAGAGTTTTATCATGAATGGGTATTGGATTTGTCAAACGGTTTTTCTGCATCTATTGACTTTGTTCTTTAAGTCTGTGTGGAAAAGGTCAGTTTTCATTCCAATCCCAAAGAGGCAATGCCAAAGAATGTTCAAACTACTGCACAATTGCATGCATCTCACATGCTAGCAAAGAGAAGGCAATGGCACCCCACTCCAGGACTCTTGCCTGGAAAATCCCATGGACAGAGAAGCCTGGTAGGCTGTAGTCCATGGGGTCGCTAAGAGTCGGACATGACTGAGCGACTTCACTTTCACTTTTCACTTTCATGCATTGGAGAAGGAAATGGCAACCCACTCCAGTGTTCTTGCTGGAGAATCCCAGGGATGGGGGAGCCTGGTGGGCTGCCATCTATGGGGTCGCACAGAGTCGGACACAACTGAAGCGACTTAGCAGCAGCAGCACATGCTAGCAAAGAAATGCTCAGAATTCTCCAAATCAGGGTTCACAGTATGTGAACCATGAACTTCCAGATGTTCAAGCTGGATTTAGAAAAGGCAGAGAAACCAGAGATCAAATTGCCAACATCCTTTGGCTCATCAAAGAAGCAAGGGAATTGCAGAAAAACATCTACTTCTGCTTTATTGACTATGCCAAAGCCTTTGACTGTGTGGATTACAACAAACTGTGGAAAATTCTGAAAGAGATGGGAATACCAGACACACACCTTACCTGCCTCTTGAGAAATCTGTGTGTAGGTCAAGAAGCAACAGTTAGAACTGGACATGGGACAACAGACTGGTTCCAAATTGGGAAAGGAGTATGTCAAGGTTGTATACTGTCTTATATACAATAGGGTTATATTGTATACAGAGTATATTGTCTTATATACCCTACTTATTTACTTCTATGTAGAGTACATCATATGAAATGCCAGGCTGGATGAAGATTGCTGGAATCAATGAAGTAATGAAACAAAGAAGATTGCTGGAATCAAGATTTCTGGGAGAAATATCAATAACCTCAGATACACAGATGACATCACCCTTATGGCAGAAAGCAAAGAAGAACCAAAGAGCCTCTGATGAAAGTGAAAGAGGAGAGTGAAAAAGCTGGCTTAAAACTCAACGTTTAAAAAACGAAGATGATGGCATTTGGTCCCATCACTTCATGGGAAATAGATGGGAAAACAATGGAAGCAATGAGAGACTCTTTTTTTTTTTTTAGCTCCAAAATCACTGCAGATGGTGACTGCAGCTGTGAAATTCAAGGACACTTGCTCCTTGGAAGAAAAGCTATGACCAACCTAGACAGCATAATAAAAAGCAGAGACATCGCCAACAAAGGTCCATCTAGTCAAAGCTATGGTTTTTCCAGTAGTCATTATGGATGTGAGAGTTGGACCATAAACAGAGCTGAGCGCCAAAGAATTGATGCTTTTGAACTGTGGTGTTGGAGAAGACTCTTGAGAGTCCCTTGGACAGCAAGGAGACCCAACCAGTCCATCCTAAAGTAAATCAGTCCTGAATATTCATTGGAAGGACTGAAACTCCAATACTTTGTCCACCTGATGCGAAGAACTGATTCAATGGGAAAGACCCTGATGCTGGGAAAGATTGAAGGCAGGAGAAGGGGACAACAGAGGATGAGATGGTTGGATGGCATCACTGTCTCAATGGACATGAGTTTTAGCAAGCTCTGGGAGTTGGTGATGGACAGGGAGGCCTGGCATGTTGCAGTCCATGGGGTTGCAAAGAGTCGGACACAACTGAGTGACTGAACTGAACTGAAGTGATAATTACATTACTTGACTTTCAAATGTTGAATCGGACTAACATATCTGGGATAAATCTTACTTGATCATGGTATATAATTCTTTTTATACATTGTTGGATTCAATTTACTTGTATTTTGTTGAGGAGTTTTGCACCTATGTTCATGATAGACAATTGGTCGGTAGTTTTCTTTCTCATAATGTCTTTGGTTTTGATATAAGGGCAATGCTGACCTCATAAGATAGATTAGGAAGAATTCCTTTTAATAGGTTATGGAAGATATTATAGAGAGTTAGTCTAATTTGTTCATTCAGTGTTCAGTGGAATTCAGCAGTGAACTCATCTGGGTCTGATGCTTTCTGTTTTGAAAGGCACCAACATTGATTCAATTTCTTTAATAGATGAAAAAGTGAAATGAAAGTTGCTCGGTCATGTCCGACTCTTAGCAACCCCATGGACTGTAGCTCACCAGGCTCCTCTGTCCATGGGATTCTCCAGGCAAGAATACTGCAGTGGGTTGCCATGCCCTCTTTCAGGGGATCTTCCCAACCCAGGGATCGAACCCAGGTCTGTGGCATCGCAGGCAGATTCTTTACCATCTGAGCCACCAGGGAAGCCCAAGAATACTGGAATGGGTAGCCTATCCCTTCTCCAGGGGAACTTCCTGACCCAGGAATCAAACCCTTGTCTCCTGCATTGCAGACAGATTCCTCACCAGCTGAGCTAATAGACATAAACCTACTCAAATTGTCTGTTATTTTGTGTGTAAATTTGGCAGGTTGTGCCTTTCAAGGAATTGGTCCATTTCATCTAGGTTTTCGAATTTGTGGGTATAGAGTTGTTCATAGTAGTAGTATTATTATCTGATATTAGTAACCTGTGTTCTCTCTCTTTCTGAGAACTAGCTTTTGAATTTATCGATTTTCTCTGTTGACTTTCTGTTTTCAATTTTATTGATTTCTGCTCTAAATTTTACTATTTCTTTTCTTCTGCTTACTTTGGATTTAATTTGCTCTCTTTCTATGTTCCTGAGGAGAAAACTTAGATTCTTGATTTTAAATATTTCTTCTTTCTAATATATGCATTCACAGCTAAAAATTTTCCTTTAAGCTCTGCTCTCATTGCATCTCATGGATTTTAAGTTCTATNCTTTCTATGTTCCTGAGGAGAAAACTTAGATTCTTGATTTTAAATATTTCTTCTTTCTAATATATGCATTCACAGCTAAAAATTTTCATTTAAGCTCTGCTCTCATTGCATCTCATGGATTTTAAGTTCTATTTTCATTTTCATTTAGTTCAAAATATATTTTAATTTCTCTTGAGGTTCCTTCTTTGATGAATGTGTTATTTACAAATGTGCTATTCAATCTCCATGTATTGGGGAGATTTTCCAGCTGTCATTCTGTTATTGGTTTCTAGCTTAATTCCATTATGGTCTGACGGGAGATATTGCATGACTTCTCTTCTTTTAAATTTGTTAAGGTGTGGTTTATGGCCCTGAATGTGACCTATTTTGGTGAGTGTTTCATGTGAGCTTCAGAAGAATGCATATTCTGCTGTTGTTGGATAAAGCAATCTAGAGATGTCCATTACATCCAGTTGATTGATGCTATTGTTGAGTTCAACTAGGTACTTATTGATTTTCTGCCTGCTGTATCTGTACATTTCTGATAGAGGGGTGTTGAGACCTCCAATTACAATAATGGAGACATCTATATTTCATTGCAGTTCTATTAGTTTTTTTGACTCATGTAGTTTGACACTCTGCTATTAGGCACATACACATTAAGAATTGTTATGTCTCCTTTGAAAATTGACCCCTTTATCATTATGTAATGCCCCTATTTAGCCCTAATAATCCTCCTTGCTTTGAATCCTGCTTTGATTGAAATACAGGTAGCCTCACTTTATTTTTATTAGTGTTAACATGGTATATCTTTCTCCATTCATTTGCTTCTAATTTATATGTGACTTTAAAGTGGGTTTCTTATAGACAACATATAGCTGGGTCTTGTTTTTGCCCTACTCTGACAAGCTCTTTCATTTGGGGTGTTTAGACTAAAGACATTAGAAGTGATTTTGGATATAGCCTTCTCTCGTGGCTCAGTTGGTAAAGAACACACCTGCAGCAGAGCAGACATGGGTTCAGCCCCTGGGTAAGGAAGGTCCCCTGGAGAAGGAAATGCAACCCATTCCAGTATTCTTGCCTGGGAAATCCCATGGACAGAGGAGCCTGGTGGGCTATAGTCCATGGAGTTGCAAGAGCTGAACACAACTTAGCGACCAGACCACCATGGATATAGCTGGATCATTATCTAACATGGTTTTTACTCTTTTCTATTGGTTGCCCTTGTTCTTTGTTCCTGTTATTGTCCTTCACTCTTTTTTCTACTTTTGCAGTTTTAACTGGGCATTTTATAAGATTCCATTGTCTCTCTTTCTTGGCATCTCAGTTACACTTCTTTATAAAAATGTTTTTAGTGATTGCTCTGTGGTTTGAATATACATTTTCAAATATCCCAACTCTACTTTCAAATAACACTATATAACTTCAGGGTGAGACCAAGTACCTGGTAATAACAGCATAATCCTGATTCCTCCCTCCATTCTTTGTGTCATTGCTGCCGTTTATTTAACTTATATATAAGCACATACAAGCATATGTACATAAACATATGCATGTGTAGGCATATATAATTGAGTACATTTTTGCTATTATTATTTTGAACAAACTGTTCAAAATATTTTTACATAAATAAAAAATAAGAAAAGCAAATATTTGTATTTTACCTTCACTTATTCCTTCTCTGATGCTCTTTCTTTATGTAGATCTAATTTTCTGACCTATATAATTTTCCTTCTCTCTAAAGAACTTCTTTTAACATTTCTTGCAAGGCAAGAAATTCCTCAGTTTTGTTAGAAAAAAATTTATTTACTTCTCCTTCACTTTTAAAGGAAAATTTTAGAGGGTACATATTTTTAGGTTGGAATTTTTCTCTCAATACTTTAAATACATCACTCCATTTTTTTTCTTGCTTACATAATTTTTGAGAAGTTGCATGTGATTCTTATCTTTGTTCCTCTATAGGTAAAGTGTTTCCCACCCCCGACCCCCCACCGGCTTTTTCTTTATCTTGTAATTTTTCCCCCTTTATCTTTAATTTTCTGTAATTTGAATATCTGTCTATGTGTAGTTTTTTGGCAGTTATCTTGCATGGTGTTCTCTGAACTTTCTGGATCTGTGGTTTGGTATCTGACATACATTAGGGAAGTTTCTCAATCAGTTTGCAAATACTTCTATCCTTTTCTTTCTTCCTTCTCCTTCTGATGTTCTAATTACATATATATTACCTTTTACAATTGTCCAACAGTTATTGAACGTTCTGTTCTGCTTTTTCCAGTCTTCTTCCTCTTTGCATTTTAGTCTTGAAGGTTTCTACCACTATATCCTCAAGCTCAGAGGTTCTTTTAGACACGTCTAGTCTACTAATAAGTCCATCAAAAGTGTTCTTCATTTCAGTTATAGGGCTTTTGATTTGCAGCATTTCTTTTTGGTTCTTTTTCAAAATATCTACCTCTCTGCTTACATTGCCCATCTGTTGTTTAATGCTCTCACCTTGGTCCATTAGAGCCCTAACACAGTAACTATAGCTGTTTTGAATTCCTAGTCTGATCATTCTAATAGCTTTGCCGTGTCTGAGTTTGCAATGTTTCTGATACTAGTTCAGTTTCCTCAGAGTGTGTTTTGTGCCTTTTAATATGTTTTGTCATTTTTTCCCTTGACATCTGATATGATATACCAGTTAAAAGAAGCTGCTGTAAGTAGACTTTGGTCGTGCGGTGGTGAAGTGTGGGGCAGGGGGAGGCGGTCTACAGCCCTGTGGCTGGTCTCAGGAGTTGCAGTGAGCCTGTGCTGCTGGATTAGGAACTTCACCCGTGCTTCTCGGCCCCTCCCCCTCAGGCGGGACAGGATGGCCATGGTGGGCTGGAGTTGGGCACTTCCCTTCCTCTAGGTCACTTAGGCTCCAGTAATATCCCAGCAGGTTGGACTCTGGTAAAATAGTTTCTCCAGCCTTGCTAAGAAGAACAAAATGCTCTGGTGCATTTCAGATGTTTCCTTTTCCCATCCCCCTGCCAAAAGCATGAGGGGATCTTTCTCTTATTTTCACAAAAGTGTGGGGCCCCTTTATGATTGGGTCCCCCTGGAGTTTTTGTCTCTGCTACTTGTCCACACTGAGCCTTCAGTGATTTATCAATAACATTTTAGCTTTTCCTACCCTAGCACTGGTTCTCATGAGTTTCTGCTCTAGTAAGTAGTGAGTCTCTGTATTCATCTTTCTGTCTCTCCCGTTTTGGAAGCAGCAGTCCTGTGACTTCATGTGTCTCTTGCATATCTAACAAGTCACGTTTTCAATTTGTTCAGCTTTTCACTTGATGTCACAGTGGAGTGAGTGCCAATTTCCAAGCACCTTACATATGGAATCAGAAACTCAAAGTCCTTAACTGATTGTTCTTACTTTCATTAATCCCCTGAGCTCAATTTAGGCAGTCTCTGGACAACGGTCTCTGGCTTTAATGACTGGGATGAGTGTGCCCTCTACGTGCTTTCCCGGAACTGTGTGCTTCCTCTTGCCTAACAATTCATTCATTCCTCTGTCCAATAAATGTCTACTGAATAACCAAACTCCCAAGCACTGAAATAGCCACTATGAATTTAAAAAGTCTCCCCTCTTGAGAAGCCTAGAGCCCAGGTGGGGGAAATTAGGCAATTACCATGATAACTACGGTGCACGACCCAACCATTACTGGTCATTAAAAGCTTTCCAGTGGACAGGAGTATAGAAGCCCTGAGGGAAATGATGAGTTAGCCAAGTGGAGAGAGCATAGAGCTCATTTATTTCTATGTCTGTTTCCCTTTTTTGATTCTAAACTTTTGCAAGACAAGGTCTAGTTCTTTTTCATATTACATTTGTAGTTCCAATGCACAATAATCATTTAAAGAAGCAAATAATTGAAATTTAACAACTGGACAATGAAGCAAGGGGCGTATCAGGTTGGCGCAATTAAAGCACTGAAGTAAACGTTATGAAGAGTTCAGGGAACTGCAGATAGTCTAGGGAGATTAGAGCATGATGTCTGTGTGGAGAGCTGGCCTAAATGAGATCGCGGCTGGCTGATGGAGGACCAGGAATGTCAGATGAAGGAGTTTGGTCCTTATTCAACAGGTAGTGAAGGGCTCAAAAAAGATGTTGAAATGACAGAAGCAGGTCAGTTAACAGAAGCAGTCCTCTCTAAGCACCCACTGTTTCTTGTAAGGAGTGACTATTAGCAAGTAATTCCCAAATTAGTAGTGTTCCTAAATTCCACATCTGCAGTTAAAAGTTATTTTAAAAATTATACTCTTAGCTTCACAAATAAAGAATGAGTGCTGCTAAGTCACTTCAGTCATGTACGACTCTTTGTGACCCTATGGACCATAGCCCGCCTGGCTCCTCTGTCCATGGGATTCTCCAGGCAAGAAAACTGAAGTGGGTTGCATGTTCTTCTCCAGAGGATCTTCCTGACCCAGGGATTGAACCTGCATCTCTTACTTCCCCTGAGTTGCCAGGTGGGTTCTTTACCACTAGCGCCACCTGGAGAATGTTTAAAATCCTTGATGCCCTGGACAAGACCCATTCTTTGGCTTGACTGATGAGGCCACACCCATTCCCCAGGATCACCTCTCCTGGGGCACCAGAAAACCCACCACATCCTAACCCTGGGAGCCTTGGGGGTTCATCTGGGAGTGCCAGTCTCCAGAGGCAGAGAGAAAGCTCAGATAAAGCTGAAGTTTCCTTGTTTGTGAAAAGAGAGCTTCCTGGGACACGCCCTCATTGCCAAAGAGACAATGAGGAGCCTGAGGAGAAGAGACCAGGAAAGGAACATGAGTCAGGCAGGCTCTCCTTGGGACGTGAGGCCCCGCATCTTCAGCTGTTGAAAGCACCCCCAGTGTACCCTCTGGAATGGATCTGGCTAATGGAGTTCTACCACTGAATTAAAATTTTCATTTACAGCACTGTGAATAATTAATTTGTGGACTTTTGTTAAAGCAAAGAATATGAAGAAAGAGATTAAAAAAGAGGAGAGGTAATCTGTTTTACTTTGACTCATGTAAGTAGTTTCTTTAATTTTGAGATTCACAGGGGCAAGAACAAGAATGAAAGGCTAATACGATAAATTCATCCACATGCTTTGTTCAGCTTGCTCAGGGTACTGGAAGTTGGAAACATTCCGTTAGAAATCTGATTTCTCTGAAAACTCTGGAAGACCTGCGTTCCCTGGGTCCACCCTCCTATAATAGCAGCTGTAGTGGGGGGCCGATCAGCAATCGCCCCCTGCAGGATGGGGAGCCCTCCATACCCACAGCCCCTCCGTCCTTAGGCTCCCGAGGGCTTCCACCCACTTCTGTCCGTCTGCCGGCTCCTCGCTCCTAGGGTTCTGTGTCTTCTGACCCCTGTTTCACAGATTCTTTAACTCTTCTCAAACCTTCTATTTCCAAGAAAAAGGTTTCTCTTGGTCTCTTTCCAAGCTCTTCACTCACAGCAGACACAAGTGAGTGCTAGTTAAGCAGTCATGTCTGACTGTTTGCCTCTTGTCCTCTAGTCCTGAGAATCTCATTAAATTACTTCTACAAAACACCTAAGAACTCTCAGGCGGCTTGCTGGCCTTCCCATGGGTTATGAAAAAGTAAAGACATGGCTAAGAGAAATGAGGACTTTCTCAAGATCTGCCTGCAGCCTATTTTGTAACCATAGTACCCTTGGTAACTGGGCTTCCCTGGTGGCTCAGATGGTAAAGAATCTGCCCACAATGCAGGAGACCTCGGTTTGATCCCCGGGTCAGGAAGATCCCCTGGAGAAGGTAATGGCAACTGACTCCAGTATTCTTGCCTAGAGAATCCCATGGACGGAGGAGCCTGGTGGGCTGCCATCCCTGTGGTTGCAGAGTCAGACATAACTGAGCAACTAACACTTTCACTTTACACTTGATAACTAGCACCATGCCAGCACACACTAGGTGCTCCAGTAAGAAGCTTCAAACGAATGAACAAACCTTACTACGGTCTTAATCAATTTCCTCACTTAACCAGATGGTCTCCAAGGTTCATTGAGCTCTACTTTCTGTGATTCTGTGAGGGCAAAGGAGAGTTTCAGGTGGCTTCATACGGCTGAATGACAGGATGATGGGCACAGACCCTAAAGTCTGCCAAATGTTAATTCCAGTTGACTGGAGCCTGTAAACATGTGTTGCTTCTGTGCTAAATCTAGATATACAAGATTGATGAGATGCAGAGTCTGCCTTCCTTATGATGGCAACCTCCTGCCACTAGAGAATAAGGATATCAGTTGTTGAGACAGTAAGGCTTACTAGGATGATCCCCCCCAACCCTTCCTCTGTCTTGCAGCTCCCTGGGCCACCACCACCTGTGCTCTTTCGTCTTCTGCCCTCCTCTCTGGGAAGCTACTAGCAGCTCTCTCAGACAGAGCCTCACGGTCTCCTGGCTAAGCACGTCTGCTGGTGGTTAGATGAGTGATGCCTCTGTAATTATGTGGGTTACAAATGGAGAAGCTAAAATGCTCATTCTTCCGAGAGAGGCAAGCCAAACCTCAGATTACATTAGGATCCAGATGATAAACATCAGCTCCTTTCCTGGGTGCTGACCTTGGTCAGAGGAGTGAGGAAGAAAGCAAGGGAAGGCAGTGGAGAGTTAGGTCATTGTCGGCAAGGTCAGGGAGGCTCCTGTCTGTAACTCTCAACTCCTCTTGTGAAGGTACTTATGGCATCAGTTGTACTGTTATGTAGTTTTATCTCTATATTACTATATTGCATTGAAAATGCTGGCTTTCTGGAAGAGAGGTCAAAGTTCAATCAGACAAGAGAAGTGATTGTCCCCAGCCAAGCTGGCGAAGGTGGTAGCTTGCAACCACAGAGCCCTGCCCCTCACTCAGTACTCCTCTCTACGACAGTTGTCATTTCTCTGCTACAAGGACTGAGGCTAGAGGAAAACAGGACCCAGGGCCATGCAGCAGGTTTTCTGATATGCGAGCCTGCCCAGCCCCACAGCTTAGCACCTCCCCCTCCCCCAAAGCTAAGCCATTTAGTGTCACACACGGGTCCCAGGATGCACTCCAACCTGAAGCAGAAGGGCTTCGAACTCAACTGCTAGACTCAACATGAAGTCTGATGTACTTGCTGGCCACATTGGTCTGGTCCTGGAGACCAAGCATCATGGTTTTGTTCCTAGACTCTCTTCCTCCCCAACACATGACCTAGTTCTTACCATAGGCTCCTGGATATTTTTAATTAATCTGGCAACTGCCCAGAACACCCTCCCTATCACCACCACCACCCATGCTTCCCAGATCTGAGCTGGGATCCCTTCTGGAAAGAGGAGGGATGAGCTAACATTTGCTGATGGCTTTCCTGTGCCTGCATTATCCCTTTCTGTCCTCACAGCACTTGTGCAAAACTAATCCAGTCCCCAAATATAGATGAAGAGCAATTGAAGTCACTGAAATTTAGACACAATAAGGACATTTCCCAAGGTTGCCTGGCTTCTAAATGGAGGAACAGGGGTTAAAGCACAGTCAGTTTGGCTTGAAAGCTTTATGTTCTTACCCCTCCACCCTGGAGGCTCCCAGTGACTGGCACACAGCTCGAAATGCAGCTGTCTGGCCTGACCTGCCAGCCCCTTCTCTGACACCCAGCAACTTCTAAGTGTTATTCACCTTAGATTTGCCAAAACTCTGTCCACTCCCTGGCCTGGGGTTCCCCTCTGTGGTATCTTGACTTCATGCTGTTAACCAGCCTTTGGGAAGAAAAACCAAACTCTGGAGTCACATCTGGACTTGGCCACTTCATAGCTTTCTCTGTGACCCTGAGCAAGTTTCTTAACTACTCTGGGCCTCAGTTTCCTCATATGTAAGGTATGATGTTAAAACTCACCTCAAAGAACAGTTGTACAGATGCGAACCTGACTACCCTTTAAAATCCTAAATTTAAAAGCTTGTTTCACTGTCCATGAGTCTGGACTCATTATTTTAACATCTTTGTTTTAAAGCTGAGTTAAGGAAAAAAAAAAAAAAAAGATGACACTTGCAGAGGACTCCACAGATGATTTTGCTATTGAAATCACTAAATTGCATTGTAGACAAAATAGGATATAATAATGTCTTTCTGGCATTTATTAAGAATACAGCCATTAGGCAACAAAGGCAGAAGAAAATTGCAGCGTTCTGTAAGCATATCTTGTAACAATGCCTCTTTTTAGGAGGGGCCTCCATGACCACTGCTGACAATTTTCTTTAGGCTCCATCAATGTTTTTCGTTGTTTAAAGACACATATTAATTTAAAGTCTCCTCCCATTCTCTGTGCAAATTACAGCATTCAGATGAAGTGGCAGCTGCTGTAATTAAGACACAGTTAATTGCCTATCTCCTTAATTGCAATGATAGGATTTTGACAGTTCGGTAAATAAGAATTGTTTCGTTTCCTCTGGCAACTTCTGCCTTGTTTCCCATCACAAGTGCTGAATCACTCATGTCCAGGACAAGGGCTGTGGTCCAAGAAAGCCGGAGTGGGAGAGGAATCATAATTTACCTGTAGTTCCTTTTCTTCCTGCAGGAACCTCCCAATGGAACCACCCAGGCCATTGCCCAATAAAATCCTTCCAGAAGTTTTCTCCACATTAATCAGTCATCACATGAGAGAAAATGGGAAATCACAGAAATAGAAGGATGGGGTTGTGGGAAAATGATTTGCTGCTGCTGCTGGGCACAAGATGCTGTTAGATGAGAAATCAGAAGTCCAAAGTGTTTAAACACCCAAAATCAGGGTGCTACTGAGTGCCAAGCCAGGTCTTCTGACCCACTTTTCCCACTGTGCTCACAGGATGCTCAATGGAAGCAGAGGAAAATGAGGGTTCAAAGCCAGACCATTGGGGTCACGTGGACCTGGGTTCAAAGACTACCTTTACTGCTTGTGTAACTATTGCCGAGTTATTGACGGTTTCCAGGCCTCATTGGCTTCCACTGTAAAATGAATTTTGCATTCCTCACCTTGTATCATTGTGAGAATTAAGAAAAATAATCTTACAAAGTCCTTTACAACTTGTCAGGCTTGAGGTAAGTTCTTGACAAATGGAAGTTACAGAGCAAATATGACTCTTTTTCCAAAAACTACATAAACAAAAACTTTTTTTTTGCATTTCTTTCTCTCCCATAAACTTAATTTTGACTGTGGCTTATGTTCTAGGTTCCCATTTGAGGCATTTCTCTCTAGGATCTTGCCACTTTCCAATGACAGTATAGCAAGGAGCCAAAGTCCAAGTGATTAACATCAGAAACATCAGACGTAGTGTTCAAAACCTCGTAGGAGATAAGGAAAAACATTTACACTTGTCTGCCATACCCTGTGGAGTTGCAAAGAAAGGAAGAGAAACAAAACAAGTTTCCACAAGGAAACAGTACAGATACTCATACCCTACCATGGTTATTGTTAGCTCTAAAAGCATGACTGTAAACTTTGATTGTGTTGTGACAACCATGTTATTGGCTAATCATTGCTTCCTACAGGCCACACTAGACTTGGGAACTAAAAAAGGATATTAGTCATAATAACCATTTAGCTTATTCCCAGTGCCCTTGTGTTTGTACTCAAATTCCTATCCTTTCCTAAGTATGAAGTGAAGGAAGAATTAGTATATAATACTTAACACATTTCAAAGAATGAATGAATGAAGAGGAGTGAGTGGATGAGAAAATCCTATTTAAAAACAAGATTACCTTTGAGGAAGATGTTTCTTGTCCTGCTCAGCACATATGTGGCTTTAGCTGTGGTGAGATGAACTTCAAAAAGACATTACAACCTGTCAGGCTTGTGGTAAGTTCTCGACAAATGGAAGTTACAGAGCAAATATGACTCTTTTTCCAAAATCTACATAAACAAAAACTTTTTTTTTACATTTCTTTCTTTTCCATAAACTTAATTTTGACTGTGGCTTATGTTCTAAGTTCCCATCTGAGGCATATCTCTCTAGGATCTTGCCACTTTCCAATGATGCTATAGCAAGGAGCCAAAGTCCAACTGGCTCCTGGTGGTCCAATGGTTAAGAATCCACCTGCCAATACAGGGGACATGGGTTCAATCCCTGGCCCAGGAAGTTTCCACATGTTGTGGGGCAACTAAGCTCATGCACCACAGCTACTGAGCCCATGTGCCCTAGAGCCCATGCTCTGCAACAGGAGAAGCAATGATAAGCCTGTGCACTGCAACTAGAGAGTAGCCCCCTTCTCTGCAACCAGAGAAAGTTTGCATGCAGCAGCAAAGATCCAGCGCAGCAAAAAAAAAAAAAAGAATAAAAAAAATTTAAAAAAGAAAGGCAGAACCCCAGTGTGCTTTCACCTAAACAAAGTCCAAAGTCAAGGGTTGTTTGCTGGCTCCAAAATCATGAAGGAGTGAGTTGCTTCAGACTTATTATTCTACCATCCTAGATGCATGGCTTCCATCATGTGGTCCCAGGGCTGCTGAATCTTGAGAGGGCTTTGCACTTCCGCACGGAACAATGTTGTGGGTTTGAGGCAATCTTATCTAGATTCTAAGTGGCCAGACCACCAGTGACATCTGGATGTAACTGAGTGATGTGTAGGTGCTTGTCACTCACTACACAGCCAGCGACAGCGGCACACTTGAGCCCAAGACATTAGCAAAACATTTGCGTCTTTAACTCCCTGCAGTCCATTAAAAAGAGCACTGGACTTGGAGCCAGGAGTTCAGAATTGAATTAAGAATCAGAGTTCCGCCATCCTGTGAGTGATTTTGTATAGGTACCAGAACAGAAATAGCAGTGATTAATGCCTGATGAGATGTTACCATGCACTAGGTATCTCCTACACATTTTATATGCATTTCTTTACCCTCCACAAAAACCCTATGGTATACATAAGATGATTATTGCCACTTTTCAAACTAAAGAAAGAGATTAAGAGATGAACTGGTAAAGCAGCACAGTGAGAATTTGAACCCAAGGCTTTGAAAGGTCAGATTTCTCACTCTAACTATCTTTCTTCTTACAAAGAGAAGATATATGCTAACATCAGGCATACAGAGGCTGAGAGGAAAGTAAACGGTACATAGTGACCAGGTGCCTACGAGGTCAGGTGCATGGCCGGGGCTCCCTAGAGGAAGAACGAATAGAAATCGGCCAGGCAGACAAAGAGGGACAAGTGTTCTAGATCCAGGAGCCAACAGATGTTATGGCACAGCCTTCGTTGACCACAAAGTGGCTGCTGGGCTCCAGACATGTGCTTTCCCTCAGGAAGGTGTGGGTGGGAAAAGATGTCTCATTGATTAGTGAGGAAAATACTGCTCAGCAACTCCCCGACAGACTTTGCTATGTCCCACTGGCCAGACCATGTCACAAGACTACTGCAGGCCATGAGGAAGGACAGACAGGTCACACTGCCTGTGGTTGGTCATGAATCACCCGCTGGGGCTGGGCCCACCGCAGCACCAACAGAACCGAGGTTGTGTTGGCCAAGAAGGAAGCAGGGATGGGAGGCGGGGAGGCAGGCAGTGCACAGACTCCGGTCACCATTCTTCACACTGAAGTCCAGGGGGAGCTGAGATCAGCACAGGAAGAAGAGTCAGAGGAAGAGCTGAACTCATTTAGTGAGATACCAGAGGTGAGAGCTGAGAGGCCAGGACTGTGAGGTGTTTAGATTTATGGCTTGGGTGACTGGGCTGTCAGTGACTAATTAATCAGGGAGCAGAGGGTTATAGCTGGAAGGCAAACTAATAAGATGCATTGTTTTAGTCAGCCTGGACTGCCATAATAAAGCACCACAAACAGGGCAGCTTTTTTTTTTTTTTTTGGTCTTTTTTAACAATTTACTTATTTTTAATTGGAAGATAACTGCCTTACAATTTTGTGTTGGTTTCTGCCATACATCAACATGAATCAGCTATAGGTATACATATGTCCCCTTCCTCTTGAACCTCCATCCTAACCCTCTAGTTTATCACAGATCTCTGAATTGAGCTCCCTGTACCATATTCTCACTGGCTATATATTTGACACATGGAAATGGATGGGGAAACCGTGGAAACAGTGTCAGACTTTATTTTGGAGGGCTCCAAAATCACTGCAGATGGTGATTGCAGCCATGAAATTAAAAGACGCTTACTTTTTGGAAGAAAAGTTATGACCAACCTAGATAGCATATTCAAAAGCAGAGACATTGCTTTGCCAACAAAGGTCCGTCTAGTCAAGGCTATGGTTTTTCCAGTGGTCAAGTATGGATGTGAGAGTTGGACTGTGAAGAAAGCTGAGCACCGAAGAATTGATACTTTTGAACTGTGGTGTTGGAGAAGACTCTTGAGAGTCTCTTGGACTGCAGGGAGATCAAACAAATCAATCCTAAAAGAAATCAACTGTGAGTTGGAAGGACTGATGCTAAAGCTGAAACTCCAATACTTTGGTCACCTGATATGAACAGTCAACTCATTAGGAAAGACCCTGATGCTGGGAAAGATTGAAGGCAGGAGGAGAGGGGGATGACAGAGGACAAGATGGTTGGATGGCATCACAACTGAATGGATGTGAGTTTGAGCAAGCTCCAGGAGTTGGTGATGGACAGGGAAGCCTGGGGTGCTGCAGTCCATGGGGTGGTGAAGAGTTGGATACAATTGAGAGACTGAACAACAAGATATTCATCAAAGGGGCCCCACTCTCAATTGAACTCTAATTACCTCTCAAGGCCCCAACCCCAAATACCATCACACTGGGGAATACAGTTTTTTTTTACGTATACATTTTTCAGGTGGCACATTCGTTCAGTCTGTAGCAGGCATAAAATGATTTTATGACTCAGGAGACATTCTATTGCTTTGGGATTCTTCACAGACTTTCCTGTCTCTTGGTCTGATGGGACAATCAAACAATTAAAGCAAGTAAAAGCATTTTTAACCTAAGCTTTGTATAACAGTGAATTGTATCATGTAAACAGAAAGCAGCTGGAGTGGCTGCCTGATCCTGTTTTCCTTGTGGCTCTGAACAGGCTATGTGATCCTGTCCTCTGACAGATGGGCTATGTCACTGCCATATCAATTTCAGTACCCAGTGGACCAGGAACCCCTGCTTCTGGGATCCCAAGACCTGTCCTAATGCTTGCCTTCCTGAGGCTTAGTGATTCTCATCCTTCCCTCAACTTTTTAAAATTTATTATTTATTATTTCATTTTTGACTGCTCTGGGTCTTTGCTGCTGCCCATAGACTTTCTCTAGGTGTGGCAAGCAAGGGCTACGCTTTGCTGCAGTGGCTTCTCATTGCAGGGGCTTCTCTTGTTGTGGAGCACAGGCTCTAGATGTGAGGGCATCAGTAGATGCGGCTCACGGGCTCAGTGGTTTGGCACAAAGGTTTAGTTGCCCTGCAGCATGAAGACTCTTATTTCCTGGACCAGGAATTGAACCCACATCCCCTGCATTGGAAGGCAGATTCTTAGCTTCTGGACCACCAGGGAAGTCCCTCTCCCTTTCATTTTATAGTCTACACTAATAGCCTTCCAAGAAATTAATATTTTCCATTAATAGTAATCATTTTTGTAACCTACAAACAAAAGACCTATCCAACTTTTTGGTAGGGTCTTTTTAAAAATCACTTTATTGAAGTATGATTGACATACATCTTGATCAAGTCTTTAAAAGTATATAATATGCCACAATATTCCATATGTGATAGTCTTGCCAAAAATGTTTACATAAAATTTAATTATGAGGACATGGGTTTGGGTCAACTCCAGGAGTTGGTGAATGGACAGGGAGGCCTAGCGTGCTGTGGTTCATGGTGTTGCAAAGAGCTGGACACGACTGAGCGACTGAACTGAACTGAACTATGAGGAAATGAGAAAATAATAAACTGTGAGACATATTATGAGACGATCAGTGTGGCCCCTTAGAGCAAATCATTATCATAAAATGTCAACAAAATTCTGAGGGCTTCTGTTGTAGATTAGCAGAAACCAGAGATGTAACAGCCAAATATGATGTGTTAATTTTGGGTTTGGGTTTTGTTTGTTTTGACATTAAGTTTAAGCCAGCTTTTTACTCTCCTCCTTCACCCTCATCAAGAGGCTCTTTAGTTCCTCTTCACTTTCTACCATTAAAGTGATATTATCTGTATGTCTGAGGTTGTTGATGTTTCTCCCAGCAGTCTTCCTGATTCCAGCTTGTGATTCAAGTCTTGATGTGGGGAAAGGTGCAAAACACGGAACGCTTCATGAATTTGCATGTCATCCTTGCACAGGGGCCAGGCTAATCTTCTCTGTTTTGTCCCAATTTTAGTATATGTGCTGCTGAAGCCAGCACTAACTTCAGGTTTTGAATTATTTATTTTTAAAAAATCAGCTTTCAAAAACAATGCTGAGTCAATTTAGACTGTAAATGAGTAAATACTATAGAAGTTTTAGTGTCACTTATGTGAGACAACATACTGAAGTTAATAGTGTTGACCTGAAACAGACACAGTTATTTCTCCAGAAAAGATGATTTATTCAAGATCAATGAGAGTTACATTTCTGGGTCTGCAGCCATGGGAAGCCACATAAGTCACCCCATGACAAGGGAAGGATAATGCTTTTATAGTGGGGAAAAGGAAGTTGGGAGGGCTACAAATTGTCCATGGCTTTCATTGGCTGAGTCCTTGCCAGGAAAGAAGAGGAGTTTTTTGTTTTTCCTCTGCTAGGCTCTGCTACCCTAGAAGGGAGTGAGAGCTTCCCCTTCTAGTGCTTTGACTCTAATTGAGATTTTTTATTCATTCATTTTTTTTACAATAGAAAATAATTTTATTCTTAGGAAACACATGCTGAAATGTTTAGTTGTGTCATGTCATCTACTTTCAAATGACTCACAGAAAAATTTGTATGACTTCAATAATTATTTTAAAACTCCCCCAATTAGGTAAAAGGTATATAGATGCTAATTGTACTGTTCTTTCAACTTTATGAGTTTGCAGTTTTTCTAAATAAAATATCTGGAAAAGTGTACTATATGCAATTGTCCTAAAGGATAGATTCGAGTCAGAGTGAAACAGGTCTATACTGCCCTATGTAATTATAACGAACCTTTACAAACTAACAAGCTGCTGCCACAGGCATCATCTTCTATAAGCCTAATGTGAATGACCCTTATGTGGTAGGCTTTTTTTTTTTTTTAATCCAACTTTGCAGCAAAGGTGCAGAATTGACCAGCAGAGCTGCAGTTTTGGCCTGGGTTTGATTCTGATTCTCCTAGCCTTTCCTCACTCCCTGCAGCCAGTGCAATAATGAGCACCTGGCAGGTTCTTCTTGAACATTCATGTAGGGTTTATTAGATAAAAAGAAAAATTTTAATTGTTAATTTAAAATTAGAAGTATTGTGTTATATAGTTCTCAAATTTTTAGACTTTTTAGTAGATTTCATGACACCAGAAACTTGAGAATAACTTTTTTAATCAGGGAAGAAAGTTTTTTCTTTCTTTTCTTTTTTTTAAGCTTTCTTTAAATGGAATACATTTTAGTCACTACTTCCTCCTCCCCTCCCCAGCATTGGACTGGAAACAAATGGAGAAAGCAGGAATTGTGGCCCTTTAAAAGAGAGAGGTCTTTTAGCTCTGAGTGGGTCTCCCACATAAAGTTTCCTGGAAAACACTCTGTGATAGAAATTTGCTTAGCGGAGATTTGTGGGTATGTTTCTGTAGAAATGGCTTCCCATGTGGCTCAGTGGTAAAATATTCACCTGCCAGTGTAGGAGATGCAGGAGATACAGGTTCAGTCCTTGGGTGGGGATGATCCCCTGGAGGAGGAAATACTCCAGTATTCTTGCCTGGGAAATCCCATGGACAGAAGGAGCCAGCGGGCTATGATCCATGTAGTCACAAATAGTTGGACCCAACTGAGGACACACACACCTGTAGCAACAGGTTCTGGCAAGAGGATCAGCTGAACTGCACGTCACTTGCATCAGAGGCCTCAGCCAATGCCATCAAGAGCTCCAAAGCTAGAATGGAGTTTCAGAGGCGTCCCAAATTGGAGCCAGGAGACTAGACTTCTGTATACCCATGTTAAGCAGCCCCTGGAGGTGGTCTGCCCCAGGAACCACTCTTTTCAGTCGTGGGAAATTCTTGGGGAAGGACTGAATACTTTCAGTGGAGTCTGGGTGGGCTGCAGAGCCCTTTTACAACCTGGGCCAGGATCCAGTCCAAGATTACAGAGTGCTTTTATTTGTTTTATCTCTTTAGGCTTTCAATCTGGAAGAGTGTCTTAGCTTTTTTTTTATCTTCCTTTTCATTTTTAAAGAGTTCAAACCAGTTATTTTGTAGAAATATTTCAGCTTATCTAAACTTTCCTTATGATTAGAATTCAGGTTATATTTTTTTGACTCATAATTTCTTTCCTCTCTAAGCAGGTCCAGCACTTCCCTGCAGGTTACAGTGTTACTTGGTCTAAGTATTGTCTGATGGTCAGAAGAGGAAAAGTGGGTAGATTCTAAAGAGGGAAGATGAACTCTGCATGATCTTCAAGCAAGAGAGGAACAATAACCTTTTAAAGAGAGGAGTAGTTCACTTCTGCAGGCCCATAAATTCAGACAAGTCTGTTTTCAAGTTTCCCAAGTACATTGACCTCTTCTTCCTTCTCCCAAATCTTAGGTTGCCACTCCTTTCCAATCATGGCCTTGACATTGGCATGGCAAATTTGTTGACTATTCTCTGGAACTTCACTACACTTATGCCTAAGTCCTGAGACTGATTCTCATCAATTTCCGCCTTCCTGCCACAGCAAAGGAGAGTCTTTCTATGTGCTACAAAGGGAGGTCCTCAATTTCACATTTTGCCTAAGTTAATGTTTAATCATCCTCATACATTCTCTATCTTATTGCAAAGCACAGTGGTACTCATCAAAAGCCGTCTAATTCCATTGCTCTAATAATTACTTCTTTCTCCAGCTTTTCCAGTGCCTGAGAAACTGCATCTGCCCATGGATGCCTTCCTTTCATGTCCTCTAAGTGAAAGTCTTAACAGTTGCTCTGCTATAGAATGCCAGTGGCTCTCCCTGCTCCACCTGCCACCTGTGGTGATGTCCTCATCAATAGTCTTGGATGATGCAATTCCAAAATTCAATTCAGAGTCTATTTCCTCAGACAACTCACAGAACCAACTCTTTTAAGATTCACTGAGAAACAGACAACTCTGAGACAGAATTGTATGAAGGTGGTTTATTGGGAAACAGCCTCAGGAACTAACTCTGTAATAGAACAAAGTGAGCTGGATTGGATAGAGGGAGAACTTGAGCTCAAACATAACAATTCAGTCTCAGCCAATTGGTTCCACAGGGCCCATGGAGCTGGGCTGCTTGTAATCTGTGGATCTGTCATTACTACTTTTGGCAAAAGACTGTTGAATGGGATATCCTTCTCTAGGCAATATTTCTCTACCCCAGGGATAAAGTGGTGGGAAAACCAGACCTGGAAAATGGCTTGTCTAACCCAGTCTTTGGGAGACTCTTCCATTTAAGGGCTCTCGGGTTCTCTGAATGGTAACAAAGAAAGGCTTCACCTTCATATCACCGGAAGCATTGCCACCAAACATCAGAAGTAGCCCTTCCTTTGCCACTTGATAGGCTGGCATCAACTTCTCCTCCTAACTGATGTAACTTTGGTCTGGCATACTCTTCCATTACAGTCATGTCTTATCCACATAAAAAACCTGTTTGTCTGGGGTAAGAAATGGCTTTCCACTCCAGTTTTCTTGTCTGGAAAATCCCATGGACAGAGGAGGCTGAGAGGCAGCAGTCCGTGGTGTTGCGAAGAGTCGTTCACGACTGAGCAACTGAGCACACACACATTCACAGGCTGTTCAGTGGTGAAGACACTAAGCTTCCACTCGAGGGGGCATGGGTTTGATCCTTGGTTGGGGAACTAAGACTGTGCATGTTGCACGGTGCAGCCAAAAAATAGAGAGAAAAAAGAAAAAAAGCAAGCAGGGAAGTTTTTATAGTCCTGTCACATGCAAATGCAGATTTGTAGTGACTTTGGACCTAAATTACAGGGACATTTGAGAATTTTCCAGTGTCTTTCAGTGACAGAGCTAAGAATCCAGGTGGTAGGAAGTCTGTGGATCTTGATAGATTTTCTAAGAAAATGGAATCAATAGCAATAAATGTGAGGGAAGGAAGGCTTTAAAGAGGAAATTAATGCTTCATTCCTTGCATGGTTTCAAATAAGTATCCATTCTGTGCATCTGTGTCTGATCAGGAGGAACAGTTGGCTCAGAACTGTTTCATACCCTTCTGTGATATCCTTGACACAGGTGGTCATACCTCACCCCCAGTTGGTCTTCATACGTGTAGTCTGTGTTCATGTCACTAGTTGCTGGGGAAAGAGGTGATGTTATTGCTTTGGGGTCACTGATTTCAATCTTGGTTTTTTGGCTGCACAGCATCAGAGAAGCCCATGAACCTCTCTGTGCCTTAGTTTCTTATCTCATGGAAGAGCTTGTTGCCTGACCCAGGGACTACCTCAAGGGCATTAGTGAGGACACATGAGATTAGGAAGGCTGGAGAACCCTGAGGACCAAATTTCTCAATGGCAACAATTTGCTGGAGTCATTTGGGATATTTTTAAACAATGTTGGTGTCCACACCTTCCTCCTCCCCCAGTGCTGGCCCATTAAGTGAGAACCTCGGGCACCAGCATGCTTTGAGATGCCGTGAACCACTGCTTGAAAAGGAAAGACAGATAGATTACTACCTTGGAAGAATCCAATAGGTTTAGGAATTTTTTTAAAATTCCTTTTGGAAAGCCAGGCATTTCTTTAAGGATGGCCAGATGCTGACGAGATACAATGAATTCTGTCCAATCAAGTTGTCTTTCTGCTCCACACTACAGCCTTTGGAAACTCAGCTGTGCTTTCATCTACTTAAATATTTTGTGAAGCCTTGTTGTCAAAGGTAACAAACATGAATTTATAAATCTGCTAAACATGCATTAACATGATGAATGAATTATTGAGAGGAAAGCCCCTTCCATCCCACTGGACTCCTGTGATGACCATAAACTCC
>SJYQ01009927.1:52297-71629 GCA_006410935.1 Redunca redunca | reverse complement strand
TTCCTCTGCCTTTTCTAAAACCAGCTTGAACATCAGGAAGTTCACAGCTCACGTATTGCTGAAGCCTGGCTTGGAGAATTTTGAGCATTACTTTACTAGCATGTGAGATGAGTGCAATTGTGTGGTAGTTTGAGCATTCTTTGGCATTGCCTTTCTTTGGGATTGGAATGAAAACTGACCTTTTCCAGTCCTGTGGCCACTGCTGAGTTTTCCAAATGTGCTGGCATATTGAGTGCAGCACTTTCACAGCATCATCTTTCAGGATTTGAAACAGCTCAACTGGAATTCCATCACCTCCACTAGCTTTGTTCATAGTGATGCTTTCTAAGGCCCACTTGACTTCACTTTCCAAGATGTCTGGCTCTAGGTGAGTGATCACATCATCATGATTATCTGGGTCGTGAAGATCTTTTTTGTACAGTTCTTCCGTGTATTCTTGCCATCTCTTCTTAATATCTTCTGCTTCTGTTAGGACCATACCATTTCTGTCCTTTATCAAGCCCATCTTTGCATGAAATGTTCCCTTGGTATCTAGACCATTCAGGTATGACCTAAATCAAATCCCTTATGATTATACAGTGGAAGTGAGAAATAGATTTAAGGGCCTAGATCTGATAGATAGAGTGCCTGATGAACTATGGAATGAGGTTCGTGACATTGTACAGGAGACAGGGATCAAGACCATCCCCATGGAAAAGAAATGCAAAAAAGCAAAATGGCTGTCTGGGGAAGAGATAGTATCTTCAAAAAAATGGTGCCAGGAAAATTGGACAGCTACATATGATAAAATAAGTCTAGGCCATGTTCTTACCCCATATTCAAAGATTGAAATGGATTATATACTTAAATGTAAGGTCTGAAACCATACAACTCCTAGAAGAAAACATAGAAGCATGCTCTTTGATATCAATCTTAGCAATATTTTTCTGGATCCTCAGGCAAGGGCAACAAAAGCACAAATACACAAATGACAGTAAATTAAACCAAAAAGTTTTTGTACAATGAAAGAAACTGTCAACCAAATGTAAAGGCAGCCTACTGAATGGGAGAAGTTATTTGCAAATGGTATGTTTGGTAAGAGGTTAATAGCCAAATATACATTAAAAATTTATATAACACATTAGCTAAAAAACTAACACACTGATTAGAAAATGGACAGAGAACTTGAAGAAATATTTTTCCAAAGAAGACATACAGAGAACCAATTAACTGTCTCCTTTGATACCTTCAGTAGTAGCAGGATGGAGCCTAATCTAGTCTTGGACCAAGCAGAGCTAGGGGGCCAACCCCTACTTCCTCAATTTTAGCTTGCAAAGGGTAGTGCTTGCAGTACAACACCTCTCAGATCTTTGATCTTATGTTGTCTTTGGAATAATCTTCATAGAAAATTCTAGTGATTAAATAGTCCAGGTTACTTGCCACATGGTTTTCCTTTCCACCCCAGTTTTTATCTTTTCTTTCATGTACAGCTGGGCTCTCACGGAGACCAAAGGATCTCTATTTTTAATAAGTCCAAGACTTGAAAGGCATTACCTACCAAAAGTTTCTAACTCACAGTGCATCACAATACCCTTTCAATGATGTAAAAAAGATCAAGTCCTATAACTCTGCAGTGAGCCTTGGCAGTACTTGGAGACAGCTAAAATAACTGCTGTCCTTAGAGGACTGCTTTTAAGAAAAAGGAGGTCTCTACCCACTTCAGCCTAAGCAGGTAACACCAGTTACTGCCCAAACCTCTCTCTTCTCACTTAGTGGTTGCATTACTGAATAGCTGATTGCATTTTGAATGCTTTAGGGACAAGAGCTCACAATATAAAGAAACTTTGTGGCAAACCATCTTGTAAAGTGAAGAATTCTTTTGGAAACTGAATATTCATATCTCAATTTTGAATTATTTGAAGAGCTTTTTCTAGATCAACATTTTTTTCTTAGAAATGGGATATACCTATGTTAAAGCAACTGGCTCTTTATGATACAGGAAGAACAAAGTTTAAAACCTATTAACTAGATTGCCAGATTACTGAGTGGACTGACTGATTAACTGATTCTTTCATTTATTTATTCATTCTGAAGTATGCAGTGAGCACTTCCTTGGATGGGGTACACTTTGCAAGACAGTGAGGTAGGAGGACAAGGAGAGGGAAGATAAAGACCATCAAAACCACGTGGTTCTGGGATTTCCCTGGTGGTTTAGCGTCTAAGACTCCACAGTCCCAACACAGGGGGTCTGGGGTCAAGCCCTGGTCAAAGGACTAGATCCTGTATGCCACAATAAGACCCAGCACGATCAAATTTATTAACTGAAAAAATAAACATGGTTGCAACATCCAGGAGCTTACATAACTTTAGCTGAGAGGCAAGACATTGTATGAAACTATTATCTTACTCGAAGAATCTCTAGAGCTTTATTCAAGGCCAGGCACAAAACTGCCACTCATTAAACGTTTTCTTAAATGATGAATAAATGAGTTCAGAAATCAGTGAACCAATAAGAACCAAAGGGCATCACAGAATTAATCAAGGGCTCTGGGAATTCAGGGGCAGACAAGAGACCATTTGGAACTCAGAGTCCTAGTAAAAGATTGTAAAGGACCTGAAGAAGGCCTTGAAGAGGGGGTGGAATTTAGATTAGAAGAGGAGGAAGGAAACAACCTTCAGGCAGCAAAATTCATGGTAGGATTTTGGGGGTTGGGTGCAGGAATGTGGAAGGGCAAGAGAGCAAGTGGGTAACCAGCCTTCTTGAACTGGGAACCCTGGCTTCCTGAGGAAACAGAAGCAAGTAACTCAGTTACTCAAAACCGTTTTCTAAATGTCCTCTGATGACACACATGCTCCAAAGCAGCTGAGAGCAATTGCCTTGGCCACAGAGTAAGTCTGCAGTCAGCGAGGCTACTGTCATGCTCCTAGCAAGGGCGGGTCATAGGAATTCTGAGAAAGCCGGCCGCCCCACATATCTTCTGTGCACTGCCAGATTACAAGGACCTGGCTTGCTCCAGGGGCCCAACTTCCCCTGGTACAGAATACAGATGCCACACCTTCAAGGAAAGGGGACACCCAGGACTCTGGTGTTAGGCAGTACATTTCGAAAGTAAATTGCTGCCATGTGTATACCGGATTACATGCTACTCCCTTCTATTTCCCAAAATTACCAGATAAACAACATCAGAAACTAGGGACCCTGACACTAATATCCTGCCTCTGCCCTTCTTTGGACAGATGAATTAAATGATAATTTGCTGTGCTCTGCTGTGCTTAATTGCATCTGACTTTTTGCAGTCCCCGTGGACTGTAGCCCACCAGGCTCCTCTGTCCATAGAATTCCCCAGACAAGAATACTGGAGTGGGTTGCCATACCTCCTTCAGGGGATCTTCCCAACCCCAGGGATCGAACCCAGGTCTTCCACATTGCAGGCGGATTCTTAAGCACAGGGAAGCCCAAGAATACTCTGGTAAGTAGCCTTCTCCAGAGGATCTTCCCAACCCAGGAATCAAACCAGGGTCTCCTACACTGCAGATGGTTCTTTACCAGCTGTCCTACCAGGGAAGCCTGATAACTTGCTAGTTATCATGTATTAATGCTTAAGGTCCACAAGCTGATTAACTTACTAGCTAATTGCTGCTGGATCCATTTGACATCGTAAACCTTTGATTTAACAAATCTTATTTTTAACTCTTTCCTACCATAAAAGTTGGTGTCAGTTTTTACAAACTTTTTCTCAATCTCGGAAAGTGCATCTCCAGGAGGAGAGCTTCTCGAATGTTTCGGAAAATGTCCTGAAGCAAATGTGACTTATCCATTCTTAGAGTCTTTTCCTTTAGAATTCTGAAAGAGGGGAGGAGGGATGCAGCCCCTCAACTACCTAAAAGCTAACGTCAGAGGGTTCTATGTCAGCAGTTATTGAGTTTCAATTTTACATTGCCTTGTGTGACTCTGATTCGTATCTGACTTCATCTCCTCTACCACTTAACAGGAGGGCAAAATCACATACTTTTGGCTAAATGCTTTTTCCCAGTACCTGGTACAATGCCACGGGAAGGTAGCTGATCATTAAATGTTTGCTGAGTAAATCAGACAGGCTTTGGAATCAGGCAGATCTGGATTTTTGTTGTTTACTGGCTGTGCTCAGTATATGTGTGTGTGTTTAGACACTCAGTCATGTCTGACTCTTTGAGACCCCAGGGACTGAGCCTTTGTCCATAGGTTTTCCCTGGCAAGAACACTGGAGCGGGTTGTCATTTCCAGCTCTAGGGGATCTTTCTGACCCAGGGATCAAACCTGCATCTCCTGCATTACAAGTGGATTTTTACCCACTGAGCTATTGGGGACTATATGACCCTAAACATGTAACTTAACATCTTCTACAAATTCAGGATACCAATAAACAACTCTCAGTACTCTTTTGAAGACCGAGTGAAATAACACATGTGAAATGTCTAGTTGATAATAGATGTGAGCTGAGGACTAGTTTCTTCCCATCCCCTTTCTACCAAAGCATGATTGCTCTTTTTCAAAATTACTTCAGCTATTTTATTAATATTTCCCTTGCATTTCCAAAGAAACTTTAGAAAAAAATTATCTATATCTATTACCAAAAATATTGCTGGGACGTTCAACCAGAGAAATCAAATCAATTTGGGGAGAATTGTCATCTTTACAATGTTGAGTCTTCCAATCCAGGAACACAGTGTCTCTCGGGTCTTTGATTTCTTTCATTAGTATTTTGCACTTTTCAGCATATAGAACCTGAACATGTCTTGTTAGATTTATACATAGTATTTTTTTTCTTTCTTTCTTTTTTTTGTGCTATTGTAAATAGTTGTGTTATAAATTTTTTTTGTACTTAAAGTATATTTATTTTTTTTATGTGTTGACTTTGTATCTTATGATCTTGTTAAAAACAGTTATTAGTTTAAGACTTTATTTGTAGATTCCTTGAGATTTTCAACAGAGACAGTTATGTCATTTGCAAATAGGGACAGTTTTCTTTCCTTCCAATCTGTATGCCTTTTATTTCATTTTCTTGCCTTATTGCACTTAAGACTTCCAGCAGCATGTTGAGTAGAGAGGTAAGAGTAACATCCTGTTTTGTTCTTGATTTTAAGAAGAAATCAGCCTTTCACCATTAAGTATGATATTAGCTGTAGGTTTTTATGGATGTTTCTTATCAGGCTGAAAAAGTTCCTTCATGACTTGCTAAGAAATATTACCATAAATGGGCAGACTTTATCAGGCTTTTTACTGCTATTATATTTTATAAAATTTTGATTGATCCATAATATACAATACCAGAAAGTTGCCAAAATAAATCCTGAAGTCAGCATGTTGGATATCTTTAATATTAACTTTGAGGAAGCTTGTTGAAAAGTGCATCTCATATATATTTACCTTAGTTCACCTCCTGAACATCAGCATGATAAAAAATTCTATTATTAAATTTTTATTTCTAGGCCCTAGGGGTCTATCCCATCCTCTGTCACCCCTTTCTCCTCCTGCCTTCAATCTTTCCCAGGATCAGGGTTTCTTTCCAGTGAGTCATCTCTTCGAATCAGGTGGCCAAAGTCCTGGAGGTTCGGCTTCAGCATCAGTCCTTCCAAAGAATATTCGGGGTTGAGTACCTTTAGGATTGACTGGTTGGATCTCCTTGCTGTCAAAGGGACTCTCAACAGTCTTTTCCAGCACCACAGTTCAAAAGCATCAATTCTTTGGCACTCAGCCTTCTTTATGATCCAACTCTCACATTCATACATGACTGCTGGAAAAATCAGAGCTCTAACTGTGGTTTTTAGCTTAACCTTTGTTGGCAAAGTGATGTCTCTGCTTTTTAATACACTGTCTAGGTTTGTCATGGCTTTCCTTCCAAGGAGCAAACATTTTTTAATTTCATGGCTGCAGTCAGCATCCACAGTGAGTTTGGAGCCCAAGAAAATAATATTCACATTTTTTGTTGGTTAGTCACTGAGTCGTGTCTGACTCTTTTGTGATCCCATGGATTGTAGCCCACCAGGCTCCTCTGTCCATAGAGTTTTCCAGGCAAAAATACTGGAATGGGTTGCCATTTCCTCCTCCAGGCGATCTTCCCAATGCAAGGATACAGCCTGCTTCTCCTGCTTGCAGGGACACTCTTTACCACTGAGCCACCTGGGAAGCCCCACATATACACATATAAATGTATATATATGTGCATACATGAAATATAAAAATTTAAAATAGTTGTTTATGGATGGTTTTAATACTATTTATAGCATTATTCAGTCTAAGCATATTGTATTTCAGTTTTTTAAAAAAGAAAAAAGCTTAAGGTTTTGGAGAATTAATGTGAGTCTGAATGAAAGGTAGGATGATAGTACAGACAGAACTCATATTTGTTCTGGAAGAATTTTACTAAGGGCACATCAGAAGGAGAATCTTCTATTAAGGTAACTAAGAAATTATACATTTTAAAGGTGATGAAAGACATGTTGTTCATGGTGCCTCTAACAACAGCTGTGCAGTGTTGGCTGTGAGTCTGTAAATGATGGCAAGTTTAACATATGTTCATACCTAAGTCACATTCTGATTTGGCGGGTGACTCTATTTTTTAAGATTAACTAAAATAAAATGCACTGACATATCTATTGCAAGCTACATTTTCTTATGTGTTCAAGAGATGATAGCTAATCACACAAAATGTGATTTGGTACCCTATACGCATGGTAGAGGCATTCTCTAAAGATGTAGAATGGCAAGGTCACCCTCCCAGACAAGGTCTTCTGATTATTCTGGAAGCTTAGGCTTAGACTCAAAGAGAGTTAATGTGTTCCTCTGAAAGGGTTTCTACCACATAGCCAAGTCACAGCCACCCAGGACTGATGTTCCCTGTGGTGCTGATTCAGAATTTCTAGGCACTGAGCAATCACTCCACCATCAAAGGCACACTTGGTGTTGTCTTGGTTAGGAGCACAAATGTCCTAAATATCTTGCATTCTTCTCCGGCATGTCACTTCTAGTGAACCGAAATCCCAGCAGTGATGTTTTCTGAGTTTAAAAGAGAGCTCAATTGTGTTTGCTCAGATTCTCTCTTTCATTCTTTCTGCCTTCTTTTTTCTTTTTTAAAATAAACACACCAGTGCTGAAAGTAAAAACACACTTTGTAATGAACAGATTCTGTTGGATAGCTGAACTGCTCTATCAGGATCTTGTTTGAAACTTTTCAAGTTGCTTGAAAAACATAGAGGTGAAGTAAAGCAACCAGCTGGCCTGTGGACAGAAGTCAACAAGTTATACAAGGAAAAGAGAGAGGTATCACACTCTTTTTTCCCAGTTCTTTCTCCCTCCTGGTTACTGCTTCTTGCGTATTATCCCAGCTTTGTTTTGGCCGATGGTCAGGGTGCCCCGTGGTTGTTCCGATAGAGCACGGTGTTAAGACAATTGTTTCTGGAGCTAGGGAGTCTAACCATGGATCCTCAGAAGCTACTTTACTTCTCAGAATTTCAGTTTTCTTGTCAGTAACGTGTAGTGATAAACACTTAATAGGATTACTGGGAGGCTGATAGGAGTTAATACGTGTTGGTGGTGGTGGTAGTTAGTTGCTAAGTCATGTCTAACTCTTTCGTGACCCCATGGACTATAGCCCGCCAAGCCCCTCTGTCCAGGCAATTTCCCAGGCAAGAATATTGGAGTAGGCTGCCATTTCCTTCTCCAAGGGGTCTTCCCAACCCAGGGATCGAACCCATATCTTCTGCATTGGCAGGCAGATTCTTTACCACTGCACCACCAGGAAAACTCCTTAATATGTGTTACTGTACACATAATACATGCTCATAAATAAAAACTCATATAGTCTCCTTTCTCCAACATGATTTTTAGGTTAGGAAATACACATGCCTCATTGACTCACATAACTCTCCAGAAAGATATCCTAATCATCAACATACTTAGCTGGTGCCTGAGTCTGTTAAACTGGCTGAGTGGCTTGTAAACAATAGAAGTTTCTGTCTCAGGTTTCTGGAGGCCGAAGTCAAAGATTGGGGTGCCAGCATGGTAGGGTTCAGCTGAGACCCTCTTCCGGGTTGTAGGCTGCAGACTTCTTGTGTTCTCATATGGCAGAAAGAAAGCCAGGGAACACTCTGAGGTCTCCTTCATAAGAGCACTAGTTCCATTCATGAGAGCTCCATGCCCATGAGATACTTACCTCCCAAAGGCTCCCTCTCCAAATACCATCACAGTAGGATTAGGGTTTCAATAAGTGACTTTCAGGGAGGACCCAACTGTTCACACACATTTCCACTCTAGCGAGGCAACGACTGACCACAAGTCACATGGGTCTCAGTACAATGTTCTCCTGCTACCTCATGTTGATGCAAATTGGAGTCCCAGCTGTCTTTGTATATGCATAATATATACACCTTGTACAAAATTCATAAGGTACACCAAAAGGCTTTCTCCCTCCTCTGTCCCCCCAGGCCCTTAGTGTCCTCCCCATTGTAGACTCTTTCTCAAGTGAATACTTAGATGCAGTGGTTTTCTATGGCAAGTCCTCTCCAGTACATAAGCAGATGCAAAATGAAATTTTAGACTAGAAACATTATATATTATATGTTTAAACTGGAGCCAGCATATGAACAGAAAAGAGTTCAGTGTAGATAATGAGATGGTTACAAAATCATTGGAAGTGTTGGAAGAGTAGGCTCTGGGGAAGGCCTCCAGGAAGCTTCTAGAACATCTTCACAAAACTGACCCATCATAAAAGCAGCTACCTGTGCCCTGATCAGGAAGTTGCTTCCAGACAACTGAGTTCAAGAACCTGGTCCCAAAGCTAACAGCACTGCCACTTCAGCTGCCTCTCTGCCCTCAAGAAGCTGGTGTTTGAACACTAGACACAGCATTCAGCATTGCTTCAACACGACTGCCTCTTACCCCCTCAAAGCCGGAGATTGGACACTGGCATTCTGCTGCAGAAAGAAACATCACATTGTCTTAACCAGTTTTACCAGTAGAAAAAAGGCAAAGAAGCATAAATCAGCCCCTGTCTCATTTTCATTTTCCTAATCTCACTCAATTACATCTGATTTGAGGCTACTAACTCATTTCCAGAGCTCTAGTTATGAGGGCATGTGGAAGATGCAGTGCTTAGCCTACACGCGGGTGCAGTAGGAAGACACCTCAAGAAGCATGACAAAGGAGGCTACGTCCCCAACAGTACTGTTTACTGTTAAAGAAAAGCATGCCTCTGTGTATTGGCTTATGCTTTCCATTTCTTTTGGCTTCTTTTAGAGTTTATTTCCCGGGGCTTCCCAGGTGGCTCAGTGGTAAAGAATCTGCCTGCCCATGTGGAAGACACAGGTTTGGTCCCTGATCCTGGAAGATCCCACGTGCTGCAGGGCAACTAAGCCCAAGTGCCACAACTACTGAGCCTGAGCTCTAGAGTCTAGAAGTCACAACTATTGAGCCCATGTGCCACAACAAATGAAGCTCGAGCATCCAAGAGCCCATGCTCAGCCACAAGAGAAGCCACCACAGTGAGAAGCCCACGCAGCACAATGAAGAGTAGCCCCTGCTCACCACAACTGAAGAAAGCCAGAAATAAACAGATAAATCAATTTTTTTTTAAAGAGTCTATTTCCTTCCCTAAATAGTCTAGCAGAAGCTATGAATGCTCCTTCTACTTTCAAGACAGACTTAGTAGTACTAGGTAGTCACGCCTGGGAAATGTGTATAAACTTGCAATAAGAAACTTCACTTTAATTTTTTTTTTTTTTTCCAGAATCTTATCCATCATGACTGCCATCCGGCTACGAGAATTTATTGACCGCCGCCCAGCAATCCCACCCAGGTAATGGTCTTCCAAATGCAGACACCTCCAGAGCTGCAGCACAGAAGACAGACTCCTGGGAGACTAGAATTATTCGCCCTGCTGCTTGCTCCCTGATTTAGAGATAACTGCTGCCAGAGGTTCTACAGAAGATTTTTGGGGTTTAGAAAAATCGGTGTTTTTTTTTTTTTTAATCCTACATTTATGGCAGCATCCAAGCAAACTGGCAACTCCAAATTTTAGTATTTAGTTATTTTCCACAATGTTTAGTCATCAAAGATATGTCCTTTTGCTTCCAGAAATCACTGAAGGAGGAAGGGAAGGATGCTTTGTTCTTAAAAAGATGTTCTTTCTCTAAAAAAAAGTCCTATTTTAGAGAAAGTAGAGTGCCTATCCTTCCCTCCCTGAAACACACATGTGGAGGAAGCAGGGTGTAGAGAAAGGGGTGGGTTCCAGAATTACTTGATTTCTGCCTCCCCACATGCCCTTGGCTTTCCGTGTGTGTGTTTGAGATTTTTGCCCACCACTGTCGGGCCTGTTTAATTGTGGTCTCATCTCCTGGGGAAAATGGAGACAATCCTCCATTGGCTGCTGCCTCCTGGAGCTAAATGGAACCAAGTCAGAATCACTGGACCTGACTTAAGGCAGCCCATGGGGAGCTGGAGGGTTGGGGTGGAATACAGAGCAGAAGGCACCGGGCCGCTGATGTCCTCAGGCTGGGCTGCATTCAGCTCTCTTGGGCTCATCCATCAGAGAGGCACACTGTGCCTGCACTAGACGGGGCCCCCACTCGCCACCTGAGCGCTACCTGTGGGGCAGGTCTTTGTCTATTTTGTGTCTCTCCTGCCTTGCAACATAGTGGACCAGTCCATCAGCAGGTTCCTCAATTCTGCCTCTAGGGTGTATCTCCACCGGAGTGTTTTTCTTCATCTCCACGGCCACAACCTGGTCCAGACCACCACTGCCTCTCCCCTGTTCCCCTACAACAATGGCCACTCTGGTCCTCCTCCAATCCATTCTCCAGAGAGAACCCCATAAAGCATAAATGGGATCAGAGCCTTCCATTGCATAAAACCGTGCAATCTGGGACCTCTCTTGTGGTCCAGTGGTTGAGAACCCACCTTCCAATGCAGCGGACACAGATTTTATCCCTGGTCAGAGAACTGGGATCCCACATGCTGCGGGTCAACTAAGTTTGAACTCCACAGCTAGGGATCCTAAGTGTCGCAACAAAGACCTAGCATAGTCAAAAAAATAAAACCAAACCCTGCAATTATTGCATTTTGCATGAAGCCTCACACTTGCCAGGGCCTGCAGAGCCCTTCATAAACAGACCCTGCTGATCTCTCCAACCTCCTCTTAACTCCAGCCCTGTGATCTTTCTTCTGTTGCTTCAGTAGCCCCGCACTCTTTCATGTCTCAGGATTTCGGGACATGATCCTTTTCCCTTCTCGACTCTCTGCTACTCTTCTTACTCGGTTCAACCAGCCCCCTTTCACTCAGCATGCCTCCACTGTTATCAGCTGCTCAGTGAGCAGAAGACGGTACCATCCTGGCTGGGGGAGGTCTCCTTTCACCTATCTCATCACCTCTGTGAGTTCTCCTTCTCACACCTTTGTTGGTTTCCTGTATGACTCCGATCATAACTTTCAATTATTTTCTGTTTCTTTTATTTCCTGTCTAGATCATCCACTGGAATGATAGTTAACACTTATACGGCCCTTAATATGTGGCAGGCACTGTTCTAAGTGTATATTAACTCATTTAATCTTCACAGTGACTGGGAGGAAACTGAGGCAAGGACTGGTTAAGTGACTGTCCTGAGATTCCACAGTAGTGACCTAGCAGAAGGAGGATTTGAACCCACTGGTCTGGAGCCAACATCTGCGCTCTCGGTCACTGCCCTTGACATCTCCAGGTCAGCCCCCAGGGCAGGTCTTGTTTCATAGGCCACTCTGCCTAGCAGACTGCCACAGTTGGTAGGACCTCTGTGCACCTTTGTTGGAAAACTGAAAATGAATGAATCAATGAGAAAAACTCATTCTGGCATGTGTTTGAGGTTTGGCCTCCTGGTGATTGACAGTATCCACAGAAGGTCTGCCCTCTGCTGCTCCTCTCTGTAAGCATTTACCCAATTAGTTCATCCTTAAATGCCTAACCCTTGGGCTATAGCAGGGAAAACTGAATTACAAACCAGTAGGGGCACCTCATAAAGTTAAATATTAAGTGATTCACAAGTAGTGGTGACCACATAAAATTCTCGTAAAAGAATTACATTAGATACAAATTATCTTAGCCTTGTTACTCAGGGGCAGGGCTGAGTATTGTGTTGACTTGTGGAGCCTAGAATGCTCCTGGAAAGATCACTTAGGTTGGATTAAATTCACTGTGGTGTGCAAAAGACAAAGAATTTGTTTTGGGCTTAAGTGAACTTTAAAAACATCAACTGAAATGATCTCTGAGACATCAAGGGGCAGCTGTGAAGGTCAGATCATCCTGCCTTGAATGATAGATGGCAACACCAATGGGATACTTGAGTCACCGAGGACGTTCACACATGTCTTGTTGAGTCTCCTGTAGTCATTAACGGAGAGAGCATCACCCCCACTTTATTTATTTTTATAATTTTTTAACATGTCATTTATCTATTTGTTTATTATTGGCTGTGCTGGGGGTTTGTTGCTATGCAGGCTTCTCTCTAGTTGTGGCAAGTGGGGGCTACTTGCTAGTGGCGGTGCCCAGACTTCTCATTACCGTGGCTGGTTTTGTTGCAGAGCGTGGGCTCTCGGGCACAGGGGCTCAGCAGCTGCGGCCCGAGGGCTCGGTGGTGGTGGTTCCTGGGCTCTGGAGCACAGGCTCACTAGTTGTAGCACGCTTAGTTGCTCTGCAGCACGTGGGGTCTCTCCAGATCAGGCACAACACCTGTGCTTCCCGCACTGGCAAGTATCCTCTTTATGACGAGCCCCCAGGGAAGCCCTCCCCACCCCATTTTATTGATGAGGAAACTGAGGCTCCCTCTTCCTGGAGGAGATTTGTGAAGCCAGTAGAGTCTGGGGAATGAAAGCATGAGGATGTGGGAATGGTGGTCTCCCATCTTCTGTACTTATCAGCTCCTTAGTAAGAGACTTATTCCCCCTGAGCCTTTGTTTCCTGACTGGAGCAGCACTTACCCCACTCTATATGATTAGGCCTGAGGAGGGTTTTCCTTACCTGATTATGAACTCTCAGGTGGAAAGACAGTGTTTCTCATCACGGTAGCCCTGGCATCTAGCACACTTCAGAGCCTGCAACGAGCACTTGTTTTATTGAGCCGAAAGCAGCCTCCAGTTACACTGTGGGTCTATTTCTCTTCCTATTGCTTTGGTACACGACATCTACTTCCTGTCTGCCCACAGTGAGTCACAGAGTTCACGCAAAAGTAACGCTGAACTCTTCTGAAAAAGAAGTCATCGCACAAACACAGAGATGACTCTGGATGTGATATGGAGTTCAGAGAACTGGGTTTGACTCATGCCTCTGGCATTTATCAGCTGGGTGTTATTTAGAAAGCCCACTTAACCTCTGTGAGCCTTGGTCTCCTTTTCTGTAACGGATGTTAACGATGTTTACCTAGCAACAGGCCTGTGAGTGTTAGATGAGATCATCTCTGCGAAGCTTTGTAACAGTGAGGCCCAGCACAGACACAGGGCTGCACCATCACACTGGCCCGGGCTACCTCAGGCCCCAGAGGGATCCTCCCTTTTGGGTGTTGAGTTTTGCCTGCGGGGAAGCCCAGATCCTGCTCTGGTTACATTTACCCTCCCGGGAACAGGTTTGCTCTTGTCTAGACTGAATGTGTTACCTCAAAGAGCCAAGCTGTCAGGGACTGGTAAATACTGTGCCCAGACTCCTACTCCCACCCAGGGAGGAGAAAAGGCCTTTCTACAGCTGACTCAAGAATCTTAAAGCCAAGTCAATAAAGTGGGTCTGAGCAGAGTCCAGGGCAGGGCTCCCAAACCAGGTCTGGAGGCCAGCCCTGCTTTCTTACTCATGAATCGATTTTTTCCCTCACACCCAGCCCCTCCTCAGGAGAGGCCGGGTACTGTGAAGCCTCTGGGAGGATTGACTGCCAAGCCAAGCCAGGCATTATCTCTTAGGAGATAAAAATTCTCTTCCGAACCGCTGACGTGTTACCGCATTCACCTAGAGCTTTCTCCTCTCTGAGGTGAAGACCAAGTGGGGGAACTTGGAAAGTCTACCCAAAGAGTTGGAAGAAAAGCATACCACGCCTTCATTCCTCAAACCTCTCCATGACCCCGCCCAGCCCTGCCTCCAACACCCACCTGCTTACACACTTTCCTACTCTCTCCACTTCCAAAGCAACCCGGAGAGGGACTTCCCTGGGGGTCTGGTGGTTAAGACTCTCCGCTTCCACCGCAGGGGCTGCAGGTGGGATCCCTGGTCAGGGTACTAAGATCCCACATGCCACGTGTTGCAGCCAAAATAAAACAAATTAAAAAAATAAAAAAGCTACCCATGGAGACTCCCGAGGGACTTGGGGTGGGCCCATTACCTGGAGCTGGTGAGGGGCTTCTCCAGTCTCAGACGGCTTGTACAGACTGTTTCTAGGAGCAGGGCTTAGGCTGCTCACCCGGACTCATGCCAGGGAGGAACCCAGAGTCAAAACACAGCCTAGTGCAAACGGTATAGCAACCGTGAGAAATCAGTGTTGTTCTGGAACTCCAGGTGGATGCTTCACAGAGCATCCAGTGAGATAATCTTCCCAAGGTGGGGCTTGGAAACTGGACAGCACTTAAGAAAGCTGTCTCCCACTCCCATGCCCTCAGGAATGTCACTTGTTCCCTATTATTGTGCCAGTTCCTCTTTCTTCTTATGACCTAATCCCCTGCTGTTATTTACTGTTCAGGGCTCAATCATATTATCCCAGCCACTGGGCAGGCCCAGACAGACTGTGGTTTTTCTGAAAATCAGAGCTCCCTGAGGTCCTGTTTGCATAGACAGGCAGACCCGCCCTGCTGACAGCACTTGCCTTTTGCACCAGCTAGACAGCAAAGTCCCCACTGGCCCCACACACTCCACTCTGATCACAACTCTGTCCGAGAGTTGGGTTCTATCATTCCCTCACCTGGAATCTCTTCCCTCTCCTGCTGACTTGCTCAAACCCTAGACAGCCCTCCCTCTTTTGTGCCCCACTGACCCTTTATTCAGGTCATGATTTCAGCACGTAAAGAGAGTGATGAGGACAAGGACTGCTTTTGAGTCAGCTTTGTATCTGCAGAACCCAGTACTGTGCAGGGCACATTGTTGTCATTATTCAGTCGCCTAGTCATGTCCAACTCTTTGCAACCCCATGGGCTGCAGCACCCCAGCCCTCCTGGTCCCTCACCTTCTCCCGAAGTTTGTCCAAGTTCATGTCCACTGCACGGTGATGCCATCCAGCCATCTCATCCTCTGACGCCCTCTTCTCCTTCTGCCCTCAATATTTCCCAGCATCAGGGACTTTTCCAATGTGTCAGTTGTTTGCATCAGATGACCACAATACTGAAGCTTCAGCTTCAGCATCAGTCTTTCCAATGAGCATCAGGGTTGATTTCCCTTAAGACTGACTGGTTCGATCTCCTTGCTATCCAAGGGACTCTCAAGAGTCTTCTCCAGCACTACAGTTTGAAGGCATCAATTCTTTGTTGCTCTGCCTTCTTTACCATCCTGCTCTTACAACCATCCATGACCACTGGGAAGACCATACCTTGACTATACGGACCTTTGTCGGCAGAATTATGTCTCTGCTTTTCAACACACTGTCTAGGTTTGTCATAGCTTTCCTGCCAAGAAGCAATGTCTTCTGATTTCATGGCTGCAGTCACCATCCACAATGATTTTATAGCCCAAGAAGAGGGTATCTGTCACTACTTTCACCGGTATTTGCCATGAAGTAATGGGGCCAGATGCCATGATCTTAGTTTTTTTAATATTTAGTTTTAAGCCAGCTCTTTCACTCTCATCCTTCACCATCATCAAGAGGCTCTTTAGTTTCTCTTTGCTTTCTGCCATTGGAGTGGTATCAGCCACATATCTGAGGTCATTGATGTTTCTCCCTCCTATCTTGATTCCAGCTTGTAACTCATCCAGGCCAGCATTTTTCACAATGTGCTCAGCAGATAAGTTAAACAAACAGGGTGACAGCAGACAGCCCTGTCATACTCTTTTCTCAGTATTGAACTAATCATTCGTTCCATACAGGGTTCTAACTCTTACTTCTTGACCCACATACAGCATTCTCAGGAGACAGGTAAGATGGTCTGGTATTTCCATCACCTCAAGACCTTTCCACAGTTCATAACGATCCACATAGTCAAAAGTTTTGGCATAGTTGATGAAACAGAGGTAGATGTTTTTCCCTAGCTTTCTTTATGATTCAGCAAATGTTGGCAATTTGATCTCTGGTTCCTTTTCTTTTCTTGGACATCAGGAAGTTCTTGGTTCACATAATGCTGAAGCCTAGAATACAAGATTTTAAGCACGACCTTACTAGCATGGGAGATGAGTGCAATTTTGTGATGGTTAGCACATTCTTTGCTGCCACCCTTCTTGGGAATTGGGTTGAAGATTGACCTTTTCCAGTCCTGTGGCCACTGCTGGGTCTTCCAGATTTGCTGACATATTGAATGCAACACCTTGATGGCATCATCCTTTAGGGTTTTGAAGAGTTCTATTGGAATTCCATTGCATCCACTAGATGTATTAACACTAGTGCTTCCTAAGGCCCACTTGACTTTGCTCTCCAGGAAGTCTGGCTCTGGGTGGCTGACCACACCATGTGGTAATCCGCTTCATTAAGATCTTTTTTTGTACCGTTCTTCCATGTACTCCTTCCATCCCTTCTTGATCTCTTCAGCATCTACTAGGTCTCTGCTGTTTCTGGGCGAAATATTCCCTTGATATCTCCAATTTTCCTGAAGAGATCTCTAGTCTTTTCCCTTCTGCTGTTTTCTCCCAGTTCTATGCACTGTTCACTGAAGAAGGCCTTCTTGTCTCTGTGCTGTTCTTTGGAACTCTGCGTTTAGTTGGATATACCTTTTCCTTTCTCCCTTGCTTTTTGCCTCTCTTCTTTCTTCAGCTATTTGTAAAGCCTCCTCAGATAACCACTGTGCCTTCTTGCTTTTCTTTTTCTTTGGGATGGTTTTGTTGGCTGTAGTATACATTGTGCATAGGTAATAAATTCTGGTCAAACTGGAGGCAAAGCTTAAGTTTCCATTCATCATTCAACACGTACTTGATGAGCTACTCCAAGCAAAACTATGTACTACCTTCTACTGACTCTTCTTGAAATCTTACAGCACCTACTGAGTAAGAACCTGTGGAAGGTCCCCAAAGACCCCATATACCACAAACTCTACAGTCATCATCTCAAGCAGGGTCACTTTCCTGTGTTCTGTCTCCTGGTGGGTAGCAGCCTGTTTCCCAGTGTCTGAAGCCTTGTCTTGATGTCCTCCTTCTTTTTCATCCTCAACCCTCTCTCCTAGCAGTCATCTTAGTCAGGCCTCTCCCCCCCATGTGAACTTTCCACCACAGAGTTCAAAGCTTCTCTACATCCCACATACATTACTATGATTACCTCCTGACCAATCTTTGTACTTCTAGTCAGATTGTCTTCAGATTTGTCTTCCACATTGCCACCAGCAGAATCTCTCTTCAACAAAAACTGCATTCATCATGGATTTTCTTTAAAATCTTACAAAGATTCCCTACTACCTATATCAATGGCTCTCAGTTTTTTCAGATGACACACTCCCTTGGTTTATAATAAATATTTTGTAATGTCCCTGATACTCTCCTGAAATAAAATCTGTAAATAACAGAATACACCTATATATCATTTGAAGATGTCAGTATAATGCTGTAGGGCTTCTCTGGTGGCTCAGTGGTGAAGAATCTACTTGCCAGTGCAGAATACACAGATTTGATCCCTGGGTTGGGAAGATCCTCTGGAGGAGAAAATGGAAACCCATTCCAGTATTCTTGCCTGGGAAATCCCATGGACAGAGGAGCCTGGTGAGCTACAGCTCATGGGGTCAAAAAAGAGTTGGATACAACTTATCAGCTAAGCAACAACAATACAATGCTATAACTATCATCTAAAAGAAAAGTAATTAATTATAAAGAAGATGTATTTTAAAATGTGAGATCTGGGCACCATGAGCCCTCGGCTCCTCCTGAAACTGCTGTGTTTCAGCTGCTTATACCCAGCTCATCTCATGCCCCAGAAGATTTCCCCCGACTCTCCACCTTATCACTTATGCTTGTGGCTCCAAACATCCTCACAGCCCAACCCACCCAGGCAAGGCTGGAACCCCTCCTCCAGGCTTACAAGTAACTTATGCTTTGACCTTCACAGTGCTTCTTCATTTTTAGCCCCTATATATTTAATTATTAAACTTTCTTTTTAAACACTGTGAAAGTTCATAAAAATATCAAAAGTAGAAAAAAATAGTATAAAGAATCCCCATTTATCCATTTCCATCTTTCAGTAATTATCAACAGCTGCCCCACTGGCCTTATATATTCTCTTATTTTTTCCTTGATATTTTGAAACTAATACCTGACAAATCAAATATTTCTTTATGAATCCTAAAAATTGGATAACAAAAGACACTCCTATCAAGAGATTCCAAGCGTTTTAGGACCTTTGTGCCAGGAACTGAAGATAGAGACTGAATATATATTTTTTTACTATACCACAGCTGGTTTTCCTCTGTAAAGAGCTAATCATATTAATTCCTTTTGTCTCTCTCTCCTTCCTGTCCCCACTAGTATATTCATTGTTCACCAAGGAAAGGATCTCCGAGGTTATTACACTGGGCAGCTGGCAAGAGTCCATTATGATTATAGTGTGAAGAGATCTCCCAGGTAAGACACCTTCCTAAATCTTAATGTACTAAAGTTAGACTAATAAATGAAAAACTGGGAATCACAATTTGCAATGATAATAATAACAATAATAATTATTATTTAATGGATGGAAAAATTTGGAAGGAAATACACCAAACTATTGACACTGGTTTTTCATGAATAGTGAGATTATTGATATTTGTATTTCATTTTTTATCTTTTTCTTTATTTTCCAGATTTTCTATGATGAACATACACTACTTTTATAATTAGCAATAAATATAAAATTATTTAAATAATCAAAGGAATGTAAGAAATACCATTAGTTTAACATTTTAACTCAATCAAATAACTTAATCTTCCTGACACTCATTTTCCTTCTCAATAAAATCACAAATTTGGCCTAACCAGCTTCTGCCTTTCTGCAGTGATTTTATCAGGAAGGGGAAAAAAGCAGGCACTTCAATGCTATTTTCTAGTTTGGGGAGGCTGTTCAGTTCAGTTCCGTTCAGTCACTCAGTCGTGTCTGACTCTGCGACCTCATGAACCACAGCACACCAGGCCTCCCTGTCCATCACCAACTCCCAGAGTTCACTCAGACTCATGTCCATTGAGTCGGTGATGCCATCCAACCATCTCATCCTCTGTCGTC
>SJYQ01009927.1:12363-44605 GCA_006410935.1 Redunca redunca | reverse complement strand
GACTCCAAAATCACTGTAGATTGTGATTGCAGCCATGAAATTAAAAGATGCTTACTCCTTGGAAGAAAAGTTATGACCAACCTAGATAGCATAATCAAAAGCAGAGACGTTACTCTGCCGACTAAGGTCCGTTTAGTCAAGGCTATGGTTTTTCCAGTAGTCATGTATGGATGTGAGAGTTGGACTTGAAGAAGGCTGAGCACCGAAGAATTGATGCTTTTGAAATGTGGTGCTGGAGAAGACTCTTGAGAGTCCCTTGGACTGCAAGGAGATCCAACCAGTCCATTCTGAAGGAGATCAACCCTGGGATTTCTTTGGAAAGAATGATGCTAAAGCTGAAACTCCAGTACCTTGGCCACCTCATGAGAAGAGTTGACTCATTGGAAAAGACTCTGATGTTGGGAGGGATTGGGGGCAGGAGGAGAAGGGGACAACCGAGGATGAGAGGGCTGGATGGCATCACAGACTCGATGGACGTGAGTCTGAGTGAACTCGGGGAGATGGTGATGGACAGGGAGGCCTGGCGTGCTGCGATTCATGGGGTCACAAAGAGTCAGACACGACTGAGCGACTGAACTGAACTGAACTGAACTTAGGTATGTTTCAAAAATTCTAAGTTCACTCTGTAGTATTTCTCCATACTGCAGCCCGTGTGTGAGTGCTAAGGGGCCAAGGCCCCACACAGATATGACCCTGGGGAGTACACGTGGATATGACTGTAAATTTGACTGTATGCCTATAATCACTGACACTTTGGATTTTAGTCACAGTATCGATTGCTCTATTGACAGACTTTCTAAATGAGTAAACCCCAATACTTCTGGAGCTCTTACATGGTGGCAAGCATATATTTGGTCCTTCTAACAGCTCTCTGCAGTAAATGCTATTATTTCCCCCACTTTACAGTGACCAAGTTGCAGAGACAGCCCCAAGTCACAGAAAAGAGAAGCAAAACCCAGACCCAGGCCATTTCAGACACAGAATTCAGCCCTAGCCCAAGGTCTGTGCTGGACCTTTAAGCTATTTTACCTCTGTCACAGCTGAACATCACTTGAACTACTATCTATTCAACAGTTTTCTTTAAAACGAGACACTTTTTTTTTTAATCTTAAAATTAAAAATAACAAAACTAGTAGAAGTATAGTGAGAGGAATAGAATGGGGAATGGGAAGAATCTACCGTTCTTTTTTTCTCCCCTGAACAAAGAGCTGCAGCCTGGAGGGAATGCCAGAGCAGGGCTGAGACTCAGTCCCAAGAGGACAGGAAAAAATAGCAATTGGGAAGAGCGGGAACCCAGCAGAACCAGGCAGATCTTGGGGAGTGGAGCCAGGCATAGGGGTGGTGATGGATGAAGCTGGGATTGAGGCCAGAGAGTAACAGGGCGAGTTGGGATAAGAAGCTGCAAGCAGGCTAATTTGAGTTCTGGGAGGTGAGAGAAGTTTGGAGCCTGAAAAGAGAGGGAGCTGAGGGGATAGGGAGGAGGGTGAGGGCTGAGATAGGTCATTAGAGTAGGAGGTATGGAGTGGTAGGAATCAGGGGACCTTGGAAGGGTTATGTTAAAGAAAGTCGGCTTCGGGAGGAGGACACAACCTGGGGCTGAGGTGGGACTGGAAAAGAGAAGGAGTGGTTGGGAAGCATCGGTGGGGCTACCATCCCTGTAGAAGCAGTTTTTGGAGGCTGACTGAGTGTGAAATCTACTTCCTTTGTATGAGGGAATCTAGGTGACCTCTAGTTTCCAAAGTGATGGTAAGCACTTCTTTACCATTTCTCTGCTATAAGGAAGTCTTGTTAGACAGGCACAAGAGGTTTCTCTCTTGCTTATGTTAAAAGACAATTCCTAATTCTTTCGAAACCTATAGAATCAGGTGAATGTTTAGCAAAGAAAAACACCCAGGCTAAGTGCCATGAGAGGAGCTAAAAGAAAGTCCAGACTATGATCTCAGCCTCAGGAAGCTCACAATCTAACTGGGAAGATGAGGCAATAATGAACCTATCATCAGAGGCTGCTGCTGCTACTGTTGAGTCGCTAAGTCATATCTGACTCTTTGCAACCCCACGGACTGTAGCCCACCCGGCCTCTCTGTCCATGGGGTTTTCCCGGCAAAAAGACTGGGGTGAGTTGCTATTTCCTTCTCCAGGGGATCTTCCTGACCCAGGGATCAAACCTGAGTCTCCTGCATTGGCAGGCGGATTCCTTTACCAGTGAGCCCCCTGGGGAAAAGTACTGAGTAGAGGAGCAGCAGCTGCAAGATGAGCCCACTGGGGCCTGGAGCAGCCAGGAGGGTAGAACGCACCCATCTGGACCACTGGGGCCTGGAGCAGCCAGGAGGGTAGAACGCACCCATCTGGACCTAAGCTTGATCTCAGTGGATGAGACCTGCAAGTAGCCAAAGAAACGAGAGGACATACCAGAGGCAGTGGATGGTAAGAGGGAGGTTTGTGAGGGGCGGGGTAGCGGAGCAGGGAGGAACCCCAAGAGGACCAGGCCTGACTGAGCAAGGTAGAACAGAAGTGGGAAGCCAAGTGCAGATTGGCAGAGTGGGCGAGAGTGCCTGGAACTTAAGAGGAGCTACGGAGCCTGGAAAGTTGAATCTGCATAATCAGAGCCATGATAGGATCAGTCAAGGGGGCAACCCAGTCAGCTTCAGAGGATGCTAGCTTAGCATCCTCTGTCGGATGATTAGCTTAGCATCAGCCTGTCAGACTGCTTAGCATGGGCAGAAGACACAGCCAGCAGGTGAGAAGAGCAGCTGGGAGGCGGTGGCAGATCCATGGATGGAGCAGTGTAAGGCAGTGAGCAGAATTCAGGCCTTAGAGTGCTACAGGCCTGGCACATTCTAGCTGTGTGGTGTCAGGCAGGACACTCGACTTTTCTGAACATTTCTGTCTATAAAATAGAGATTCAAAGTCTGCATTTTAGGATAACTGCTAATATTGAAAATATTTGTCATGTGCCCAAAGTGCGCTAAGTGATTTACTCATACGTGTATCACACTCACCATTGCAATGAGTTGTATTGTCCCCACAAAGTAGATATTTTTACCAACTCTGTTTAGCAGAAGAGGAAACAGAGGCTTAGAGACCTAAAAACCTGTCCAAGCAAGCAGCTGCTAAGTCATCAGTCTAGGTCATGTGCAGAGAAGAGATATCACACTCCCAAAACTTGCTCTTAAATTGAACTGAGGAAGTTTCATGGGAAATGGGAAGAAGACTCATATGGCAGAGCCTCAGGAGAGAGAAAAGACAGTACCGAATAAAGAATTCACAGGAGAGCAATTAAAGCTAATTGCACAGCGTCCCACTTATACTGCAAGACTGTTAAAGCCTCTGATAGAAATATGGAAAATATGGCACTTGAAAGTGTGGCCTAGGATCACTTCCTGCTTAGTGAGGTTTGAAGCCTGACCCATTCAAGAGATAATTTATGTTGAAATATTCAGGGTTCCGCTTATCACTCATTAAGTGTATGTTAGTTTTCTATTGTGGAGTAAAAAATCATTCCAAAACCCAGTGACCTAAAACATCAATAACGATGATTTTTATTAATACCTCTCATAGTTTCAGTGGGTTAGCGTTTGAGAACTGCTCAGGCGGGCAGTTCTTGCTCAGAGTCTCTCTCAAGGTAGCAGTCTATGACAGTGAAAGCTTCGTTGTGCGAAGGCTCAACGGGGGCTGGAGGATCCACCCTCAAGGTGGGTCACTCATATAGTTGTCAAGTCTGACGGCTCACATGGTTGTCACAGGCTGGCTGGGGACTAGGGTCTTGATGTCTTTCCATGCTGAGCATCCTGATGGTGTGACAGCTATCTTCCCCTAGAATGAGTAATCTGAGATGAAGGTGGGAACTGCAATGTCTTTTATGGCTTAAACTTGAAGGTCATATTACAGTCAGCCCTGAAGTGGTGTGGGAGGGGAGTTGGACCCAAGGGCATGGATACCACCAGAGGGCAAGAATCATTGGGATCCATCTTGGAAGCTGGCAGCCGTAAGATGATTCAGTTACTGGTTGAACACCCAGTACAAACTATCTGTCTGCTGGGAGTACGGTGACCAGGATAAACAAGACATCTGCTTTCATGGAACTGACATGCTAACGGGGGATATGGAGCATGAGGTCACTTCAGTCACGTCTGACTCTTTGCTATGGACCATAGCTGGCCAGGCTCCTCTGTCCATGGGATTCTCCAGGCAAGAATACTGGAGTGGGTTGCCGTGCCCTCCTCCAGGGGATCTTCCCCACCTAGGGATCGAACCCATTGTCTCTTACATCTCCTGCATCGGCAGGCGGCGTTTTTGTTTTACCACTGACACCACCTGGAAAGCCCATACGGAGCATAACCAAGTACATTTTAAAAAGAACTTTAGACTGTAGTAGTGCTGTTAGGGAAGTAAACAGAGATGAATGTAGCCAAGGGAGATTACTTTTAATACTGCAGTCAGGGAATATCTGTATATAATTTTAGCTGAGCCCTGGAAAATAACAATGAATCATATAAACAGCAGTAAGTGCTAAAGCCTGAAAGTTGGAAAGGGCTTGCATGTTCGAGGAACAGAAAAGAGGCCAGTGTAGTTCAGTGCGGAGAAGGCAGTGGCACCCCACTCCAGTACTCTTTCCTGGAAAATCCCATGGGTGGAGGAACCTGGTAGGCTGCAGTCCATGGGGTCGCTAAGAGTCAGACACAACTGAGCGACTTCACTTTCTCTTTTCACCTTCATGCATTGGGGAAGGAAATGGCAACCCACGCCAGTATTCTTGCCTGGAGAATCCCAGGGACGGGGGAGCCTGGTGGGCTGCTGTCTATGGGGTCGCAGAGTCGGACACGACTGAAGCGACTTAGCAGCAGTAGTTTGGTGGGTAGTCAGTGAGGGTGAGAGTGGTAAGATGCTTGGATTCTATTCTGAGAACAATGGAGAGACTTGGAATAATTTTGAACAGAGGAGTAGCCTATTATTTGGGTTTTAAAAAGATCAGTCTGCCTGCTGTTAGGACACTGGAGAGGAATAAGAGGGAGGGTCTGCAGACCAGTGAGTAAACTGTTTAGTAGTTGAGACCAGAGATGATGGTGGCTTGGACCACCAGGAAAGACAAAAAGGAATAAATGGGTCCTGGAGATGTTTTGGAGCTGACATCAGTTGAACTTGGTGATAGATCTGATGTGAAGCATATTTTCATTTGTTCATACATATTCCTTCAGTAACTAATTTGAGAGTATAACTATAGGCCAGTGTGAAAGGTTTTAGCAACACCATGTGAAGCAGAAATAGATCCAAAGTTTCTACATTCAAGGAGCTTCAATGGGGGAACCAGCATAGAAATAAGCATAAAATTTCACTGGCCATAAGTCTTATGAAGCAGTTTATGTGGTATTATAATAGCATATAACGTCAGAAATATGATGAGTTGACAGCTGAAAGATGAGCTAAAAATTAACTAGGCAAGAAATGGGAGAAGAGCTTCACTAGGCACAGTGTGTGAAAAGGCACTGTGGTAAGAGCATGGCATGGTTGAAGAACTAAAAAATAAATGTGTTGGAGCCCAGAAGTCAAGAAGGATATGGCTAAAGAGATGACAAGGTCAGGGAGGGCTTGGGGACCTCCTTGGTGGTTCAGTGACTATAACTCTGCACTCCCATGCAGGGGGACTGGGTTCAGTCCCTGGTCAAGGAACTAAATCCCACATGGTGCAAGTAAGAGTTTGCATGCCTCCGCTGAAAATCCCGCATGGCACAAGGAAGATTGAAGATCTCACTTGCTGCAACTAAGACCCAACGAAGCCAAATAAATAAATACTTTAGAAAAGAAGAACAAGGAGGGCATTATGAGCCATTTTCAGGTTTAGGGCCTCTAGCTTGAGATTACTGGGAAAGTTTTGGAAAGGTTTTAAGGGGTTCATGCAGAGTCACTTCAGTCGTGTCAAACTCTTTGCAACCTTGTGGACTGTAGCCCACCAGGCTCCCCTGTTCATGGGATCTTTAGAAAGAATACTGGAATGGGTTGCCATTTCCGTCTCCAGGGGATTTTCCTGACCCACGAATCAAACCTTTGTCTCTTACATCTCCTGCATCGGCAGGCAGGTTCTTTACCACTAGAGGCACCTGGGAAGCCCCCACGTTTTAAGGGGGTGGAGGTGACACAGTTACAATTGCAGTTTGAAAAGATTACTCCAACCATGGAGAAGAAAAAGGGACAGGATGGGGAGTAGAGTGGAGCCAAGATGGAATAAGAAGGGTCAGGAGATGATTGCAGGGTTTAGGCTGAAGGTTTTTAACTTCAGCTACATCACTTTTGAAAATCCAGATGCCGAGGGTATACCCAATACCAATTTCGTCAGAATCTCCTCGTGCAAGAAAGTCCCAGGCATCAGTAATTTGTGAAACTCCCCAGATAATTCCTTTGTACTGCCGAGTTGGGAACCAGTGCTTCAGGCAGCTGATGATGGGAGGCAGTAAAACCAACCAGGGTGCTAGGCCTTCCGCAAGCAATAGAAATTGACTAGAGGCCAGACAAGAAATTCAGGCAAGGTTTGCATTGGGGCTCCTGTGCTAGCTGCAGGAGGGAGCAAGAACAAGTAACAGGTTCCCTTGTTTGGTAGATGGTAGAGCTGGTTCCTTTTACGGGATGTGGGTAGAGGTGTGCTCAGGGATCGGGCTGAGGTGTTTCGCCCACCTCTTTGGTGGTGGTGTGTGCAGGGCGCATGTGCAGAGCCAAAGCTCCCGAGACGCTCTTTTTGCTTCCAGCTCCTCAAAAGTGGCAAGTTGGATTTTTGCTCTTTTTGTATCTTGTTGTCCATAATTTCCCCCAACTGCTTGCATGCAGTTATTTTTAGTCCCTTTTCATTTCTTTGTACTGATATTTTGTTACTGGAGAAGTTTTTCCAGGTGTAAGCATTATAGCATTGCAGCAAAGGGTCCCAGGTGCCCAGTCTGTCTAGCAGCAGCACAGATTGCATGCGTCTCTGTACGCTAAGTCGCTTCAGTCGTGTCCGACCCTATGTGACGCCGTGGACCGTAGCCTGCCAGGCTCCTCTGCCCACAGGATTCTTCAGCAAGAATACTGGAGTGGGTTGCCATGCCCTCCTCCAGAGGATCTTCCCAACCCAAGGATTGAACTCATGTCCCCTGCATTGGCAGGGGGGTTCTTAGTCACTAGAACCACCTTAAAGGCAGAGGAACCAGAGATCAAATTGCCAACAGCCGCTGGATCATCCAAAAAGCAAGAGAGTTCCAGAAAAACACCTATTAGAGGTGTTTTGTTTTGGGAACAATTGAAGAACAGATTATATACAGACCAAGATCGATTATGGTTATTGACTAAGAAATTCCTCCTCAGTAAAAGTTCTTTCTCAGCACATAGGAGTCCATTTATTTGGGAAATATTTGTTAAGCATTGACTATGTGCAAGGCACAGTAGCACAGTAGAAGAGAAGATTCTGTTCTCAGGGAATTTATAGCCTGGGAGGGTACTGAGATGGCCCCTCAGATGAAAGCTGCCCTTGTTTTATGCACCTTGGTGCCAAATAATTAAAAAACCTCATTCTTCCAAAATAAAATATATTCTTTTAATAGCAGTGTGACACTTAGATTCTGACCTTCAGTTTTCTCACATGCAAAAAGGATAAAAATAGTATCTACCTAATAGAATTGAGATACCCATATAAATAATTTAGCATCGTGCCTGTACATAACATTAAGAAACCTCCAAAACTGTTAGCTATTACTAATGATCAAGAACAAACATGTGCCACGATAAATGTTTGTTTTTTAAAAAATAACTAATACACTGGCATGACATCTTTCACTGGGATTAATTTCTAAAACTAGAGCATAAAGTAATAATCATATATAATCAAGGTTATCCTTTAATAAAATTTCTTAATTGCCCAAAGTGATAATATTAAATAATACTAAATCATTAAATCATTTGGAATATATGGGATTCTTCAGCAAGTTGGTTAAATTTTCTCTGTGGTTCTTAACTAATTTTTCACTTCATTTTTCAGCAATGCATTTAAAAGCAGTCATCACACACAAATCCACATGAACAATAATTGGACTTTGTCAAATGATATAGAAGTCTAAAAAATCATTTCAGTTCTTTCCATAATATTCCCCACCCCCAAATTTGTATAGTATATTTCAGACTTGATAGCACCCACCGTCAGAAGGCATATATACGCACTAAGTGGAATAGCAGGAGAAATCCCCCCCAAATGTTGCTGTGTTCTTAAAACATTTACTCCCGAATTTTCTTGGTTAAATGTACCTAATTCAGCTCCATCATAATTCTCATAACAAAGATCACTAAGGCGATCAAGTAGGATTCCTAACACTTCTAAACATCATTAATATATTTCCCTGGAATACAACATAATCCTTAAGAAGGTCAGAGTTATTATTTAATACAATAGTAAGCTTTGAGAAGTCATATGGTTACCAACTACAGACAGCATCACATTTAGTTAAATCTGATTTTTAAAATCTTCCAGAGATGGCATTTCCAGCTATATTTCCTGAGTAAATGAAATGTTATTCATTCTTAATATTAAGAAATATTTTATTTCTTTAAATGCTATTGAAGTGCTATGGAAGGTGGAGAGAACAATGAAAAGAATAGGGACTTTGGGGCCTGATAATCCTGGGTCAAATGTGGGCTCCTCCTCTCACAAGCCCTGTAAACTCAGGAAAATTCACTAGTCTCTTTGAGGCAGTGATAGTATCAGTGAGCCTCTGAGGATCTGTGAATTTTAGGGTTAACCGTAAGTAAAACGCCTAACACAGGGAATAGCACCGTACCTGATAAAGTTTTTTACACTATAATTGAAACATTCCAGTCTTTGGTCCATTAGGTGTAGATGTAATGATTGCAGTATCCAACCCAAACTCCTTGAACCCATACCTTTAGATAAGCAGAACTGCTGGGAATATAAAACATGAGGGTACTCCAATGGGTCTGAATTTAGGGATGGTAACAACTACATTTTGATACAAACATGATACAAAGTGACCTATTAGGGCTTAAAGGGCAAAGCAGGTATCTAGAATTAGAATGTGAGAACACAAACTTATGTAATTTATTTCATTTTATTTATATTTTGGAAGAATCTAATAACATGCCTCAATCAGAGATTGAACCACAAAAACCTTTGAATTAAGCCCTTTCCCCCCCACATCTTTTAAATATATTCCTTGTTTTAAACCTTATAAATCACTGTTATTGCACACAATTGTTGCTGAAAAGACAGTGTGTTAAAACTGAGTAGTCTTAAAATAAACCATTAATTTGTTTTATTTTCCAGATTGGGACCAGAAATTAGCCACAGTTTCATTGAATCCTAGACCACTCAATTCACTGCCAGAGCACTACTGCTGTGAAGGGAGGTGGCTTTGAAAGAAAGGCTTTTAAACTAAAGTAACCATGGTATTTTGAACAAAACATTTGGCATTCTTAAGTGGCTCCTTTAGACTAAAATAATGGTTAACAGAATTACTTTTAAGTGTGTATCCTGATGGCTACAATCCTAAAAATATTTACATGTTGCAAATTCTCTTCCAATCAGTTGGCCAGCCTAGGGCAGGGAATCAAGATCAGCCTTAAAGAGTTTGTCACCTGCTTCTTAAGGCTCCACTACCACTGTCTTGTTGCTAATGTCGCCAAACTATCTCACATTTAGTCCAATGGTTACATGTGGGACCAGCTAAGGAGATGATTGCATTTGTTCAATAACTGTATCACTGTTAGGAAAAAAAGAAGAACCTAAAGATGTAGCCAAGGAGGAAGATTCCTGGCATCACAGACCCTGAAGGTGCTTTGGATGCAGAACCGGGTATGGCAGAGGGCTACTGTGAGAGGATTAACTCAAAGTCTCCATACAGAACCATTAATATCCCTGTACTGACAAGAAGAAAGCCTGACAACTAGGGATCAGCTCCCTAGGCAAAATGATAGAGGTTCTCTAAAGAAATGCTCCCAAAGAAAAGATTCTTAAACATTCTGTTCCTTAGGGACTCCCCAAGCATAGCAGTTGGTCCCCTTCACCCCAAGGTGAAGTCTATCAGTTAATAAACCAACCCCAAGAACAGTTATATATACACATATATATATGTATATATACACACACATGTATTAATATATATACATCTCCATTGCCTTAGTCTTAAGTTATGAAATAATAATTCGGGTCTATCATCTAACTAATAAGCATGCCAGAGACAAAACGATAAACATTAGAGGTATTTTTCAAAGAAATATTTCACAGAACTTAAGACAAGAAGCCTCCCAAATGAAAGCTTTGCTTATCTTTCTACTGGTTGTCAGTGGTCTGTTTGTTGCAGCTTTTTGTGTTTTAGGGATATATATTGACTTTTCTAAACTTTTATTTTTCTCAGTTGTTTTTAAAAATTTTGTTTATAGTGTTTTTAAAATTTTAATTTGGTCAAATCTCTAAATTTTTTTCTTTAGGATTTCCAAGTTTCCTGTTTTTCTTTAGAAGGCTTAAGAGTATATATTTTCTGATATTACTTTTATTACTTAAATCTTTATAATTTAATTTTTATTCTATTATAAATTTCCATTCTATGTTGAGATTGTTTTGCTATCATTCTTTTTAATGTATTCTTTTCCCAGTGAAATGGAGTGCTTACATTACGTTCCCACGTATGTTGCATCTATTTCTGGAATGTCTAGTCCACTTCCCTTACTATCTGTTCTTTCCTATGTCAGTATCACATACTTTGATTTTAGTAGCTTTATACTGCTTTAATATCTGGTGAGTAAAAACCTCCTTTCTCAACACATTCCTTTTTCAAAAATATCTTAGACACTCTTACATATTCATTTTTTTCACCTAAGCTTCAATAATTTTTGTCCAGTTACAAAGAACACCATGGTGATTCTGGTTGGAATGGCATTAAATTCATATACTCATTTGTGGAGGGAAGGTATCCCCATTTAACTGTAGTAATATATATAAACATATATACTAGGCAGGTCCTCTCCACACTGAAATATCTTGTTCTGTCATTTATTTCCCTTCTACTAAGTTTTACAATTCAGAGTTATGTTTCCGCGGTTGTTCCGTGAAGTTATTATGCCTCCTGAAGTATATACATATTAGCCTACAGTCCTCATATAAAGCATGGTTTGGCTGTCTGGCTTTACCTTCCTCTGGTTTTTCTTGCCAGCCTCAGCAGCCTCACCAGGCCCTTGCTATTCTGTTCAATTGCTCAAACTTTCCAAATTATTTCGAGCCTCTGGGTCTTTGCATATTGACTACTTTGTACTCCAGCCACTTATCTTTTTGGTCCGTTTAAATGCTATTTCTACTAAAGGCCTTCTCTGACCTTTTCCAAATTTAGATTAGGTTCTCCTGCATAGCACTCCGGTACTTTTCCATCCTAGCATATGTTTGTTTAGTGTGCTCTCCCCACTACAATAAACTTTAGGAAGACTGTGTACTTACTTATCACATACCTAATACCTATCATATATACTTGATCAACAAAGATTATTTTAATACAGTTGCCTATGATTTTAAAGACTTAACTATATCTGAAGAACATATTCTCTCAACCAATTTAATTAGCAATAGCTCACTTTTTTTAAAAAACTTTTTGGCTGCACTGCACAGCCTGTGGCATCTTAGTTCCCTGACCAGGGTCTTGAACCTGCACCCACTGCCGTAGAAACACAGAATCGCTGGACCACCAGGGAAGTCCGCAAACAGCTCACTGTATTTGCTTCTGGGCCATGTCTAAAAACACGTTTTAATAATGTGAAGCTTATAGCCAAGATAACGGACTCTAAAAACTATCTACACTTAGTAAAGATAAAAGACACTTAGATCCTTTCAAAGATTCTGTTGTTGAGTTTTCCTCACTTTACCCCCACAGACTATAAAGGTAAAACTCTGTCTTATACGTACTAGTAGTATTACTATTATTTGTCTTATCAGAACAAAAACACAATACACAAAACATACTAGAAATAGTTGGTTCTTTTTAATCAGCTATTGATGGTATAATAAAATAAATTTAAGTGGCACCTAATTTAAACATTTAAAATAGTTCACTGAAGGATAATCTACAATGCAGTATGTTAAGCCAAATAGTCAAAATAACACCCCCCCCTTTTTTTTTCCAAGAAAGAAGAAATAAAGGCATGATCAAAATTATGACCAACAAGTTGGTTTCATTTGGACACTTATAGATGACTCTGTAGGCATACTGGCAGGCACGATGTTCAAATATCAAGCCATTTGACTTTAGAAATAATGGTAAGAAAGCTATACATTTCAGAATTAATGTCTGAAATTAAAGAAAAATATCCACCAAATATCACAACAGATCTTTTAATGACTAAGTTTTTTAACATTACAATTGTTATTTTAGGGAACACTTTTTTTTTCTTTGAACATTTAGCTAAATGTTCCTTATGTTAAATAATTTACACAAGAGAAATAAGCTTTGTGTTCTGTACAAATTAGAGGACTCATGAATATAATCCCTTTCTACCACCAAAGCTCAAATTTGCAATGGTCTCAGCAGAAAATAAACAGTTCACAATTTAAACAGAATTTAGAGCATTACAAAAATTTACAGGACTCCTCTCTTATCATTTTCTTTCGAACAACAAAGGTTACAGTGACAGAAATGAATGATCAGAATGTAAAAATATTTGTGCAAAACTGCATTAATTGTTCTTACCATTCAATAGAGGTAAAACCTATGAACACACAATAACAATAATGAAGAAAACTACACTGAAAGTAATTCTATTTTAGATTTCAAACAACATTGATTATATTATTACTAAACATTCAAAGAAAACGTGGCACCATGAGCAGCAGGAGCAACAAATGATTTGGCAATTATGCCAGCTAAGAAAGCTGACACTGGAAAATGCCAAAGTGTATCTCCACACCAGCCATCCATCTCAAAGACTGGAAACAACTGTAGGGCTTAAAACTCACTTCAGTGTCTTTATTCTTGGAATTTGCAGATCATAAACGAAATATTTAAGAAAGTCCTTTCCCCACCTCTCCAGGAGTGTTTCTTGCATCACTGGAAAACCTTAGAAGAGCTGAATCATAGATTCTCTGGATTTACCTACACCAATCCATTTAACTGGGAGGGAGAAAAAGAGGATAAGAATAGCATTAGTCCATGTATAATGTTCGATCTTTGGGATTAACAGATCCCCCACTTTTCTCAGTGTTACCATTTAACTTCCCCCCCATGTCTTTTGCTATCTTTTTCCTCTAATAGCAGATTATGCCAATTTCTAAACAGAATGTGCAGTCAACATCCAGGACAGGGTAGTATGCCTTAAAATTTTCCTGTATTAATTGTACAATATTTACAACTGTTCAGTTCCTAGTGATTAGTAAAATACTGGCCCAAACCAGCAGAGACCTAAAGAACCTTTAATCAAACTCCTAATTAACTGGAAAAGATAGGCATCTTTAATAAACGGATGACAGTAAGAGGACACTGTGTGACACCGTAACGTCCACATCTCACAGAAAGCAGAAATATCTGGAAGAGAATACTGTTTACTTTGCACAGCCTGAGAATCTGGCTACTGTACCAGGTTAGGGAAATCTCTCCTCATCAGCACTACATGGGCAAACCTTTACGGCATTTTACAGATGTCACTGTTAAACTCACTGCTTTTTATATTTCAGAAGACACTGACGAAGTACAATGAGCAAACATGCTTACAAGATTTAATATCAAGCTGGGAGACACAGCTAGCAATATGGAAAACAAGATTCATGTTTGGAGATGAACCACAAATATAATCAGCAATATAAAGTCAGGTTAAGTGCATAACAGATTTTATACAGAGGATATTTTCCACTCTCCCTTTTGTCTCTGAAATCTCCAACAGTACCAAAGGGAAAAAAGCAATGTTTTAAAAGACAGATTTCACATAACTAGTTCATAGCCATGATTTAGTTATGTCTAACTCCTTGGCCAGCTTATTTTTTTTAAATAAAGAAGTTTTATTCTTTATTCTTTTGTTTTTTTCAAGTTGGATTTCCTATCTTCTGCATCTATTATTTCCTAAAATCTAGTCAAGAAACTTCACCAACTCTCAAGGGTGGCTTAACCTCAAATGGAAAAGAAATCACAAACCAGTTTTGAAGGTGGTAAAGACACAAGGATTTATTATTAAGAGGGAAAAAGAAATAAGAATGAATGTCATAGGGCAAAAAGAAAAAAAAAGACTAACAAAGAATTAAAAACAGGGTCAAAAAGGGTGAGAGGTAATATATTGTCTTGAGGCATGTGAAGGATTACAGAAAGATATTTTATCTTTTCCTGGGCATCTGTGCAAATCATAAGCACTCTACAGAGGAATAATCTATTTTTTATCCTATTTCAAAGATAGTTTAAATCAAAAGTAGAAAAAATAGTTGTTCATAAAGTATATTTACCTGGAATTTGAAGTTCATCTTCAATAAATCGAACATAGTTTTGTGCATTAATAGGTAGTTCCTTAAAAGTCCTTGCATTTGATATGTCAGTGTTCCATCCTGGGAGAGTCTTATACTGAACTTCAACTTTATTTAAGACTTCTTGGTTTGCTGAAAGTTAAAGAATAAATATATTTGCCCATGGTGTACACTGCCTATTGTCAAATGAGTTTTTAATACATCATAGGTTCACTATCTCTTACACTGGAGCCAAATAATGTTTTGAAATTTATAATTTTTTAGAATTTAGGGAGGTAGAAAAGTACACTATCTAGTATTTCATGATCAAACATATTTTTGCAGCAATAGGATTATTCACCCTAAGTGGACAGTGTTATTAATTCTAACATCAGTTCAAGTCAGGTTTTGCTGTCAAATGAGTTTCGGTGCCAAACTTACAACTTGCTGTTTTCAGAGCTTTTTAGACTTCCATACTATGGATTGGAGGCTATGGATCCGTATAACGGCAGCAATGTCACAGAAAGAAGGTTTGCATATGTGCTCTCACCTGGGAAATCCTCTTTTGTTTTTGTGACTGTATACAAAGACTTAGCAGAAAAATTTCTTCATTATCTCACCTAACCAGTTTCTCCGTATTCCCTAATAGAAGCCGAAAATGTACTAAAACAAGAACAGTGTCTTTGACTGGAGGTTGCATGGTGGATGCTATGGTACACTGTTCAGACTTCCTCTTCAGGAGTCACACGCTAATCCCCCAGCTATGGGAGTACTGGCTGCTGAGAAAGCACAGTTCAGAATCTCCTCAGCGGTCTCCCTGGAGTAGCCCATACCAACGACTAATCAAAATGGGGATATGAAGGACCTGCCTATTTACCTTAACTTGTGACTACTCTGGAGAACCATTCTAGTCCCAGAGTTCCCCATGGGACCAACTGAGGGTTTTTCATGGAACTTCTTGGCAGTTCAACTTCTGCTTAATCCTGCTACTTCTCTCCCGCTCCCTTACAGATGTTGTTGCTCAGAGCACTTGCAAACAAACTACCTACACATACATCCCTGTAACATAGACTGTTTCCCAGGGAACCAGAAGTAAGACAGCTGGTGCCAGGAGTGGTCTGAGGAAGAAGGCTCTAGAATGGGGTCTGGAAGCTGGATTGCTGCCAGCGGGCTGGCAATGAGGATGGCTGCTAGTGGTAGAGAGAGTACAGCCTTTGGCATGTTCTAGTAGTGCAACTGTCCACAGAAGGTGAAATGGGATGCGTGGTGGGAGGTAAGGCACTGGCAATAGCTGACATACTGAGAAATGAGCACAAGGGAAACAGCTCTGGATGGATGCCATTCATGAACTGGACAAAGACAATCAAAGGTTAATGGAAACACCTAGAGAGAATCTCATCTCCTACAGTGGAGAGCAGGAAGAGCTGAGGATCAGGCTTAGGACTCAATCATACAGATGGCAGAGCTCCAGAGAAAGCTGAACTCTCAAATCCAGTGAATCTGCTACGACAAGGCCAGATCCTGTTTGAGAAAAAAGTGGGACCCTGAGACTTTTGAGACATCTGGCTGAATCCTTCTACAGATTCGCTGATGGCCTGCAGAATGGCTGAGGCTTCCCCTGACTTGAGGATGATGCAGAAGCCTCTCAGGGCCTCCTCTTCTGACATGCAAACATAAGTTGGCCAAGGAGTCACGGGGGAGAGGAAATATATTCTGAAGGATCTGTGGGACTGAGCCAATACTTACTAGTAGGAGCGAAAAGAGTATGTACAGAACTGGATCCTAAAGGTACAGGATAAAAGGATTCTGCAAGTGGTGGAATAAAAAGTTTAATAAGAGAATATATGGATACGCAAGTTCTCTCCTATGATCCATGATACAATGAGAATGTATCATGTTAGGAATGTTCGTGGACATCTAGAGAAAGTGATGACCCACACTAAGTCACACTGCTTGTGACAGACCATAGAAGAAGAAATCAAGAGACTCAGCGGGGCTTCTCCTTTTAGCCATGATGGAGTATATGGTTCTAGATGAACTTTTCTAGCATAAACAACTGTAAAACTGGACAAAATACATGACAACTCTTTCCAGGCAGTGGTCAATAGGTAGCACAAACTGTGGTCTCTGAGAGGAAGAAAACTCAAGCAACTCCTGAAACTACTTAACTCTCGGCCAGGGACAATTTCTTGAGCAAGCAAAGTCAGGACACTGGAGTCAGTAGGGAATGGTGGTCCCACTGACCTGAGAACATAGATATCAGATTTCAGGAAAGCTGAAGCAGCTAGAATCATCAAGGGCAAGCATCAGAGAGGAGAGAGCTATACAGAGAGGGTATTCCTCCCCCAGAAATGGGTGTGAAGGTACCATGGCTAAAGCTCAACCATACACACATGGTCCCATGGGAGGCTTACTGGATAGCAGCTGTCACATAGCTGAGTGGGACAAAGATTCTAGAGGTCAAGCAGTGCTGGTGAAAGGGAAGGGACAGGGTACATTGGAGCTCCAGCACTACCAGATTGGAAAGATCTCTTTACACCTTGTTAACTCTCCTGGCATCCAGCTGAGACAACAGAAAGGCTGTTCACTAAAAGTAAAAACCAAACTTTAGCTTGAAATCTATTATAGACTCTCCCTCACCCTGCCCGCTGCCCCACCCCCCACATCCAGCCCTCAACAAGGCCTAAACCTATGCTCTGCCAAGACCCACAGAGACAACCTGGAGACTGTCTCACACTAGGTTAGAGAGATCTGGGAAACACCTTGCAGTCTCCATATACATATGAACAAAGTATTAAAAAGCCAAGTTATACAAGGTTCAGGATGACAAGCCAGTAATTCAACTGTCCCCTAAAACAAGAACCAATACTCTTCAGAGTAAGATAACAGAATCCAAGTCTCTACAACATACTATGCACAATGTCCAATATTCAACCAAAAGTCATGAGATACAGACACAGTGATCCACAATCAAGGAAAAGAATAGTCAGAAGAAGCCAAACTGGAGACGGCCCAGATGTCAGCTAACAAATAATGACTTTAAACATGCTTCTAAGAACTCACAGTTCTCAGTTCCCAAGGACTGGTCAAAAACCTACCAGCCTACCAAGTTCCATTAAGCTAGTCAACATTTCTTCATTTGACATATTCTTAGTCTTCCAGGATGACTAAACAATTTAACAGTTTCTATTTCTGGAAAATGGAAACATTTTTGGAACTTCCTGAGTAACTGAAGAACTCATATAACTAAAGATAGGCCTGAAGAAACTCACTGGCTCTAGTAGGAAATCTCCTTACCTCCATCTGCTTTAGACATAGTTGGAAAAAAATCATTCCTGTAGCTTGAAGGACACAGTGGGTTAATGTATTAACAGCCTGCTTACCCTAACAAGTAGGGCTCTTTTCTCCTATCTCACATTTCTCAAGGAATGCCTACAGAGAGGTTACTTTCAAAGTAGGGAAGATAAGATTCAGGAGCAGCATAACTGGGCCCAGTGGTACCATGTCTCCTCTTTCCTATTTCAAGTGTGAACATGAGCTTGTCATGACACAGCACCCAAATCCATAGCAACCATGAAACAAATGCTAGTGAGTATACTTGTACTGTTCACAAAGGGCATTCCAAGTCTGTGGCTGTACATCATAAATTATACAGAAGAGTTTTATGAATTGCTCTGATACATACACCTAATAAAAGAGTACCTGGAAAATGAGGTATAATTTCACCATCTAATTTGTATGCAACTCCAACTTTGATTTCCGTAAACATGTCCAAAATATCCAATTTGGTAAGTGCCAACCTAATTTTGGAAGAAAAGGAGATGTCAACAACTTGATGAAGGAGTAAAGGAGAATTCATACAAAGCTAAAAGTTCCAAAGCAATTCTGAAAACTGGTTAGAATTATATTTTAAAGCATACCACACATAGAACACTACAGGGCAATATATGGATATATTTTCCTCTATTAAAAACAATGACTTAACTGATCTACTAGTGAGTCACTTTTCTAATAACTGTAACAGATTTTCACTGATTGATAGGTCCACATCCTCTCACTCAGTTTCTCAGGATCAACTAATACATATCCAGAGAGGGCTGCCTGGAGTAAAGGATACATTCTGTGGCTGACACAGCAAAACTGACTATTCCACATGAATGACAAGATACATGTAAGATACATACACATATGCGATCAATCCTCACTTCTTCATTCTCCTTTAACACTACCCTTCTGGTCAGAAATTCTCAAAGGAGAGTGAGGATCGCTTCATAACACATCAAAATCAAAATCTCCCAATAAATTGACTGGAAAACAGTTTTCTAGGAAAATCTATAGAAATTAGACAAAACACTAGGTCCGAGATTCTTGTCCACAGATTTTTTTTTTTATCCTTTAACAATGGACGTGAGTCTAAGTGAACTCCGGGAGATGGTGATGGACAGGGAGGCCTGGCATGCTGCGATTCATGGGGTCGCAAAGAGTCAGACACGACTGAGCGACTGAACTGAACTGAACTGATTCTAATATTTGCTAAAAGTTAAGCCTAAATAATACAAACATGAATACATTTTTACATTTATTATGTGTATGTAATATTAATAGCAACTTTTGCTGAGCATTTTTAGTGTGCTAGGCAGCATGCTATATAATCTCATCTAGATTTCAAAATACCCCTTTGATGTAGATAGTACTATTATTTAGATTTTAAAGATGATGAAAAAGGCACAGAAAGATTAACTTACCCAAAGTCACACAGCATAATGTATGGATCTAATATATGAATCCAGAAGTCAGATGTCAATCAAGCCTATCCACTGAATCAGTTACGTTGCCTCCCCTCTGATACACATACTCTATGTTGCTCCATCTATCTATCTACCTGCTCACCTTTCTACCTGCTTGTCTTACCTCCCTCTGAACTTATCTGCATGTAAGAGCATCGAGATTTTCCCTCCCAACCTTGGATGTCTAGGGAGAACAACTAGGCTCTCTCTCCTTATGCACTCTTCCCCTGTATTTTGGTCCGCTTCTGAACTGCAATTTCATTTGGAGTCTAAAGAGTGAAATTTTTGTATTAGTGCACTACCTCAAGTTTACACTCCACAAAATTTAACCTGTAGTCATGAACTGTCCTTTATGAAGTGTTTCTAAGAATACTCACGCAGTAAAGCCATTAATCATATGAGCATATTTGAGCAAAACAAGGTCCAACCAGCCACATCTTCTTTTCCTTCCTGTCGTTACACCAAACTCTCTACCCCTTGTTTGTAATAATTCTCCAATTTCCTAAAGAACAGAAAATAAAACTTTAGGATTAGAATACCAATACTCTAAATCTAGTATATCATATAACATGTTATAGATCATATAACAAGGCATAAAGTTTCTTAGAGATAAACATCTTTCAGAAAAAATAACTAAATTGGAAGGTATAATTTCACAGAGATTTTATGTGAAGGAGGCATTATTTGAAATACATTCACTTTTGACTTTATTTTTTAACCACTGTTTTAAGACCAACATTTTTTTACATTATACAGATAACTTCTAAAAATTTAATTAGCATATATAAATATTGCATATTAAAAACTAAGCTGCTAATAAATATTTACTAAAATAGGTAAGTCAGTCCAATTTGTTCTAAGAACTGTAGTTTGATGATTTTCCTGAAAACCATAAGGCAAATTCCCATCTAGTAGTTGCTACCACAATGTCCTTTCAAAGAAAATTAAGATTGAAAACAATGCTCAAAGTTCTAAGCTAAAGCCACTCCCTACAACCTAATTTTCCCATCTATCATCTATCTATTCCTTAATTTACACCTGATTAAAGCCATCATTTCATTATCACACATATTCTCATGGAATTACAACTAAAATACTGCTTTGTCAGGTTTGAATTTCAGCCTTGTTTATCTGTGTGGCCTGGGGCAGTTCCTTCAGTTCTCCAGGCCTCAGTTTCCCCATATGTAGAATGGGGATGGTAACAGCACCCAGTTCCCAGAGTTGCTGTGAGGACACAAAGAGCTTCTAAGTTTACAGCAATTACTTGGTGGCGAGGTCACCACCAAGTAAACAGTGGGCTATGATTAGACAATGTCTGGAGATTATTTTCCTCAAGCTTGACTCCTAATAAGCTCTTGGTGAAAGATACCTGTTATTTTTAAATTCTCCCTCCTCTACTATCTTAATCCCCTTTGTAACCCACCTTCACTTGCCTGCAATTACAGTTACCTTTAAGTGCCCACTAACCTCCCCTTTTGTTGCCAATCTGTTGCCACTAACAATAAAGATATATGTAATTTTCTTTAAAGTTGTGCTGATTAATCTTGCAAATTAAGTGAAATGCATAAAAGATAATAATTCATTAAGAAAAAAAGCATAAGTTTTCATTTTCAAACTTTTGAATCAGATTCACTGAGAAACAGGCTTACATTGTCTTGCTCTGTAGGAAAGGCACCAATACCAACTCTAGTTGTATAAGCTTTCACAACTCCATACACTTCTCCAACGTTTTGAGGGGGCATACCCAAGCCAGTACACACACCTCCAACTGTGCAGTTCGAAGAGGTCACAAAAGGATAAGTTCCTAAAAACAGAAACAAACAGTAAGTAAAATATACACAAATGATAGACGTTATTTTTTTAAATTCTGCATTTGAGTATATTCTAGGTATCTGACAGACTTATGGAACCACCCTTTCAAAGCTGCGATGTTTTATTCCTGATTCTTTTTGTCTATAGAGATAAAAACACAGGTGGTTAAGCTACAGCTGCAGTGCTATACTACAGACGCTCCTGGAGTACATGAAATTACTCGGTTCTGTCCAGTAGGTACTCACCTAATTTAACGCCCAAACACTGGTGTTATCCTACTATGTAGATTTATATTTTATACTTTCCTGTTAATTTAAAACAGGAGTAAATTTATTTTACTCCCTTGATACGGATACCCCAGCAGCCTGGAGTGACAAGAGTACACCAATAATTCTGTGGTATTCTACAGTTTATGAGCTTTTGATCTCTCTCCAGGGAATAAACCCCAGAAATGACAAGAGTAATCAAAGGTGTACTTCCTACCCTCCTCAACCCTGACCCCAAGATCCTCTTCATACTTGAACTATCCCCTATGCTAATTAGACACTGCTTTCTTCCAGATTGGATAGGCATATTATGATATCAAGAATATGTATCTACTGTACAGAAATATATTTTAATTGGCTTACTTGGAGTCAAAAGTCAATGAAATGTTAGTAACAACTGAGAACAGTCTTATACTGAGAGATCATGTTTAGCTTGAAAGGCCAACAAAGATGATAAGCATCAAATTTTTAAACTCAGAATCTCACATCCAGGGAGTTAATTAAACAGACTTCCATAGATCTTAGGATGTGCATGCTTAGTAACAATGTATATTATTAGCTCTTGATAGTTTTTTTTAAAAGGTTGAATTATAGGTTCTTTCACAGAATTCATCTAATCATCTTTCAGTTCCAAGGAAATACAATCTGGAATTGCTATAAACCAAACAACAACAAAAATCCCATTGACCCGAAGAGTGATTTTCATTTTTCTAATGAACTGCAAAACACAAAATATTCCCTTTTTTAAAAAAAGGGTTAGGATAAGATGACAAACTTTCATCATTCCTGAATATACAAGCAAAAAGCCTTATTCTAAAATCCTTTAATGCTAACATTAATTATGCATATCTTAAGCAATTTACAGCTCAGTTATGCTCCCCGTAAACTGTATCTCACTTACCAAAATCAATATCTAGTAGTGCTGCATTTGCACCTTCTACCAAGATTTTCTTTGGTGGTCCATGGAGAGCTTCATACAGGAAATAAACTCCATCTCTCACCATTGGTTTAATCCTTTCCATATAACCCTATATACAAAGACAAAAACCAAGCTCAATGTATACTAATAAATCTACAATGTAAACTATCTGAGTAAAAATTACCCAACTTTTGACAATGAAAACTGACAACTGGAAAGGAGAAAGGGATTGGTGACAATGCTCACCCTATTGCAACATTTGGATTGGCTTTGGTCTCTTATGCTGATTCTCCAGAAGCGAAAAGAGACACTATTTGAAGAGAAGTAGTACTCTTGCCTGGAAAATCCCATGGACGGAGGAGCCTGGTGGGCTGCAGTCCATGGGGTCACATCTGAGCAACTTTACTTTCACTTTTCACTTTCCTGCATTGGAGAAGGAAATGGCAACCCACTCTTGCCTGGAGAATCCCTGGGATGGGGGAGCCTGTTGGGCTGCCGTCTATGGGGTCGCACAGAGTCAGACACGACTGAAGCAACTTAGCAGCAGCAGAGATACAATGAAACTCAAAGGTTCTACTTCAACCTCACTGCAAATGATAACAATCTTCTGAACAGTCCAGTACTCATACTTCATATACCAGCTTTTAGGAAAATAAAAAGAACTGAATATTGTGCTTTTATATTTTGTAGGTATTAAAAAAGCAGCACTTAAGAGTCCATGTAACCATAAGTGCATCAAAGTCTTTCTTAAAATGTTGTGAGGGCCACCAGTGACATTGCCAAGCAAGCAAGTATCAATAATTGATTACTCATATTCTTTTCCCACTGTATTCCATTACAGTAGAATACCTTAGCAGTATTACTAGTAATATCAACACTAACTCACATAAACATGATAAAACTTTCTCAAAACATGTTTAAAGTATAAGAATACTGCTTAATTCTAGAGATTCAATTAAAAATATAAACAAGAGTTCCCCCAAGGCCTATAGTATAACTGCAATAAAACTCAGTTTCAGCCATGTTTAGCCAGACCAGTATGGAAATTCCAAGATCCACTCATGAACTCACTGAGTATGTTATACCTACTGATGGACACATAATCCCCCTCTGGCTCTAGCCGCCAGTCTCATGCTTCTTCCCGTTTTAGTCCTTTATTTTTAATGCCTGGAATGACTGTACCATTCATCATGTTCCTTAAAGTCCTGGTTCAACATACAGCAGTCCCCCCACATATCCTAGGGGAATATGTTCCAAGACCCTCAGGGGATGCCTGAAAGCACAGACCATACCAAACTCTACATACACTGTGTTTTCTATATCCATACACACCTTTGATAATATTTAAGTTATAAATGAGGTAACAAGAGATCAACAATAACCAATAATTAAATAGAACACTTATGTCAATATACTATAATAAAAATTATGTAACACATTGTTAGACTTTTGCAACAGCAAAACTAGCACAAATTTCTTTTTCCTTCTTTACAATTTCATGGATAGGAGACTTATTCTTCCGTAAGCAACCACAGCGTATTTTTCTCTTTCCTTATTAAGTCAAGAACTTTCACTGTATGGTTTCTCTTTGGTGTATCCAAATTGCCAGCATTACTGCTCTTGTACCTTGGGGGCATTAGTAACTTAAAAGGGTCACTTGAATGTAAGCACTGTGATACCAGGACAGTCAACCTGGCAAGGGAAATGGCTAGTCAGAGACTAATGGGCAGGATGCACTGGACAAAGGGCAGGACGGAGCAGGACAGCAAGAGGTTTCATCACACTACTCAGAAGGCCTCAAATTTAAAACTTAAGAGTTGTCTCGTACTTGACCATAGGAAACTGAAACCACAAAAAGCAAAACCAAGGATAAGCGGGGAATACTGCTCAACACCTATTAAGAATCTTCTTACCTAATTCTGGTCATTATTATTCATATCCTTTACATTCATATGGAATATGTATAGAATAGCATTGAAAAGATACACCTATATATTAGCATGTAAATATTTTCAAATTGCCACTAATAAATTTAAAATATTTGTTGCATGACAGAATGAAAACAAAGTGGCAGTCTATTCTAAGCAACAATCAATATACTGAAATCCAAACACCTAACATTCACAATGTCCCTTGAAGGTCACTTTTTCAGAAGAAATTCAGTGAGTAGGTAGACCTAAGGTCTGCTACAACTCCAAAATGACATATAAGGTATGTAAATTCTTATTCAGTTCTGGAACTGATGTCATACTTATTCACAGGAAAGAAAGAGTAACAGTCAGCAGCTTGAAACTCTGAAGATTTTGGAGGAAGGGAAGGGTGGAGAGGATAGGCAACTTGATTACTGACCAACTTAGGCACCAACTGTGGTCCTAGTCAATCAATCACCTTCTATGTCTCTAAAGAGTACAGTGCTTTAGAGCTGTCCCTTTAACAGACCCTTTGGGGTATCAGTCCTAAATGTGCTGGTTAGCTTTAAAAGTTATCATCTCTCATTTGTCCCTTAGTTGATCTATCCTCCAAATGCTTATGAGTGATTTTTATATAATACAAAGTTAGTCCTTTTTTTCTGCTCAAAATTATTGAGTAGCTAACCTTCCTATTACTGCATATAACATCAACATAAGACTTATGATTTGGTTCCTACTTGTCTAACTTTTTGTGATCTCATTCACTGTAGTCTGTCAGACTCCTTTTCAAGTACTTTATTCTTGCTCCCTGGTCCCCACTGGATGTTTTGTTAAAGCCACATCATGTAAAGTTACTCAAACATGCCACGTCCTTTTAGGCCTATATGCTTTTAGACTTAAAAATACAAATTCACTTTACCAGCTCTTACCTATAATACTTTACACATATCTGTGTGACACTTATTAACCACATGTTCTTCAATCTTATATTTTCAGTTCCTAATACAAAGACTGAATGAATGAAAGATCTAGATGCTATTTTGGCAAACAAGTTTTAAAAAGGACATTATAAATGTCAGAAAGCATTACCTTCAGTTTTTGTAATTCACCTTCAATGTCTATTTCCAAAGTAGGGTATATAGATTTGTACTGGTTAGCCAGAACTTTGAACCTGAGAAAAACCAGATAAATCAAGACCTTAGCTCTGTTTTAAAATATTCTGAATAATTTTATTCCATTCAAATGATTTCTGGAGTTAAGTGATCTTAATAACAATCCCCAAAATGAAGTTACACTCTGAGAAACAGAATCTAATTAAGGTCAGTGATATGAATAAATGATATATTCAAAATACTTTTTACTGATAGGAATATCAACAATATAATTAAGGTGATGTGTGAGGGGCAGGAGGAGCAGGGAATGACTCAAATCTGTAACCACAAGACTTAAATCTGAATTAATTATATTATACTCTTTGAAAGATCTAAAATGATGCTTTTAGGAGAGTCAGCGGCAGACATTAGCAACTTGTCTCCAATAATCTCACTGGAGGTGCCCTAACAATGCAGACAGACAAACTGCTGACTGAAAATGGATACAGCGAGTGATCTTTGAGGCTGTTATTACATGCAACCAACTAACTCATCACTGAGACACCATATAGTTTACTGATGATTATTAGGTTTCCCATGGAGATTTTTCTACAGTGATTAAATGTCAAGGTGGCATTCCTATTTTTCAAGCTGAGCTTGATACATGTTAGTTCACAAATACTTGATAACCTAATTATTTCTAGGTGAAAGGATACAGCAGTGTCTTTGAACTTGAAAATCTAAGGATCAAGACCCTAGGATATGAAGACCCCACTGCCACATCCCCCAGGAAACATGTCTATTTCTCAGTAAAGCATTCTAAATTCCAATCCTTAAATATAATTTTGGCTTTGTCTTTCTGGGGGTACTCATATGATATTGACATCATGTTATTTTCATGAAGTTAATCTCAAATTAAGGACCAATTCAAATGTAATAAAAAGTAACTTTAGTATTTCAAAAGAAACAAAAAAGCCAACCACCACAAATCAACTAGAATACAGATTTTTATCAATTTGCATATTGAGTTTTAAAAGTTCTAAAAACCCATTTGCTCTTTCCATACAAGATAGTTACCTGTCAGAGAAGCCATCAAAGTCAGAAACAAGATCACACATCCTGAGTCCACTCCGAGCAGCTTTGGAAGAATAAACTGGGCCAATGCCCTTTTTTGTGGTACCCAAACTTAAAAATAGATCAAAACAAGCTCTGAGTTAGAAAAGAAAGATCCAGTTCTTAATGGTCAGCTGACCACAAAGAATTAAGTTACTATGAGTGTTTTCTGTTTATGCTATTTGCTTTATGTTTATTTTCATGATCTTACTGATTTTCTCTGAAATCTAAACAGGATAGTCTAATAGCTATTTTTCTTAAACTTCTGGCCTAGAATTGAAACCAAAAAAGACTAGATATACTTAAAACTGCACACACACACACACCCACAAAAACCCACAAAAAAACAGAACATACTTTTTTCCTGCTTGTTCTTGTCTCTGTTGTTCCTGGATACCATCAGCTGCTTGATGAAAATCAAATACTGAGGGAGAAAAAACAAAATCAGCTGTTATTGACTCAAAAGTAATGTAGGAAAGCAAAATGTATTTTGTTTTAAATTACTTAAGTTACGAATCCCTTCAGCTAGCTTCTTTATGACAAATACAATCCTAACTGGTATATTATTATGAAAATACAAAACTGATCATTCATTCCTATTTATTGCAATCTATCATATTTTTACAAATGAGTCCTTAAGACAATAATTTTGGAATACCCTACCCTACAATTCTATAAAGCTCATTTTACTAAGATATTCTCTGCAAGTTTTGGACTCTATAGAGATTTAGGGGTTATGTTGATCCTCTCCCTCTTCTCTTCCTCATAAGCTAATAGTGGAGATAATATTAAAAAAATCAAATCCCAGAGAAATCAGGAGAGAAGAAAAAAGACAAAGAACAAATAAAAAACAAAGAGTAAATATAAATTCANTACTTGAACTCAATTGTTACAATTCATCCTTAGTTTTCAATAAAATTAAAGATCAAATCATCTATTAAATGCTTTCACGTTTCTGATAAAAAGACAGTTATATATAAATACACTGCAATCCCCTTACCAATATGAGCTCTGTCAGATATGATAAGCCTTTTCTCCCAGCCTTCTAGACCTAGAAGGGAAGAATAGATACGCTTAATTGAACATTTGTAAAATAATTTTAAAATCTTAATTTCCTTAGAAATACAATGTTTGAAAGTGTTTTCACTGAAGTAATCATTTTAGTATCTTTTATTCTGCATAGGAAATATGTATAATAAGAATTTTTTCATCTGTCATTATACAAACTCATTTACAAATTCTATCTTTCTAAATGTTTTGCTCTAAGTTGTTCCAAACTCAAGCCAGCCATAGCCACATAAAATACCTTTAAGCATCCAAAAACACAAATGGTACAAAATATCATTTTGTCAGTGGTGGGGAGTGAGGAGCAGAGCATGGGGAGAATTTTGAGAAAAGGGAGTTAATTTTGGGAATGGTGCCCTTTCCCAAGACAATTACAAAAAATGTGATTAAACAAAATAATAAAATGTTGTCACTAATTCTTCCAAAGTACTATCAATTACTGTACTTATCACACTGAATTATAAGAAGATCTATGTATCTTCCCATTTAAGCGTGAATGCCTGAGAGTAGGGGTCATGAGTTTTTATAACACGGGGTCTGGCATCCAATAAATGTTCAAAGAAAATGACTGTTGAATAAATAAATAAGTGAATTTAAATATTTTTCTTTAAAAACAGATCCTTAGGTTAAATGTATGCTAAGGATTAGCCACCCAGCCCAGGTTACATGTATTCTAAGGATAAGCCACCAAATACTAATTTTGAAAATTAGTATTTGAATAGTAAAAATTAATTACTTTTGATAATATTCAAAGATCTGTTTTAAAAATATTCCTTATAAAGAAGATATTAAGCCCCCCCATAGTTGTTGACATGTAAACACATATATATTCTAAAGTTAGCTTAGGCAATATTATAAAGTAAATATTACAAAGAAATTCAGTAAGGTGGATTCAGCTGGGTTAGGTAGGGCAGAAGGAAAAACAGGAGGGCAAAACTGTAAAGGGGGACGAAGAACAGCGGAGAGTAGCATAGGAACCTCAACCTGACCAATTAAAGAAAGCAGACATACAAACAAGTAAAATTTCAGGGAAGACTGCAGAGAGAGAAGCAAGACAGGATTCTTTTAAGTCAGATTTAGTTGTCAGGAACACAAGGATGGATGGACTGCTACTTCTATGCATGAAAGATAAACTTTAAAAATTTAATAGGACTTAGTATATTAAACATGAGTTAAGGGGAAACGGCACTAATGATTTTTCTCAATTATGTTTTATTTGTACTGTCACAGTCCCCTCAAACCCTAGAAAGGCAGCCAAATTGAATGTAAACAGACTTCCAAAACTCCAGAAAACATAAGAGAAGGCAGGAAATTAAGTCTTTTTTTTTTTAAGATGGAAGTGGATACACTGCATAGAAGCATTTCCCTCACTTGGAGGGAGGGATCTAAACAACCCTCTTTTGTCCTGGGTTGTAGTAACCAAGGGACTTCCAGATCCTCTCGGAAATGAGGCTAAGGGTGTACAAAATGGGTTAAGTGGCTTCCTGAAACTGCCTTAAGTTAATTTTGGTTTGTGCAGAAGAGGATGTTAGCAAGCACAAGTGACAAAAAGAGCTTGTTTCCTAGAGTCGTGCCACCAACATATAGTAATTCTAGCTACCTAAAGATAAGGTTTGCAGACAACCAATGTGTAAAAAATCAGGACTTACACAATGAACTTGCTATGCTTGTCTTTTGTTTAGAACACTCATTATAATGAATAAAATATAATAAAAATTTATTAAAATAAAAATTATGACATAAAAAGTATGTCCTACAATAACCTGCAATTTTAAAGTAGAAGATAAAAATATGAAGTTTTTTCTGGAATGAGAGTCCCTTTAAAACTTTACCCCTGCCCACCTCCCCCCAAAAAACAAATAACTGGTTACCAGACAAAGCAGACTCATTCTTTCATACCTTTTCCTTTTTGAACATTTTTTTCTGCTTCCTCAAACAATCCAGGTAGATGAATCACCACACCATTTCCTTAAAAAAAAAAAAAAAATACACACAAATAAATCCCAACTTTAAACATCTATATTTGTAATACATAATGATATTTAAACAAAGACATTTACAATAATCCTTATCTAGAACAGTAGAAGAGTGATACACTTTGATTAGTAGAACATTCTAATTTATCAGGGAGTTACCACAGAAATGACTCCAAGTCTTAAATAGTAGTAAAATGTAAATACACAATAGAACATAATACACATAATATAAAACACTTAAAACAACACTCAATAAACTTTGAAATTTCTTTGAAATGAAGTGAAACTGTTATTTTGAAAGGAACCAGTTATATAGTTTTAGGCAAACTGAACCAGATCACAGTCTTTCAACTTGGGGACTCAAACCAATTAGTGGCCATAAAATCAATTTACTGGGTTGTGATTAGCATTTTAAAAAATAAAAGACTAGAAGAGAAAATGTCAGATTGCATCTTATGTTACAAGCATTCAGAATCCATCCCTCAAACATAGACTTCTCGCTTTTCTTACTATGCTTCATAGCGCTTGGAAACCTGATTCGATGATCCAACACTTTGCTACACAGTTAAGAATGCCAATAAGAAATAAACGCAAAGTAATCATTCCAAAAAGTATTAGGGCTAAAAGATCTAAAAGATGTGTTAAACAGTTCTGAAAGTCAGGTATATTCCAGGAGGTACCACTGTCACAATTAATGGGCAATCAATAAATCATTTGATTAGAGATTAAATAAACTTAATGAAAAATAAACACTATTATCAACTGGGGGAAGAAAATCCCTAAGTTCAGTTTACATACTTACCAATGAATGCAGTAACATTCGGGTTAATTATTCCACTGGGTAAAAGGTGAAAATCATACTCCACAGAATCTACAACAACTGTATGGCCAGCATTATTTCCTCCCTGAAATACAAGATTGGGAAAACTAAACCTAACAATGAATATGACAAGCAATATAACTCCTTCCAAAGTGAATTAATGATTTCCTACTAAAATGACAATGTTACTTGAGGCAACCCAAGTATTTGCCACGAATACTTATTCTCTAGAGGCTTACAACAGTTTGGCCATCCTCTCTCATTCCCCTACTTGAATGATTATTCCTAACAGGATCTAGGAATTGGAGAATTCAGATTTCTGGAAGACTGAAAGACATATTCCATCTTAAAAAGAGAGAAAAAATGAACAAAGTACAGGGAAGAATCAGCTTGTTACTCTGTTTCTGGCACTATGTGGAACATGTAGCAATCTACTTAATTATCCATGACACTGATCTTTAAAATATCCTTAAAATTGAAAAAGTAATCTATCCTAACTTGATAGAAATATTCATATAATTCTCATTGTCCTAAAAGTGTGACAAGCAACTCTGACCTAACATTATTATTCTTATATTGATTTATCAACTAGGATATCTCCCAAGCAATTCCCTCAACTATTAGTTATCCTGAAGACTAATTTTTAAATTTTTAAATCAGTCTTGTGAGCTTGGTTAGTGACCAATTCCTTGAACCTGCTTGTCTCTGACTAAAGTAATACACTGGGTCAAGGAACTGCTAAAGCTGAGCATCATAGTACAAATCCATGGTGAAATTTCGACTCTATGAAACAAAATGTGAAACTGAATTATAAAAATCAGGTACAAATGAGACAGTATTAAGTGATCAGACAATTTTTCTAATTTCTAAGCTTAAAAAGCATGAGGAAAAGACAAATCAATTTGATCTATGTTTAAACATCTACAGAACACTAACAATAATTTAAAAATAAACAACAAACTAGGAATATATCTGAACAAATAAAAAGTTTAACAACATCTTTGCAGGACGTGACTGGTTTAACTTGATCACAAGGCTACCAAATTTACGTACTTTTACCACCATCATGCATTCACAAAAATGCCAGAAAAATAGGTCCTGCAAAAAAAATCTTCAACAAAGCAAATACTTATTTACAGTGTTTTGCACTGTACAAAGAATTCCTTGCTTAAAGACTAGAGTTATGTCATGTATGTTTAAAAGAAAAAAAAAGACTTGGCAGTGGTAGCCTGAAGTCCACCAGATAACAGGTAGGTGACAAGACACAGGAAGACAGAAGCAGGGATTTAAGCAATACCTCCTTCACTTGATACCATCAAAGGAACAGGTGAATATTTTTTTTACTGTTTACTTATTTGTAGGCAACATCTGCATATGGATACAAAAGGCACAGTAGGATGCACAGTAAAAAGTGAAGTCTCTCTACTCTTCTCTCCCCTTCCCTGCTACAAGGCTGCTGTTTCCACCTGCTTTTTGCATCCTTCCCTAAGTAATTCTGCATATACAAACACATATTTGCATATTCCACTTATGCAAATAATAGCAAAGATATATACCTGGGCAAATTGCTTTTCTACTTAACAAATCTTAAAGCTCATTCTCTATAACCTTGCGAAGGGAAAACCTCATTCTTTCAACAGCTGCACTGTATTCTTTTTCATAAGGACACATACATTTATTAAACTTGTCCCACAGAAAGGCATTTGGGTTGTTTCCAACCTTTTGTCTTTATTAACAATGTTGTAATATACTTCCTGGTACATACTTTATTATTATTTTACCCTGGGCAAGTTTATCACCAACTCTGACAGAAACCTAGAACATTACATAAACTAAAGAATATACTGAAAAAAAAAAGAACATATTGATCTTAGTCTTTCTTAAATAACCCACAGGACAATTCTTACTTGGTTTTTATGGCTTTTCTTTCACTCTATCCCTCATACCAATATTAGCCTTTTTATCACAACTTTCTGTGATTTAGGAAACTTCCAAGTTTCAGGAAAAATATTTTCAGAGTATGAAAACTCATTAAAATTTCTTCAAATC
>SJYQ01009927.1:0-12282 GCA_006410935.1 Redunca redunca | reverse complement strand
TAATGAATTCATATTAAACTTATAAAGTAATAGTGACTTTGAAACAATCAATAAAATGTTATTATTTAAGCAGAACCAGTTTTCTTTTTAATTCATCATTTGCTTAAAACAAACTATCTACTTTGTAATTTTGATGTACACTTTTAAAATAAGTCTCTTTACTCATTTTATTTTTACACAGTTGTTTTTAAAGATATACTAATATAGTCATTTGGATAAATAATTTTTAACTCAGTTGTTCTTGTGTATAACAAAGCCTACTACTAGATAATATCTTACTAAGACAGGACGTGATGATGGAAAGATAGTGGCTGATATATTTGTTTGTTTGAAACAGGTCATTGTGATTGGTGATAAATGACTTTAGGGCAATATATATTCTTTGAGTTCTTCCAAGTTTACACACAGCTGGTGGTTCAGGCTGGAAAAGTTCAGCTACAAAAGGCTTGAAATCACACTTTCGTGAACAGCTTGCTCATTCAAACATTAATCAAGATTGTTCAATAATCAAAGCCTTATTAAGGATTACTATATGGTTTATATCCCACTTAAATTGTTTGATTGAGTAGGAAAATATGGTTAAATATATTCAAGAATAACCCTAAATTATCCTGCTGAGGAGTTAAGGGAGAAAATGTGTGTATTAGCTAGTATGTTTGGTCACCAGTGCCCTATGAGAGTTGGGGTGTAAAAGCTCCTAATCTTGAAACACTTGCTGTGCAGAAGAGTCCTGAGGTGAACTGAGATGGAGCCACTCAGGCATTTTTTGACAAATCTATATATGATAAAACTTTTAGTATAGGGTCATTTCACAAAAAGTCTCAGATGAAGCTTCAAATTTCAACTGCCTATTTGGATGCCAGCCTAAAATACGTATAAATTTTGTGTGCAGTGTGCTTAGTCGCTCAGTCGTGTCCAACTCTTTGTGACCCCATGGACTGTAGCCCCTCTGTCCATGGGATTCTCCAGGCAAGAACACTGGAGTGGGCTGCCATGCCCTCCTCCAGGGCATCTTCCCAACCCAGGTACTGAACCTAGGTCTCCTGCATTTCAGGCAGATTCCCTACCATCTGAGCCACCAGGGAAGCCCATAAATTGTGTGGAACATACAAAATTCTTCTTGGGAGCTGAGGAAATTGTTCTGAAACACAGGTCCAAGGAGGGGTCACATGTTAGCAGCAGACAGCAAAAACAAAGAGGTTTCAGTAGAACTACCATTGCCAGTCTCACCCAACCACCAACACCCATGACCACATTACCAGGGCAGATAGTCCTCCTTCTGTATCCACAGGAGACTGGTGCCAGGACCCCCAGAGACACCAAAATCCACAAGTGTTTAAGTCCCTGGTATAGTGCAACATTTGCATATGACTTATGCAAACCCTCAGGGATACTTTAAATCATCTCCAAATTACTTATAATATCCAATACAACATAAATGCTATGTAAATAGTTGCCAGCATAGCAAATTCAGTTTTGCTTTTTGGAACTTTCTGGATTTTTTTTTTCCAATTTATTTTTGATTGACGGTTGAATCCTTGGATACAGAACCCATGGATACAGAGGGCCAACTGTACTCTAAACTGCAGACTCCCACATTAGCGATGAACAGCTTCTCACATGGGCAACTCTCTGCAGTATGTACCTAGATAAGCAGCAAGGACATATATTTTTAATTATGTTTAATGTTTCTCCTAACTAGTGCTGGGAAGGCCAGATAAATGATGGAAGATAAATATATCTTTCATTCTACTTTTAACAGATACCTCAAAGCAAATTTGGAAAAGTATCCTCCCAGATACAACATTAACCACATATTTATATTAATAGTTATATGTAAACTACCTCTTGTTGCTTTGCTAAATTCCCATAACACTTATGATCCCACTCATTCACGCAGCATTTAACAAATACTTCTAAATTTCACAGCTGTATATTTTATACTACTTAACTAAAAAACAGAATGTGTTCAATTGTTATAGAAACAAGGAGCTGTGGAACAGTAATTAATGCTGTTTTGCAGATCAACCGTATCAATCGAGAAAATATTTCTTAATGAATCTTAGATGTCTTCACTTTTGAACATTTTTAATTTTGAAATATACCATCTAAAACCCCATTAAACAAACGAGTGGGGCTCAAAAGTGGCTGCATATTGTGTGGCAAGTCTCTTTGAGGAAAAACGTAAGTTTATAATGCTTTATATATTTTTATTACATTAAATAACAAGAACAAATGTAAAATTCAGTGGGGATATAAGATGACGAATACAAACTCTTTAAATACAAGAGCTCAATACTTTGCTTCCCCCACAGTGACCAATAAAGTTCTAGACACTGTTAGTACTTATTTGATACGGACTAATTATTGAGATAGTTGATATAGTTGATATGGACTAATTAGTGAGACAGTTAGATAGCATCACCGATTCAATGGACATGAACTTGAGCAAACCCCGGGAGATAGTGGAGTACAAGGGAAGCCTAGTGTGCTTAGGGTCAAAAACAGTTGGACATGAGTTAGTAACTGAACAACAACAACAATGATAATTTTAGAAAAGTAAAACTCTACAATTCTTTGAAAATAAAGCCATTCTAGCACCTCTTCAAAACAAAAGGAAATTAACAATATTAAAGTGAAGAATATTTAAGGAAAAAATCCAGTCATCCAATCAGTACTCACCACAATCACAAAAACATCCTCTAATTTGGTGTTTATTTTACTGACTTTCTTTGACCATTATTCTTACATTAAGATTGAATGTAAATACTAAACAAGCTTCTTAATGACCAAAAAACAAAAAACTGTACTTCACTGAAATAGATTATTATTATGATGGAGGTGGGGGAGGGCAGAACTAAAATTCTATGTTCTCCAAGATGAAGAGCAAAGTTTCTTGTATATACTCTTAGGGTTTAAAAACCAATACAACTAAGTCTAATTATTTTAATTATAGTTAAAATAATAAAAACCTATTTAACACCACACATTTTCCCTCCAGAAAAGCACCAAAGGTCTACAATATATTAGAAAACAACTTACAAATGAGAATACCCCTGAATTGTTTCCTCATTTCCTATCTTCCCATATGAAATGAACTGAAGGTCAGTTATACCTTCAGTACATTGAGTCCCTCTGCCTCCCCTCCCCCTTACCATTTACTTCGTTAATCATAATGGGTAATCGCCCCCTCTGGCCACAGTAATTGATCCAGAGAAGGAAACCTGATCCAGGCCTGAGCCAATCAAGCTTCTCTGGGGAATCTGATTGTGAGAGTTGCCTATCACCTAAGAGAGCATCCTAAAGAGAAAAACAGCCAGTTCTGCCTGCTGAGATCCAAGGAGCTGCCTAAGGCCAGGCCACTCCAAGGTTTAGCCATCTAGGTATTCCTTTAAACATAGCCCCATTTTGCTTAAGACAGTCTCTTTTCCATTGTTTGTAAAGAATCCAAATTATTCACAAAACAAAGTCACTGCAAGATGGTATGTATACAGCCCATTCTCTAAATTCACATCCTGCACTAGTAATAACTGAATATAAGATGATTAACTTACGTACACCTGAAACTAACACTGTAAATCGACTACAATTAAAAACTAATTTCTAAAAAAATTAATTTCTAAATATCTATGCCGTCAAGAATAAACCTCTAAAACATGGTACTAGAGGACACAGGGATAATATATTATTATTTGTTTTGTAACTGTTCTCTTAAATATCATAAAAGTCATTATAAACTTACGATTTTCCTCAAAGAGACTTGCCACACAATACGGAGCCACTTTGGGGCTCCATTGGTTTGTTTGTTTCTTGGGGTTTTAGATTGTATATTTCAAAATAAGAATATTTAGCTCTTTTATACTGTTTTCATGTACACTTTTTCCCCCAATTTGACTTTAAACTTAATAAAGTCAGATGACAAGTGTTTTAAATTTTCTTTCCATAGTTCCTCAGAACCAGAGGTTATCAAGCCCAACTCTATTATAAAAAAGTTTGGATCAGGAAATGTTGCTATATGCAAGTTTCTAAGAAGGTCCAAGAGAGGAAAGAAAAGAAAAAGGAAAGGAAAAGAAAAAAACTTTTTTAGATTGGAATGAAATGACACTAGTCTGCAAAAGTGACTCCTGAGTCTTGACTTAGTTTGCTACTAGGAGAATCCCAGGGATGGGGGAGCCTGGTGGGCTGCCGTCTATGGGGTCACACAGAGTCAGACACGACTGAAGTGACTTAGCAGCAGCAGGTCTTCCTCTTTCCAAAATCACTCCAACTAAGTGAGTTTCTGCTGTGAGAGGAGATGGAAACAGTCAATGTTACAAGCCTGAAAGAATGGTATCTCTTTTCTATCTAATAGCAAGAGTGTTAAGGGCTAACAGGGCTTCCCTGGTGGCTCAGAGGTTAAAGCGTCTGCCTCCAATGCAGGAGACCTGGGTTCAATCCCTGGGTCGGGAAGATCCCCTGGAGAAGGAAATGGCAACCCACTCCAGTGTTCTTGCCTGGAGAATCCCAGGGGTAGGGGAGCCTGGTGGGCTGTCGTCTATGGGGTTGCACAGAGTCGGACACGACTGAAGCGACTTAGCAGCAGCAGCAGCAACCAAAAAAGGATTCCAACTTCATACATATCTAGTCTTCAAGCTCCTTAGAAACCTAACAGTCTTGTTTTGAGTTGGTGCTGATTACCTGTGCTGATTTTCTTGGTAAAGACCGTTCTGGCCCGTGTCCTGTTGTTGATATCACTATTTGCCAATACTAAAACACAGCAATCCGCAGCAATAAAGGAATTATAAACAAGGATGACTGTTCTTTTATAAAAACACTCAAATAACTGCAATTAGCTTGTGATTCCAAAGTAGAGCAGGTTTAAGTTACCAGCAGTAAGCTGATCAAATTAAACTATTCAACAGTAACCAGACACACTAGCTAGGAAAACATATACGGGGTATCTGAATTTCTTTTTAGCAAAGACATCCAAGGGCACTGCTCAGTTTTCTCTTAAAGGCTTAAGACATCTGCTTTACCTGACAGTATTACATTTACCTCCCAGTTTCATACACAGATAAGTGTCACATGGATGACAAAAGTCTCAGGTACCTTGTATTTTGTACCTTAAATTACATTATAAAACAACTCACAAGGAAAATGGAAAGAGGAATAGACTTGGAGGATCTCAGGTTCCTGATTAAGAAGCGCCAGATTCTAGGTGCATGTGTGTGCTCTAATACACACACTTAACAAGGGTCAGAGATGACCACAGTCATAGACAGAAGGATCAGACATGCAACCCAAACAATGCACACACCAATGTTATGCAGCTCTTTATAAACCCAGATAAAAACTCCCCTAATCATTAAAACATTTATGGAGATATTTTCTTAATACACACTGACATTGAACTGCAGATTTCAAGTCAAAACAAATTTCTCTCATGAATAAAACCCTTCCTTTAAATGGGTTTTCAAAACATAATACAGACAAAAGACCCATTTTAAAAAATGTCATGGACCTCCCATTTTTTAAGGAGGAATTTTATTACATTGAATTAAATATAATTAAAAGTTGGTTCAAGGTAAAAAATCATCCATCTTGGAGCCAGAGTAGCCATGGGAACTGAACTGTCCCCCCCGCCTCCTTTTTTTTTAATTGAAGCATATAACAAACTGTGGGAAATTCTTAGAGAGATGGGAACACCAGACCCCCTACCTGCCACCTGAGAAACGTGTATGCAAGTCAGGAAGCAACAATTAGAACTGAACATGGAACAGCGGACTGGTTCCAAACTGGGAAAGGAGTACGTCAAGGCTGTATACCATCCCCCTGCTTATTTAACTTCTATGCAGAGTACATCATGCAAAATGCTGCGCTGGATGAATCACAAGCTGAAATCTTCAACCCTGAATATTCATTGGAAGGACTGATGCTGAAGCTAACGCTCCAATACTTGGCCCACCTGAGGCTAAGAGCTGACTCACTGGAAAAGACCCTGATACTGGGAAAGACTGAGGGCGCAAGGAGTAGGGGGTGACAGAGGATGAGATGGTTGGATGGCATCATCGACTCAATGGACATGAGTTTGAGCAAACTCCTGGAGATAGTGAAGGACGGGGAAGCCTGGTGTGCTGCAGTTAACGGGATCACAAAGAGCTGGACACGACTTAGCAACTGAACAACAACACACAGCTGATTTACAATGTTGTGTTAGTTTCAGGTAGAGAGTGAAGTGATTCATTACACACACATATATACCTTTTTTTCAGATTCTTTTCCCTTACAGGTTATACAAAACATTGGTTTCCTCGTGCTATACACACTTTACTGTTCTTTTCAAATACTTTCCCCAGACAATACTGAATACCTCAACGTCCCTTTTTCAACTGATAAAAAGTACTCTAACATCACCAATCTTCACTTACTGTTATGTAGCTAATCCACATTAATCCACATTAATCTTTGGTGTCAACACTGACTTAGTCCCCAAAACATATGTAGATTTGTATCCAATTACTGTTAAGTAAGCTATTAAGTATATTATCAGTTTACAAGTTCACTCTAGATTTGTTCTAGGCAACAATTTTTCCTAAAGATACTTAAAACTACCAAACTAATCCACCCTTTCCCACCAAATTAAAGAAACAGAATAATATTGGTCAGATTACTGAAGATAATTTCATATAATTTAAAAATTTATGCCTCAAAAATAAAGATAATGCCATATTATCTATACTAATACAGTAAGCTTAAATAGTGAACAACTTTGAGATCTACTGCCCTCAGCAAAGAAAAACTATTTAATAGAAACACATGGCAGTCAACTGAAATTTGTTGAGGAAATGCACAGAAATTAAACAATTATCAGTTACCTACTTTCTCATAGATACAGGAGATAAAATTTTAAAGGAGTAAAGCCTTTGAACATCATCAGTTCAGTTCAGTTCAGTTCAGTCGCTCAGTCATGTCTGACTCTTTGAGACCCCATGAATTGCAGCGCGCCAGGCCTCCCTGTCCATCAACAACTCCCGGAGTTCACTCAGAATCACGTCCATCGAGTCCGTGATGCCATCCAGCCATCTCATCCTCGGTCTTCCCCTTCTCCTCCTGCCCCCAATCCCTCCCAGCATCAGAGTCTTTTCCAATGAGTCAACTCTTCCCATGAAGTGGCCAAAGTACTGGAGTTTCAGCTTTAGCATCATTCCTTCCAAAGAAATTCCAGGGCTGATCTCCTTGCAGTCCAAGAGACTCTCGAGTCTTCTCCAGCACCACTGTTCAAAAACATCAGTTCTTTGGCGCTCAGCCTTCTTCACAGTCCAACTCTCACATCCATACATGACTACTGGAAAAACCATAGCCTTGACTAGACAGACCTTAGCCGGCAAAGTAATGTCTCTTCTTTTGAATATGCTGTCTAGGTTGGTCATAACATTTCTTCCAAGGAGTAAGCGTCTTTTAATTTCATGGCTGCAGTCACCATCTGCAGTGATTTTGGGGCCCCCAAAAATAAAGTCTGACACTGTTTCCCCATCTATTTCCCATGAAGTGATGGGACCGGATGCCATGATCTTCGTTTTCTGAATGTTGAGCTTTAAGCCAACTTTTTCACTCTCCTCTTTCACTTTCATCAAACGGCTTTTTAGTTCCTCTTCACTTTCTGCCATAAGGGTGGTGTCATCTGCATATATGAGGTTATTGATATTTCTCCCGGCAATCTTGATTCCAGCTTGTGCTTCTTCCAGCCCAGCATTTCTCATGATGTACTCTGCATAGAAGTTAAATAAGCAGGGTGACAATATACAGCCTTGACGTACCCGTTTTCCTATTTGAAACCAGTCTGTTGTTCCATGTCCAGATCTAACTGTTGCTTCCTGACCTGCATATAGATTTCTCAAGAGGCAGGTCAGGTGGTCTGGTATTCCCATTGCTTTCAGAATTTTCCACAGTTTATTGTGATCCACACAGTCAAAGGCTTTGGCATAGTCAATAAAGCAGAAATAGATGTTTTTCTGGAACTCTCTTGCTTTTTCCATGATCCAGCAGATGTTGGCAATTTGATCTCTGGTTCCTCTGCCTTTTCTAAAACCAGCTTGAACATCAGGAAGTACACGGTTCACGTACTGATGAAGCCTGGTTTGGAGAATTTTGAGCATAACTTTAGTAGCATGTGAGATGAGTGCAATTGTGCGGTAGTTTGAGCATTCTTTGGCATTGCCTTTCTTTGGGATTGGAATGAAAACTGACTTTTTCCAGTCCTGTGGCCACTGCTGAGTTTTCCAAATGTGCCTGCATATTGAGTGCAGCACTTTCACAGCATCATCTTTCAGGATNGAATTCCATCACCTCCACTAGCTTTGTTCGTAGTGATGCTTTCTAAGGCCCACTTGACTTCACATTCCAAGATGTCTGGCTCTAGATTAGGGATCACATCATCATGATTGTCTGGGTCGTGAAGATCTTTTTTGTACAGGTCTTCGGTTTATTCTTGCCATCTCTTCTTAATATCTTCTGCTTCTGAGGTCCATACCATTTCTGTCCTTTATCGAGCCCATCTTTGCATGAAATGTTCCCTTGGTATCTCTAATTTTCTTGAAGAGATCTCTAGTCTTTCCCATTCTGTTGTTTTCCTCTATTTCTTTGCATTGATCGCTGAAGAAGGCTTTCTTATCTCTTCTTGCTATTCTTTGGAACTCTGCCCAGGAATATATTAAAAATAATAAGGCTTCCCCAATGGCTCAGTGGCAAAGAATTCGCTTGCAATGCAGAAGACACAGGAGATGTGGGTTCAGTCCCTGGGTGGGTAAGATCCTCTGGAGGAGGGCATGGCAACCCACTCCAGTATCCTTGCCTGGAGAATCCCATGAGCAGAGGAGCCTTGCGAGCTACTGCTCATAGGGTCACAGTCAGACATAACTGAAGCGACTGAGCATGTATTAAAATACAGGAAAGGGCTAAACTACGGAATTCAAAGACATTTCTAAGGGTGATCCAGGTCACACAATATATATTTGTTAAGTATTTACTTCCTCTCTGCCTCACATGGCTTCCCTAGTGGCTCAGATGGTAAAGAATCTGCCTGCAATGCAGGAGACCTAGGTTCGATCCCCAGGTTGGAAAGGATCGCCTGAAGGAGGGCATGGCAACTCACTCCAGTATTTTTGCTTGGAGAATCCCATGGAGAGAGGAGCCTAGCGGGCTACAGTCCATGGGGTCGCAATGAGTCGATACAACTGAGCAACTAAGCACACACTGCCTCATGTAGTACTGGGTGCTATGGACGAAAACAAAAAGGGAATGAGTCCTCTTTCTGAGAAACCTACATTCTGATAGTACTAAATCACTGCAGTTGTGTCCCACTCTGCATTGGCAGGTGGGTTCTTACCACTAGCGCCATCTGGAAAGCATTTTATTAGGGAAAGCACAGTAATCCAAGAAAGTAAGATTTAACCAAGTACACCACACAGTGGTAATCACTTATGTACGATCTTGGAAAATACTATATATAAAAAGCAATCCTGATAGGAGACAAAGAAACAGCAATTGTTATAAAACTGGAAGAATGGCTTACCTTAAATGCTAATTCTCCACCAGCTTCAAAATTATGGAAGGTGGTTTAGAAGATAATTTTAGCTGTATAAGGTCAAGGCATTAAAAAAACACTGAAGTTATTTTCTTTTAAATTATCTCTCAACCTTTCTGAGTATTTCAAGGAGAAAGTCTCAGTTGCTGCTGGTACGTCTTTTGCATTTCTTCATCACTTGCTAATAGCTGGTTTCAGACCCTTCAGCAGATACCCACATCTAGCTACAAATATTTTTTTCATTGTGCTTAGTTTTATGGCCAACTTTACATACAGCATGTGACAGGACATACTTTCCCTTTATAATTAATTTTACTTAGTATTTCCTCTTTATTAACATTAAAACCCTGGGGAAAAACACAAAGAAAGGAAATACTGTTCTAGCTAGCCCTATCACAGGCAACTAACCTCATGCCTGTCATAGCCAAGACTACCAAGCTTTACTTTCACCAGAACAATAAACAAACCCATGCTTAAGGCCTGATATAAAGTGCAATAGTCAAAGTCTCTGTAGTTTCTACTCGACAAAATAAAGAAAATAGAGACTAATTTACTTTGAGGGAATTGGGGTGGGGGGACAGTAATAGACCTTCTAATAAAACTATTTTTGAGTTGCCAGGAAGGGGCCTTCCTATTCCCATATTTTAACCTTTTGAAAAACCCACACTAACACCCTTCTCCATCCCCACCCTGGCAATACTTTTCTAAGTAACAGTTGTCCACTACACTATAAACGCCTTGTGAGCACAAGCCCTGCCTTTGTCAGCTAAAACTCTGGGGCTAAGTGGTCCCCTAATAGATATTTATTATGTGATTGTTGGATGAATGAACTATGCCAGAAATTGTTCCTATACTTAATTATTCTCTTTTTCTTACAAGACCTATTGAATTAAGTCATCCATCCATGCAAGTCCTACACACTTATTTAAGGATCTAAAGTTTAAGTATCTAACAAGTTATAACTTCCTATAAGTCCCAAATCTAAAATGATGATGAAAATGCCACAAGCTTTGCACCTATTCTTTCCAAAAACACATTTTATATTTAAAATAAATAGCTAAATGCAATGTCAGCTTTTCTTTTAAAAAACTGTATTTTTATTGGGAGAAATTCCTTATTTTATGATTCCATTAGAGACACATTATGTGTATACCACTTCTGGAGAAACACTATAAAGTCTGAGTTTATGGCATGAATATGACAAAATATACTGATTAAACTCTAAAAAGTGCATATTATTTTCAATAATACACAAAACTCAAATCATCAAACAGAGCAATTCAAGTCCAAAATGTCCTTCCAAAAGTTGACTCTTCCCAGGTCTCTATACATCTTAAGAATTTCAACAGTCCACAACTATCAATTTTATAAGTCAGGAGAACTTCACTAAGAGATGTCAGCTTACTGGGACTGACCAAATAATATAGTTACCAAAGTGAATCACAACAGATATTCTTAAATCTATTCATTATTTATCTACCAGCAATAACAAGACATAAGAATCATTTGGGTTCTTAAAACACTAGAAGAATATAAATTTTTAAAATTATATAAGGAAGGTAGTAAGTCAAAATTTTACAGGTGAGTCAAGTCTGCCTAACAAGTTTGCTCATACATGTCTCCTCTATCTTCAGCTAACATTCTAAAGCCAAACTTGGCTCCTTCTCAATCATTTCTCTCCAGACTTTCCAAGGGCATCAGATCAGATCAGCCCATGACCTCCTTCAAGACTACTTTTTACAGTAACATGGTAATACCCTCTCCAACCAACAAGCAAGTTCTACTTCTTTTCAAAGTGATTATTAAAATTGAGGATCTTTTAGAATAAATGCAAAGTGGTTACATCCCCCAAAACTTCTTACAATCTATATTTATTCTGTTATTTATGTTAGCTATTTCTGTATAAAAGAATTTGCCTGCAATGCCGGAGACCAGGGTTCGATTCTTGGGTTGGGAAGATCCCCTGGAGAAGGAAACGGCAACCCACTGGAGTATTCTTGCCTAGAGAATCCCATGGACAAAGGAGCCCAGTGGGCTACAGTCCATGGGTTGGAAACAGTCAGACAGGACCCAGCAACTAAACCACAACCATTTCTGTATTAGGAAGATATCAGAAATGACAGTGAAGTAGATAAAGGGGTCTCAACCTCTCCTCCCGCCCAGAAAGAGTTAGGTATTCCCATACTTTGCCATAGCACAGCAATCTAGGATCTTAAGAGAAAAGGAAGGTGATGGTCAGTCTTCTGGAGCAGCTCCTACAGCAGTGTGAGGCAACACCTTTAGGGGTGTCACGAAGTAGCCTCCTACGTTACTTATGTGTGTAGCCAGAGAGGTGGAAGAATAGAAGACTTGGAAGGTAAGTGGTGGTAGTGTTAGTGGTAACACTAAGAAGCAATTGGTACAACAGCGATCTTAACCCAGAAACGGGCAGGATGGATTTCCTCAAGCAAAAAACAAGATTTTCTCATTTAACTTTTGATGTACTGATGATTACTTTTTTCTGCCTGCCAAAATGGTATTCAACTTTAGGTACAACACTTCTAATCAAGCAGGCCTACGAACTTGTTAGAATGCACACAACATTATTATGCCATGTACACAGTTCATGAAGAAGAAACATTCTTGCAACCTAAACAGCAGTTAACTTCAGACATTACATTACTATTCGTTCTGAAAGGGCTTCTTGCTCAACTATTTCGAATTTTGAAGTTCGTAACAGT
>SJYQ01009924.1:692378-733573 GCA_006410935.1 Redunca redunca | reverse complement strand
AGGGAGCATTCCTCTCTATTGTGGTTTCAAGCAGAGATATCTCTTCTGAGCCAATTACCTCAAAAAGCCAGATGTTGAGGGTCTTTGGAGGTAGGAGGCAGCTGTGGGAAGAGTGGAATCTCCCCCCTTGGTGAGCCCCAGGCTTCACCTCTGTAACCGACCCTAACCCATGTCCAGGAAAAGCACCTCTGCAGGAGACATGCCAGGAACTTGAGGAGAGCATCGCTGGGACACCGGGCACAGAGCCAGCTGGTTCAGGCTGGCTGACTTCCGGGTATGGACCCACCACACCAGCAGGAGATCCTGGCCCAGCCTACAACAGGGGTATCAACTAGAGCCTTCTCCCGAGAGTGTAAATCTTGCCATGTTATCCACTTTCGCATAATTTACCTATCATGTCCCATATTCTTCAAAGTTTTCTTTGATCATGAACTCTTGGAAACTAATGCATTTAATGATTTCCCCCCAAACCAGAAAGTATTTGAGCCACCATGAAACTAGAGCGAGTGTTCAAGAGAGATAGGCTGGGGAAGAAGGCCAATCCCTACCATTTCTGGGCTCACATAGTTCTGTGGCTGTTTCCTCATTGGTTTAATGTGACTTTTCAGAGCAGACACATTCATTTCTAAAAGTGTACGTACCAAAAACACCTAGCAAAGCAAGCTGTAAATTGTAAGCCCCTTTTATTATAATTATTGAGCAAACAGTCTAATAAACGTAATGTTTTGACTAAGCACCATTTTAGATTTCCTGTACTACTTGCTTCTCTCCCCGTCAGAATGTATATGCTGAATTCTTAAGTAATTTAAAGATAACCCATCATATACTCTCTTCACAATTCTCTGAAGTCTTCTGGTAAATGCATCTTGTCTTTATAATAAAATAAGCTCCTTGATGGGCTGTAGCATCTTGAGTGATATTTCTGGTCTACAGTGCTCAGCTTAGGGCCTTGCACAATAGCAGGCATTTAGCAAATAGTTTAATTGAATTGACTTTTGACATGAATACTTAAAACTGACTGCATTAGGAGCTAACATCTTAGAGAAACTGTTCTCCAAGCCCTTTTCCATTTAGAAAAGTCATTCAAAACCCCCTCCTGCGGGAGTGGTCCACAGGGGCTCTTGAGGTCAGACTGGGAGGAACTGCCAGCCTCCAACGCAGGACTCTCCCTGGGGCTTCCTTCGTCTCCCCATCTGAGGGGTGTGCAGCAAGCCCCTTTCCTGCTGAAAGCATTAAGACGGCACACACTGTCAGGACTAGAAGCGTGGTGCTTCAGAAAGTAACAGTGATGGTGGAAAGGAAGGTAACTGGACCCCAACCAGGTGACCCTCCCCATAGCAACCCCAGCATGCACACAGCCAAGCAGAGAGGAACGTCTGGGGCCAAAGTCATCCGTAAGAAAGATGGTATCTTACCTGTCCGAGAAAGGGGCTCGGAAAGCAGGTGGGAAACAAACGAGAGAGAGACACGTTTTATGTAGTGACCGACCACATGGAGAGCGTCATCTCCTGTCTGGGCCACCAGCAACAACACACCGAGAGACACAGCATGCAAGGCAGGGGCCCTGCGAGGCGGCACCCAGGATGACCGGGTGCTTTTTAATAACCGGATCAAAGCAGAGTCGGATTTTTAGAACTCTCCCAACAGGCACTGATGCAGCCTCCTGTATTTCCCCCAATATTCTGAGCCCCCTTTGCATTAAGTATATCTGGAGTTCCTAGCTGGCAGCAGGAGGAACAGAATGGGCCAGGGCAGGATGAAGCTCTAAGTCTCCTGATCCTGCATCACTCCTTCGTTGTCTCATTTCCACATGTAAGTCATTAGATTTAAGAGTAGGAAGATGGTCATCCACTCCAACCACACCAATTAACAGAATGGGAGAAGCAGGTGGCAGAGAGGAATGCCTCATACCCACAGGGAGCTAAACAGTGGAGCCAAATTTAGAACTCACACAGGCTGACTCCCTGAGCCGTGATCCTTCTGCACGCTGCAGCAGCCAACTGAGATTGCCAATACCTTAAAGTTGCCAAGGTGCATAGTATCAATTTGCATCCCAACACGTTCTACCATTCCAGACCAGGCTGTGGAGGCAGCGCGTGAGGAGAGCATGTTCCCCACACTGCCCCCGGCAAATGTTTGAGTTCTGTGAACACCCATGGACAGGACGACAACTCTGGGCTCTCACACGCAGATGCTCACTCACACTTGGTCCACACACAGCGGGGGGAGTGCACTGCTGCTTACAGAGTGGACCAGATCTTTCCCACACTGCACAAACATCTCCACCTTTACATACAAAGCCCCGTATGCCTCTAGAAGGGGGCACCTTCAACTCACATCAACCCTCTAGCAGGCTACCCTTCTGTTATACGACAGAAGTGAAGCAAAGAAAAGAGGCAGCCTTGCCACTCTGAGTTCAGAGCCTCATGGGAAATGGCTTATAATGAGCAACTGGTGTTGAGTAGGTTGAATAAGCCACCCATTTATGTTTCAGTCATTTGCTAAAAATAGATAGCACCAACCATTTAAAACAGTATCTGGTCCCTATTCTTAGGGGAGAACATATTGAGTATTTAGGCACAAAGGGACATTATGTTTGTAACTTACCTTTAAATACCTCAGGAAAAAAACCAAACAAACAAATGTATACATGCATAGACAGGGAGGGAGAGAATTGATAAAGCAAATGGAATAAAATGTTAACAATAGGAAAATCTAGATACAGGGTACATGGATGTTCTTGGCACTAATTTTATTTTTGCAGCTTTTTCTAAGTTTGAAATTATGTCCAAAGAAAAATATAAAAGAATACACCATATCCCAAACCAGAAGCTAAATGAAAACAACTAAAGTATCTGGTGGCAGACATTAGGCAGATGAAAAAGAAACCAAGGAGGTCATTCAGAGAGGACAGAGAACCCCAGAGCTGGGGGTAGTGACAGCAACAACTTGGAAAAGGGACACTAAAGAACAGTCAGGGGGACAGACAGCATCACTCCTGGACTCACCCACACGCCTCCACCCCTCTGGATATTCCCAAGACAGGCCACTGAGGAATGCCAAATCAAAAAATCTTTAAAAATTTTTATCTTGCTTGCACCAGACCCCATCCATCCTTGAGGGGCACCTTCCTGGTGAGTGGAATCGTGTGGTCTTCTTGTGATGTCACCTGCGCTCAGAATGTTTATCGTCTGGACAACCCAACCAGCCTCCTGGGAGCAGCTGTGCGTGACCTCCATACCCTTCGGTAGTCAGAACATGGAGAACTTCTCACTCCTCAGCATTTCTGGAACTCGAATCTCTTCCTCTGCCCTGAGCACTCTTCCTGATATTATGTCCTCACGTGCCACCAGCTTGCCAGGTAAACTCTGGTGCCACTGGACTCCCTAAAATGTGGCTCTTTGAAGCTTGTAATTGAGTACTCTACCAGATCATGTTACAGGACCTCGATTTAGTGAGAAAGTTAAATTATACACAGGGAGAAAATAATCTTTCAAAATGCTGTGGGTGGGAAGCATTTTAATTGGAGAAACCAGGTAAGTAGTTCCTGCTGTTTATTCATTTTTTGCAAGTGAAGAATGGGGGAAACATTTGTTGTCACACTTTTCACCCTCTGCATCTGCACGGACACTCGAGGGGACAGCCTGTCTATGGAAGTTGGAGAAGAGGCTGATGAGTTCATCATGGAATAAAGCTGAATGTTCTGACTTGCTGTTCAAAGCATGGTCCATGGACCTGTAATGTCAGCATCTCCAGGGAGCTTGTCAGAAATGAAAAACCTCAGGCCCTAACCGAGACCCGCTGAGTCAGAATCCGCACTTTTTTCAATATCTCAGGTGATTCCTACGCACACTGAAGTTTAAGTGCTGCTCCGTGGAGCAGTTCTCCTAACACCCACCATCTATGCACAGGGCATTTGTATCCATTTCCCTAACTGAGCACAGCTACTACTCTGAGATTTGAGGCAAGTCAGCTTTTTAAGCCAAGTATTAGCCGCCATCAGACAGCTACGGTTCATCTGAACACTCTCTGGCTATGGGTGGGAGGCACTTTTATTGGAGAAACCAGCTTTTCATCCTCAAAGGGATCTTGTAACAGAGCAACAGGGCCCATGACTCCTTCCCTTGGGCCCTAGAGGGACCCAAAAGGTGCAACGTGGAGTGAAGAGACAGAAGCGTGCGTGCGCGCGCGCACACACACACACACACACACACACACACACACACGGTGAGTTGCAGGAGGGTCAAGAGAGGGCTGGGCCGGGCAGAAGGCTGCTATAACATTCCCCTTTGGAGAGGCTCTTGCCCAGGTCTCAATGAAACCACATCCTACTTGGAATTCTCCAGGAGGTCATCCAGAATAGCTCTGCCTATCTAGGTGCAAGAAAGTTCACTGTTTGGCTTCAGCTTTGTAGTGCCTTGAAAGTACCAAGGTTGAACCTCTAGGTACGTCTTGTGGGGAGGGCTCCCAACACTGCTCAGCTCACCAGAATGTTTCTCCTGTAACCCAGACATCGCAAAGCCTGTGTTACTGACTGAGGTGTCCAGCCCAGTCCGGGCCCTGCCGCCCCAGTGCCCAGGTGGCGTTCTCCAGCACGGGGTGCACAACATCATGATCTCGCCAGGTGAGGCCTGCTCTGGCTGGGGCGGGCACGGGGGAGAAGTTGGGGCATGGGGCTGCTCCCCGAAGGGCATGGGGGAGCTGTGCGTGGGATCGCCACCCGCTGCCTTGCCCCCTGCCGTCTTCTGTCTGGTGCTTCCTTTAGCAGAGACCTGTGTGGGCCTCTTGCTTCTCCTCTTCTGTCGCTCACGCTGATGCACAACAGCAGTTTCTGCCTGACCAGGCTTTTGAAGGCAGACAGACAGTGAGGCTGGAAAAATGGCCACAACCTTTGGTGGAAGGAAGAGGGAGTGCAGAGGCCTGGCAAGCTGCTCCTTAGAGGTGTCAGGGGAGAGGTGTCCTCAGGGAGGGACACACCTGACAAATACCAGGGCTTAGTTAGTGATTCCACCGGGAGTCACTACCCAGAGGTCGGTACCAGCAGAAAAGCAAACAGCAGGAAGGAATGCCTCAGACTGCTCTCCCCACCCCATCCTCTGCCTGCTCTCAGAAGGCACTCAAGGTGGGGCAGAGGTAACCTGAGGGTGTGCCTGACCCTTTGTCTGCTTGTCCTTCTGCCTCTCTGCACAGCCTCTGGCCACCCCAGGCCTCACTGCTCCCTGCCTGGCCTGAGGCTCAGACCCAGCTCTTTCGTTTGCAGATTGCATCTTGAGGGACTCCCCAGATGGAGAGCAGCTGAAGTGGAACTGCACCATCTACCGGCCCTGGTTCTCCCCTTACAGCTACTTTCTATGCAAGGACAAAGAGAGCCACCTTGAGACCCTCAGCTTCCCAGAGGTGCAGCGGGACGAGGGTCAGGAGGACAGCTGCCTCCCAGAGGACACAGCCGACAGCGTCTGCTCATCCTCTCCCTCCCCAGAGAAAACCTACCCCCGAGAGGCCACCAAGAAATCCAGGCCCGGCCCAGACCCCACAGACTCCATCACATTCCAGGACATCCTGACGGCCTCCAAGTGGCACCCGGCCCAGCAGAATGGCTACAAGTGCGCATCCTGCTGCCGCCTGTACCCGACGCTGCACTCCCTCAAGAGCCATATCAAGAGGGGCTTCAAGGAGGGCTTCAGCTGCAAGGTGTACTACCACAAGCTCAAAACCCTCTGCTGCAAGGAGCAGAAGGCCCGCCCGGGAGACAGGCTCTCCTTGGGCAGCGGCCAGGCCTTCAGGTAGGCCTGCTGGACAGCAGCGGCTGCCTTGTTGGTGGATGACGCCAAGTAAATAGGGGACGATACCTGTTTATGTCTCTGTGGAGATGCCAATAAACCAAAGTCAGAGACAGCCTTTTGTTAAGTGCGAGGTCACCCTGTACCCCATCCTTCCCAGCCTCTGGCCCCCATCCCATTTCCCTTCTGCTGCTGGTTGCCTAGCAACACCAGGCCCATCTCCCTGTCTCTCTGTTTTGAAAGAATACCCAAAGTATGGGAATATCTTCTGAGATGGTGGTTTTTCAAAGTGAGGTGCGCAGACCAGACGTGGAATTTGCTAGAAGTTAAATTCTCAGACCTACTGAATCAGAACACTGCAGGTGGGCCCCTCGGTCTGGGCTGTAGTTGCTCTAGGCGATTCTGATGCAGCTCAAGTATGAGCTGCCGCTTTAGGACCCTGACCTTCCTGCTGCTCCTGCTGTGATCGGTCCTGGCCCTGCACTGTGGGGAAGCTCGCACAGAGGGAGAAGGGTTGAAGGCCCTCTCCTGTCAGCCTGGGGAAGGCTGCATCGGCAGAATCTGCGTGTAGTTTGAAAGCTTCTTGGGTGTTAGATCTTCTGAGGGATGGAATGGGAAGGCCATGCCTCATGCAGAAGCCAGAAGAGAGGCAAATAAGGTTGGGGTCCGTTCCTACCACATGATGCTCTCTTGGAAGGGACATCTCTGGCTGAAGTAGATCATTTTTGACCCACGGGACATCTTGACATAGCTCTGTTGAGTCATGGCAGAAAGGCCAGGTTAAACACGTGAAAACACTGCTTCTAGCACCAAGGAATGTCCCAGCAGATAGTCCTGACCCTTATCCCATTTTCAAGCAAACCTCCCAGCCCGCTCTGACACAGAAAAATGGATGAGCATTGAGTGGGCAGCAAGGACACCTGTTTTGCCCATTATGTGGTGAAAGAAAAACAGAGCTTAATGCTTGACGGTCTTATTTTGAGGCTTTATTTACCTCTCACTTCATCTCCCTGGTGACTCAGTGGGCTCCTTCACTGCAGGGGCATGGGGGTGCATTTCCTTTCGGGGACCCCGGCACCAGCCCTCCCCTTGTCTCTGCCTGCCCACTGGTTGGCCAATGTGGGGAGGATCTCCTCGGACCCTTCCCGTGGTCATATGGTAAGTCTTTCTGAAGCCCCACGTTATGGTTTAGCAAAGCTGCTTCTGCTTAGCACTGTCCTGTTCAAATACCACGTGCGGTTCCTTTGTGAGGGAGGGAGAGGCTGGACCCAAGGCCCCGTCGCGTCCCAGTCCTCTGCTGTGAGGCCACTCCCAGCCCCACCCCCAGTGCCCTGCTCCTCACCCCGCTTCTCGCCTCCCTCCACCCCCACCGCCTCCAGCTGGACCGGGAGCCAGGACATGCAGATCCCACTCTCCCCCAGCGGGGCACGGTGGTCTGCAGGCAGCCCTGACATGACTCTGCTTCTTCCAGGGCCTGGTACTCTGAGGGAGCAGAGGAGAGACTCTAATGCCTCTTTAGTTCTCACTCTGATGTCCCACTTCCCTAAGTGGAAAAGTCACCTGAGCCCTCGGGAGCTTCCCCTTACAGACGTCACTGTGCACATGTGGCCCCATGACGGGGCTCCTGAAGGAGTCCAGGGAGAGGGGGACAGGGAGTGGACCTGGGGAGGCCGCCCACGGTCTCGGCATAGCGCGTGGGGAGGACCAGGAGAGGACTCATTCTCCCTCAGCCCAGCCCCCGCTCGCTCCTCCAGGACACCCACGCCACGGGCACAGCCAGGAATGTGTGTGCAGACGCGCTCAGTCACGCCTGTCTCTGCAACTCCACGGGCTGTAGCCCACCAAACTCTTCTGCCCATGGGGTTTCCCAGGCAAGAGTATTGGAGTGGCTGGCCACTTCCTTCTCCAGAGGACCTTCCCGGCCCAGGGATGAACCTGCGCCTCCTGCCACTGGCAGTTATTGGCAGGCGATGCTTTACCACTTAGCCACCTGGGCACAGAGCACAGTTTTAAAAAAGAGAGAGATAGAAAGCCATGTAAAGGCTGGGGACTGAGCCTGAGGGCCACAGCACATGTTAAGCATGCCCTGGTGGGGGTGCAAATTTAGCATTTTCTCCTTAAGGACAAGGTCCTTTCCACCTTTCACATTTAATGTAGTATCATTATGACCCCAGTAGCATTCTCGATGTAGAGTTCTGAGTAGGTTCAGCGCAGCAGAAATGCACGCAGCACACACCCGCACTGACCAGGCACCCCTGAGCAGCAACGCTGCTTCTCAAATGCAGTCTCATTCACTCTTCGTTGAGGCTTTAGTGGGGTACTGTATTCCCATTTTACAGGTGAGAAAATAAAGGTTCGGTTCCATTCACTCAGCCAGAGAAGGGCAGAGGGTACGTAAACCTGGTTGACTGACCCTCCAACTCTCCTTCAGGCCTGGCTCACCAAAGTCAAGTTTAACAAAACCTCTGCCTTCCAAAGAGCTATATGTTCCGGTAACTGTAGCCTGATTGTCACGATGCTGGTTTTGAGAGACTGCAGCTCCACGTTTCTCCAACATCCGTCTTTGCCAGCTTTCTGCCACCCCTTTCATTTCTGCTCCCTGCAGGAAAGCCCACATCTCAGTGAGACAGGACCACTCCGCTGAGCTGTGTCTCAGTGACACGGTAATCCTTCTAGGCAGGTGTGGGAAGGTGACTGCTTTGTCTCCAGTATTGACATTTCTGGATTGCTCCCATCCAGCATCCTACCAACTACATATTTCAGACATTTATAGTCAGGGAATCAGTGAAATTTTATAATCTTGATGATCTTAACTCTACCTGAAAAGATCTATGGTGTACTTTTTCAAGCACTCAAAACTTGCTGCTGCTGCCAAAATATTTCAATGATGTTTGGAGCTTGAAAAGGCCTGGGGTATGGGAGAGTCTGAACAAAAGCAACAGGTATAGATGAGGCATTACTGACATTTCGGGCTGGATAATTCTTTGTCGTGGGGGCTGTTCTGCACACTGTAGAACATTTAGCAACTTCCTTGGCTTCCAATTACTATGTGTCAACAGACTCCTTCCGAGTTGTAACAACCAAAAATATATTGTCAAACATCCCCTGGGGGACCACCATTGCCCCTGGATAAGAACTGTTGGTATAGCCTGATCCTGCAAGGCTGGTCTGGACAAACTGCCTCAGAAGGTACCACCTTCCTTCCCTCCTTGTTGGAAGCATGAGTTCTTTTTCTCAACACCACACCCTTGGGAACTGTGCGTCACGGAGCTGATGCCACCAGGCTTGGGGAGTGGGGTGGGGCGGGGTGGGGAGAAGGAGCAGGTAGAATAGAAGAAGCAAGAAAAGACAATGGAAAAGCTTTTAGAAATAAGAAAGGTTTATTTAGCAAAAGCCACTAGACTAGTGACAACATCCAAGCAGTAAGTGCACTTACATGAACAGAATCTTTTCCCAGAGAGTTGATCCAACAGAGTTAATGCCACGCAGTTTTAGGAAGTAGAAGGCTCAGGGAGAGGGCGAGGCATTGGGTGAGGGGTGAGGGGTAGGAGAAAGCAGTCAGGCAAAGAGAAAATAAAAAGGAATACAACCCCTAAGTGAGAGCAGTTGAGAGAAGTGAGGCTATGGAGAGGCTTTATAGACAGCATTGGTAGCAGCAGGAATATAAGGAATATAATTTTCAGTTCCAATATAGAGTCCATCCTGTGCAGAGCAATTCTTCCCTGGCTCCACACCCGTGAGAGCCTAGGGCGCCCAAGAGTCTGTTGGCACCCGGGAGAGGCTGGGGCAGGTACTGCAAGGGAGGCGCCCCTGGTGTCCACTCGTCCTCCACACAGGGCAGAGTAGAAGGATGAAAGAGAGGAGGGCAGGAGCTGAGTTAGCAGAGCAAGAAGCAAGGGGGAGAGGACAGGGTGACATCGCTTGGAGGTTGGGGTCCGCAACGCTCCCTTTCCTGCCCAGTGGCTGGTGACCTTTGAAGGCCCCTAGATCTGTCCTCTGTCTCCTCCATCTCCACACACCCAGTGCACGCTGGCTGGGTCACACTAAGGATGATGTCAACACACACACCAGTGCTCCAGGGAGGGCTTGAACTGGGGAGAGGATGGGGCCAACGTGGGTAGAAACCACTGTGGAGCCTCCTGAAGGGAAGGGTCTTGAATGGGTCCAAGTCAGTGGTACAGAGAACTTGTCTCTCCAATTCTTCAGTCTCTCTGCCATCTCCTTTCTTCTTTCTCTTTGCAATCTTTTCAAGACCCTTTTAGAAACTATCTTCCCCACCCACTCTTCTCCCCACCCCAAACAAGCCCTCTCCTAGCACATTCCACTCACCCAGTCCACTGGCTCTGGCTTCGTCCTCAGCCCCTGCTTTCAGGCAGTGGGCCTGGAGAAGCCAGACCTTCCCCTCCCCTGAACACCGCAACTTCTAATGAGCAAAGAGGTCCCACACTCAAGGAAGCCTAGGATTTTGTAAGCTAGAAAGGCTCGGCCAAACTGGACTCCTGGCCTCTCTCCCTTGATTTCATGGTTCTTCCTTCCCTTCTGTCTCTGGACCTACTTCTAATGATCAACTAGAAAGTGTAACAAAACAGAGCCACCTCCTCTCCAACTAAATGCACATTAGGAAAAGAACACAAGTCTACTGTTGATTCAAACACTCTGGAGATTCCCATTCTCTTTTCTCTGGTCACTTCTCACAAGCCTACACACACATACACACCTTCCCTCACATGTGCGTGTCAAAGCAAGCACACGTGTACACACATGCACACACATGCACCCATCTCATTTCACTGATGCCTTCATGCACCAAGGAAGGCTAACATAAAGCTGCACTTATTTCCTTTAATTTGGACTTCCGGGTCTAGCGGAAACCCAACTGTAGCTATACCAGATCTGTACTTTCATTTCCGTATTTTATAAAGCCAAGTTAGGCCTAAAGAACTTGATTTTGAAGCCACCACATCGTTACCAATTGATCCTCAAATACTGGGTTGGCCAGAAAGTTTGTTCGGGTTTTCCCATAAGACGCTATGGAAAAACCTGAATGAACAGTTTGGCCAACCCCATGGTAACACAGTCTGGGTCTGGAATTTGCTGTTCAAGATAAAGACATTTCCCCAAACTTACATAGCACTAGCATGTCTCAGCTCTCTCTTCAGGCACCTTTAAACCTGTCACCAGCCACTGAGGGTCTCACTGGAGGCAAGGACACGGAAGCGTGCCATCAGAACCCCAGTCAGCCCAGAGTACCAGGCGGTAACCTCCGGGCCCAGATGGTAAAGGAGAGCTGCACGTGGCACTGTTTACAGGTGCACTCAAGGCGCGCATCCACAGGGTGGCCGGTCAAGGGCAAAGTGGCTCTGGTCCCTGACTTAAGTGGCAGTGATTCTGAAGAGTGGACTTGAGCAGTCTCAGCTACCAGCCTGTGTTCTTTTTCTTTTTGCAGTTAAAAACTGCACACTTCCACCCAGTGGAGAGGACAGGTTGAGAGGTAAGGCTGGGGGCTCTGAGGCTTTTATAGAGGCAGAGTGCTACAACAGCTTCAGTAGGCACAGCCCTTGAGGCAGGACACAGGAGAGAGAGGGCAGCTTTCCAGCTTCCTTGGGGATGAGCTGGACTTGTAGGCAGGAGGTGGGCGGGGCATCACACTGAGGAATCAGACCTCAGTGATCTGGGGCAGTAGAGAGGCTGTCCTCCCCACTGGCTTCCATGGCAGGGCCTGAACGGTAGTGAAGTCCCATCTCCTTTCTGGAGTAACACTTGATGCCACCCAGAGAAAGCGCCTGGGTCCAATTCATCTGAAAGCATATCCCCTCAATGCAGCACATTCCAATCCATACACACACTAAAGGACTATCCCGTCCTTTAGCCTGGAGCATTTAACCTCTACAGTCTCTGCAAAGGCTTAGAGAAGTGATTCCTCCCAGGAAGGTCAGGGAAGAGTTAGGCAACTGGTAGCATCCTGGCATCTAAACACAAAGTACCTGAGAAGGTACCGATGGCTTCCCTTCATAGCCGGGACCACAGAAGTAGGGAGAGCAAGGGGACTATAAGGGCCTTACATGACAGGGCAGAGCAGCCTGATGATGCGGTAGGTGGGAGCAGGTCCTTCGGCAGCTTAGTGGCCCTCAAGAGGGACCCTCTCCCAAAGCCATGGGCTCTGAAAGTCCCCTCCACCCCCAGTAGTCACAGGTAGGAGGGAGGAGTTGATTCACTTTTGGCAATCCAATTTCTTCCCCACTTGACCCTCCAAAGCAAAATCCTAATGCTTTTCTGAAACTGTAAACGTTTCCAGGCCCCTGGATATCCTCAGCAGTGCCCATCTGCCCATCAGCTGGCAGCCCTACCCAGGCAGCAGCCAGACTCGGCCCTCCACACCTCGGCCTCCTCGCCCCAGGGCACCTATACGGCGATTTCATCATCCAGGCTGTCGCCCAGCTCCTGCCTCTGCAGGACATTCAGCAGGCGAGGCAGCTCCTCCTGGGACCACGAGTCCCGTTCCTCGCTCTCGTCCGTGTTGGACTCGTACTCCGAGGCGATGCCTGACTCTCGGAACTTGATGAGCTCCAGGCTGCCAAGGAGCGGCTGGCCCTGAGCAGGGGGTGGGGTGTCCTCGGGTGGGAGAAAGCGGAAACACTCCAGCTTCACCAAGCAGTCGCGCCTACCTAAGGGGCTGCCCGCTGGGTGGGCGAAGTCGGCCAAGCCCGCGCCCAGGGGCGGCGAGTGTAGGTCCTCCGGCTTCGGGGTCGTGGGGTCACAGAGCACAGGCAGGGCTCCAGAGCGGAAGGTGATCTCCAACAAGCTGTCCTGCGAGCCCACTGGAGGGGGAGACAACAGGAGGAGGGGTAGTATGAGCAAGGTGGTTGGTTTGAAAGCCATCCTTGGCCCACCCAGGTCCCTGGCCAACTTGGGGGGAGTGGGGTAAGGGTGGGCTTTTCAGTCCTTCCTTCCACTTGACTCAGAATGGACATGCCAGGCTAGGGGGAGGAGCAAAGGCGTGGCCATGACCGTGATGGGCTGGCAAGACCCGCAGATGCTTTGAATGGGGAACGTGGTAGGAAAAAGGCACAAACTGAAGAGCTATGTTAAAAGTATGTAGAAATGTTTAGTGCAACCTTGTAAACTGGCATTAATACAACAGGGCCTTGATAAAGAAAATCCAGAAGGGCTTTCAGAGTGGTAAAGTACAGTGGTTCTCTATCCATACCTTTGGGCCACTTTAAAAACAGAGTTCTCAGGTCTGCCCAAGACCTACTAATGCAGAATCTCCATGGGTTGGATCTGGGAGTATCCATTTTTAAAGAAGCTCCCAGGGTAGTTTGGGAGAACTACTGGTATAATGCGGAAAGCATTTGTTTTATGATCAGACCCGAATTTGAATCTTGGCTCCACACTGTGCTAGTCCTGAAACCTCAAGCTAGTAATTTAATCTCTGGGTCTGTTTCTTCATCTGTAAAATGGGCACAAAATCATCTGCCACTGTAGGGATTAAATGCGATCATGCATATGATCAGTCCATATTGGTCCACAGTCAGCGCACTTAGAGCAGCAGACAGCCCAGGGGCAAGTTCCACGCGTCACAGAGACATACTGCCTCCCAGCACTTCCCCGTGCAGCCCGGATCGGCTGGGAGTAGAGGCAGGGATCTCAGGCTGGGAGCCAAGCAACCTCTGCCACCAGCCAGCAGAGTGTGCTGGCCACAGGCGCTCCTCTGCTTTACCCACTGAAAGGCAGACTGCTACCAGCTTTTTCTGCACTACTGAGTTATGCAGGAGGAGTAAACTACTGGACAGATTGACATCTCCTGCAGAGCTCTCAGAGAGCATGACTCACAATAGATGCTCAGTGTATTTCGATTGGAAAAGCCCTCTGAGAAGGAACCAGGCGGCCTCAGGATGTGTAGAGCCTGGGGGGCCATCAAGGAGAGGCTGGTGAACATGTGGTGGTGACTCCTGGGGACTTTCAAGGTCAAATCTGGGCAGCCAAGACCGTCTACGGCCCTGCCATTTTATAATTCCATTAAGTGTGTGGATGGAACAAACAAAGCTGCTTATATTAACCAGGGCAGGCCGGGGGTCCAACAGTACCACCAAACGCTTTGGGGAAGATGACACACGGTTCCAGAGCCTCCACGGGGAGGTGAGGCCAGGCAGGGCCCTCGCTTACTGGCATTCTGTCCCGACAGCTTCAGCTCCAACTCCTGCACCTGCTTGACCAGCAGGGAGATGTGTTGGAGCATGTCCTTGTTCTGCAGCAGGAGCTGGTGCACACGAGCCTGGGCCTCCAGCCGTGCTGCGGCCTCAGCAGCCAGCTGGTCCTTCAGCAAGTGAACCTGCGGAGAGCGGGGAGGCAGAGAAGACAGCGAGGAGACAGGGCGGAGAGAAGAAAGGGATGTGAATGTAAACGTGAGTCACTGGTGGAGGGCCAGGGCCAGACATGCTTTCCAGCTTCAATTCAAGACGGAGAAGCCCTTTCCCTGGCAAAGTGGGCGCCGGGGCTTGCGATGCAGAGAAGAAGCTGAAAGAAGCTGGGCTACCGGATCCGGATCCCGAGTGGGGGCCGTGATGGGTCACTCACGCACCACTTAGAGCCCCACACCAAGAGCAAGAGGTAGGAAAGAGTTGTGTCCCAGCCCCAGCCCCGTCAGAACCGCTCTGACAGCTAACATACTACTGCTGCGTTGAGGCAGGAACCTTTTCCTCACCTTTTCAAAAACAAAGCCAAAACACCGATATGCTGACCCACTAGCGAAGAACACTGTCGCAGCAGACCCCGTAACAGTCTTCCATCTCCTCTTCCTCACACCCAAACAGCATGAGAAACAGGAAGCCAGGCGCGTGCCCTTTCTAAGTCAGTGGGGTGACGGCAATGAGGTCTGTTTTTCCACGCCTGTGGTGGGCGTCAGCTTCCTGCCCCGACCTTCCGCTCCCTTGTATTTCCGGAGGCCTCCGGGAGCATGTCCCGTACCTGGCAGAGGTCAGACAGCTGCTGACTGACTAACCACAGGGCTTCGTCCAGCAGCCCGGGCAGGTGGCGCTCAGCCTGAGGGGACAGCTCCCAGAGCCGCCCTCTCTGGGGAGGGAGGACCCTCGCCCTCTCACTGCCCCCCGGGAGAGCACCGGCAGGGGCACCCTGAGTGCTCGGGGCCCAGGGGGCCTCTCTGCTCCCGCTGCGCAGTCTGGGTGTGGGGACAACCCAGGGGGAGGAGACGTGGGGATTCCCTCAGGACTCTGGCTCGACGACACTAAGTCACACGACAAGGACAGCAGTGTGTGACTTTTGTGCTGAGAAGTGGATAAAAGGGCCTCTGGGAGGTTTCTGAAGGTCCCTGAGTAAGGGGAGCACATGACTTTGGTGGTTAAGACCAAAGAGGGTTTTCTTGAACGAAAAACAGTGTGGATAAAGACACAGAGTCAGGAGGACCGGGCTGGGACAGGTAGAGCCAAGGGCGGAGGAGAGAGAAAGAAGGAATTGGAAGGGTCGATTCTCTGACTCAGACAACAAATGCTCTGGGTTTCTGAAGCGCCATCTGCTCCAAAGAGATTCACATTCTGTCAGGGAGGAACAGGTCATGTTCGCCCCACGGTCTGGCCGAGCTTGGCCCAGAGTCCTGCCAGCGCACTGTCTGCCCTCCCGGCAGCCAGCCCTCAGAGATCACGCTTTTGGATGCAGTGGCTGCTTCCTTCCCCCAGCTCCTCACCCCGGCCCAGATTTGAGGACCTGGCCTTGCAGTTGTTGGCTCTGCTTCTAAGTGGAGCCACTAATGAGATTAACTGCCACCTTCCATTAGCGGCTCCTGAGGTTAGGCCTAGCGCTCCCCTAGGGGGAGGATGCCTGAGGAATCTAAAGTGAATCTGTCCTTCACCAGGAGATGCTAAGGACAAGACTGATCTTCCAGTCCAGACATCAGCCTCAAATAAACTAAGGAGCGATCTAGAGAGGGGCAAGAACAGGGAAAGCAGCGGGAATAATATTTTAATCCAGTATCAGATGGTAGATGGCTATTAAGCCTCTGTCTTCCTTGCAAAAATGAGGCATGGAGACAGTTCACCGAAAGAGTCCCCCAAATCCTGCTGGTTCTGAGAATCAGGACAATTGCTGTGGGAACTTCACCCCTACAAGTGCCCCCAGAGGAAACCATAACCTTCCATCTGCCAGTAAATGTAATTTATTCCAACTAAGAGCATCATTGAGAGGAATGTACTGGGCAGACAGAATTGCTAATTATCCATTTTCTACTTTCTTCAGAGCAAAACAGAAACACAAGGCATAAACGTGGAGCAAAACTTTCAATGCATGTAAACAGAAACAGTGGGGAATCTCACCTACCAGTAACTGACATCTACAGAGGGCTCCCTGCACACAAAGGCTACAGAATCAGGCGCCCAAACCCCACGTCTGAACCTGTCCACGGAAGAGGCCATTTGAGAGCACTGGACCAGGAGCTGAAAGCTCGAATCTGTCGGTTACTCCCTATTCAACTGTAGGTAATACACTTCTACCTGCACCTCACTTTCTCCATTTTTCAACTGAGAGGCTTGGCCAGAGGCTTAGTGAGTGTATGAGTCCATATCAGGTGAATGGAATAGTCAGTACCAGAGGCCATTGGTTAAAGGCTCCGTGAAGAACACTCCTAGATTTCCTCTGGGAAGTCAGAGAATTAGGACGGGGGAACAAAAGAGGAATTCCCTCCTGCAGAAGCCGGGGGCAGAAAAAACACCAAAATCTGGAAGTTTCTTTTGCACATAACCATTCCAGCAGGGGAGTTACTATTAGTACATAAAAGACGACCCCTGAATCAAATCTTTCATCACAAATCCACAGGCACTCAGTACTATGAGAAAAAGTTGTGTTTGAGTGTTCCTTGTATTAGTCTAAACAAGAACTTGAGCTTTGCAAACGCAGACTTATAACATTTCAGGTGTTTTCAAACCCCGGGTATTCGAAAGCACACGCTGCTGCCGCCGCCTAAACCCAGCGCTAAGGAGCCCTTCTGTTCCTGCAGCCGTCCAAATGGGCAGCAGGCATAAGGCTCAGGCCTCTCGCTGCAGCAGTCTGTACCCCAGGAGTACGAAACCCAGGCCAAGCTCAGACAAAACAGCCCGAACTTCCTCTGAATTTGAGGCAATTTAACAGTCCTTGTGTTTCGCATATGTGGGTCTGGCCACGAAGCACTGAAATGAAGCAGCATTATTTTCAGCCTTGGCTTGGGCAGTCAGCTACAGCTGTGTGCTCGCTTCCCCCACTGTACAACAGGAGCAGATACCACCTCCCCTCCCTACCAGACGGGACTTATTTGTATTCAGCATGCTCTTCTTTTAAAACCTCAAACACCTTTTGCCAAAGCAGGCTATGTTAATTTCTGAAAAGGTAGCAGATAAGTTTTGCCTTTCCAGAGTCATGTGGCCTTTGGCAATGACTATTCTGGGCTTCCCAGGTGGCACTAGTGGTAAAGAATCCGTCTGCCAAGGGATCGATCCCCTGGAGGAGAGCATGGCAACCCACTCCATTATTCTTGCCTGGAGAATCCCATGGACAGAGTGAGCCTGGTGGGCTACAGTCCACAGGGTTGCAAAGAGGCAGACCAGACTGAGACGACTTAGCATGCATGCATTCTGGTCACAGAATAAATCGGGGGGAAGGCCACGCCTGGAGTCGGTGTCCAGTTCTGCGTTTTGGCCACAGCAGTACAACTGTAAGTTCAACCCTGTGCCCTCCAGCTCTGTGCCCCTTCCCCAGACTCAGACAGCCGCCCACAACCCACCCAGCAACACCAGACCACTGCCCATTGGCCCTCCAGCCTACTTGCCTGGACTCCAGCTCCTCCGTGAGAAGTGAGGGCAGGGCCAGGCTAGAGTTAGGGAGCAGCAGGCACATGGAAATGGCAGTGGAGAGAACCAGAGCAGTTTGCCCCCCCCCCAACACGGGACACACAAGCGGAGGCAGGCGGCTCTGTCTCTGCATGCACGAGGCAGGGGCCTGGGCAGTGCACCCAGGGCACTGGGAACTGGAGAAGCCGCGAGGACAGAGGCCACATCTAGGGCCTGGGGGGGGCGGGGGGAGGGCTGCGAAGGTTTTTCAGCGCTGTTCCTCTAACTACAGCATACACAATTGCAAAGCATTAAGTAACTGATCGCTTGTTTCAGAACAAGTGACAGCAGGGAGAGAAGTCTTTCAATAGCAATACTGAGCTGCAGGACAACATTTTCCCCAGGAGCCAGGCTAGGAGTTGGCAAACTGTGAAGGGACCTGGCCTACTTAACTGCTGCCAGTCAGCCACAGTGCCCGGATCAATTCTGGAGCTACGTGGGCCCAGCCCGTGGCCATGCGGCTGCCAGCTACAACCCAGCTTTGGTTCAAGGCTTGATTATACTTCGATTCGCACCCTTGAACTTCTTGTCCATCTAAAAGCAGGAAGCTAGTGCAGCCACGCAAGCCTCATGCTGGGGTCAGGAAAGTGGTCCGAAGGGCTTGGGGTTCGCTATTTATGCACTGAGATCTAGTCTAGAAATGCTTAAGAGTCAGCTGAGCAACACCTTTGCCCACGTACCTTGAAGGCCAAGGCAGGGCCCTTCTAGACCAGCTCTGAACCAATTTAGGGAGACGCTGGGAGAGGTCTTGAGGTCTGAGACCAAATCAGAACACTGTGAAGGAGATCTAAGCCTGGTCCCAGTGATAACAGTAGAACCAGACTGGTCTTAGAGAATAAATGGGGAGAGTGCATAAACCATGCAACAAGGGACCCCGAGAGTACACCTGTTTGCAAGAAACTGTCTTTATCCTTAGCTCTTCTCAGGAGTCACACAGGAGGACTTGGATACTCCCAGAACAAAGGAAAACGTGTTCCCACCTGAAATGCTGAGGTCTCAGTACTAACCATTGGAATTCCAGGGACTGCTGGCAGTTTTACAAAGACAGGCAGAAACCTTGCGGTTTGATGGCAATAGAATCTGACAGCACAAGTAAAAGCTGACCTCACGCTGGACACTGTGCAGAGAAACCAAGTAAGCCAGACTTGATATATTTTAAAAGCAAGAAAGATGTTAAGAAGACCTATTTATTAATCCACCTATATATATATCTTATATCATTGTTTACACCCAAAGATTTGGATACTATATAAAAAGCCCTTGGATTAAGTCCTACAAAGAGAGAAAGAGCAGAACATGCAGAGAGACCGGTAACTGAAGGCTGGTTCAGGACTGAATCGGTTCGGAGGACAAGAGGAGCTGAAAGCCAGTTGCAAGGTACGACATGTCAGCTGTATTCCCAGGCAGCAAAGGATGAAGGAAACCGAAGAGACTGCCTGTACGGACGGCAGGGAGGGGAAGACAACGTCTGCCCCAGCAGCTCTTTGATGACCTCGAGGTACTGTCTGACCCCAGCATTTTGGAAGGCTATGGCCCTACCCGAAGTCGTTTTGCCCGTGGGAGATACTGATGTGCTCTGGTGGCCTCGTAGTCATGTCACAGACTGAACAGATTCAGCCCGGGCACTGCCACCTATAATCACCAGATTCCAAGTGTGGAAGTGGCTGAACTGAGAGAGACTCATCAAGTGGACTGCAAACCCCACACTCTTCCCCTCTCCTAGCTTCACTGTCTTCTACACCCAGGCAGTTAAAACAGGGCCAGGAGAGCTGACTCCTTGAGACAGATGCTTGATTCTGGGCCAGAGAACCACTCTGAGGGTTTCATCCTGACTGGGAGACAGACCTATGATAAATCACAGGTCCTATGGCTTTGCGGACCATGCAACACTCTTCTTGTTGTGCAGATTATACATTTGCGAATAGTTTTTCTTCAGTATTTAGCAGTGACTTCAAATTCAAATGCCTCTCTGATAACATTCATCATGAATATGCATCAAGCTCATTCTTAGATAAATACTAATTACTTGGTAATTGATATGCTGAAAGAGGAAAGTATCGTGGGTTGGAGGATGGATGTGGGTTGCCCAATGGCCCTGTGCTGGAGCATTCCGGCTTTGTGCTCCTGTCAGCCATCACACCCGCCACATCATTAATTACAGGAGATGAATACAATTATTTGACAAAAGGCAGTGATTTCTCCCCCAAATATCAGAAGCCATAAATGACATCCCTCCTCTTTGCTGCTGCTTCGGGAATACCTGCAGATCCTCCCAGTATCAGCACTTATCCTTTTGGATCATGGTCAGTATTTTTAAAAAGGTTCAAATCACTTGGGAGCAGTGCCCCACCGATTTATTCTCTTGAAAGCCGGTTGCAAAAGGCACCCACAAGGCTAAGCCTCAGGCCCAGGTCAATGTGAGACTGCTATAAGAAGGTCTTTTCAAGACCCAAGTCACTGCATGACTTTGGTTAGGCTGCCGGATGCTTCCTCAAGGAGTTTGTGTTGGGAAGGACAGCTCTCCCTGTGTGATTCACTCCACCTGGGGGTCATAAGAAGAGTAGAAGAAATGACAAGGATCAACAACAGCTCTCTAGAGACGTCTTCTTATTCTCATTCCAGAATGCAGAAGACCTCAGAGGCCAGCCTGATTGAGCAGATGTAGAATGCCAAGGCCGAGACGTGCCTTCCCCAATCTCTCACCAACTCTCCAAACTCTGAAGTCCCCGCTCCTCACTGTTTTCATCTACCCATTAGGTCCTGACCCCACCTGACTCTTTCCTCAGGAGTCAGCCTTTGAATGGTACCAGTGATGCGTCCCCCATCCCCTGATTGCCCAGAGAGAAGATGAAGCTCAGACCCACAAGTTCCAAGGAAGATGTGGACGACGATGCCCTCCACAGGAAGCAAACAGCAGGGATCCCTGCTCAGAGCAGCAGGGAAATCAGCTCGCCCCCTCCTTTATAAAGCAACAGCAGCCCAATGAGTCCTCAGGGCTCAAACAGTGCTTGATTCCTGAAAGCTAGGCCAGTTCATCCCATTACGGCTCAAATACCTAAGTTCCTGTAAGGGAATGTACAAGAGAAGGAGAAGAGGGTAGCAGAGGATGAGCTGGTTAGAAAGCATCGCTGACTCAATGGACATGAATGTGAGCAAGTTCAGGGAGACAGTGGAGGACAGAAGAGGCCAGCGTGCTATAGTCCATAGGGCTGCAAAGAGTTGGACAGGACTTAGAAACTGAAGAACAACAAGTTCCTGGAAGTTAAATCCCCTTATAATCAAGGCCAGTATGGTATCAAGTCCTGCCTGGACAAATCTTGACATAAATAGAGATGTTGCCTGGAATGAGGAGATGACTAAAGGAGACATGGAAACCCCTATGGACAAGGTTTCCAGGATGGTAGACTCTGCGGGGGCATTTGGCACAAATTTGTACTTTAAGAGTGGTAGCACACCTGTCCTGACTCCAGAAGCATCCCTGCTCACCCACACACCAGGAAAAGAAGGCAGGAAAGGAAGGGTGAAACTGTGTTCCTTCGTAAGTTCAAGTCATGACCCAGCAACATCCAGCCAAGCCAGCCAAGCCCAGCTCAGAGTGGGGGATACATGGGAAACCAAAACGTTTTTTCCCATTTCATCTGCATCCCCCCTTTCTCCTCTCCCCACCTCCCCCCTTCCCCAACAAGCAATGATCCAACAGCATGAGCCATCCCTCATAGCTCCCTAGATTTTAAGACCTGCCCTGGGCCCCTGGCTAGGGAAGGTGCGTCAAGCCCATGAGAGTGGAGCCTGCGAAGAAGGGAGGAGGCTGAGGAGAACCTGGGCCACAGCCACTTGCGTCTGCTGCTGCTGCTGCTGGAGGAGCTGCTGGAGGAGCTGGATCTGGTGGTGGGTGGACAGCGGCGCGCCTGCGCCCAAGCCCGGCGGCTTTGGGGAAGAAGACGGAAGGAGCATCCTGGGCGAAGCCGTCAGCATGGGCTCCTGCGGGTGGGGCGAGACCTGGAGGAGAGGAGAAGACAGGGTGTGAGCCTGGCCACGCGCCTCCTTTAGACCGCTTACTCCGTCTTCAGCATACACCGTATGTCTAACACGAGGCTGGGGTGAAATGGCCCACTTACAACGAAGAGCTGGAAATGCTGCGTCTTCAGTGGAAATGTGGACAGGACACCCCCGCCCCCCACCACCCCTGGAGGAGATGATCTGATGGCCTGGGCTGGGGCCACAGAGTCAGAAAACCCTGTCTGTATAGCTGAGTTCCTGATGCGATATGATGGGAGCCCAGGCAGCTGATCCTGTTCCCTTTCTTGCCCGTGGCTTCCAACTCTACCACATTGTTGAGTTACCTGAGGTTCTGGTCTTGGATCAGTTTCTATGAAAGAGAGCTACCTACACCTTGCTATGAGGCAGCTTCCACCTTCACTCTGCTGTGTCCTCAGGGCTCTCTCCTCCCGGGTCTGCAGGGTCTCCCGAGTTGACCACTGGAGGAAGAGGCCATGAGGGAGGTGCTCCAACCCGGCACCGCCTCCTCACAATGGGAGCTCCAGAGAAGAAAGTCTGGACACACACAGCATGGGCTGGGGAGATCCTCTCTCTGAAAGGGGAAAGCAGCTTCCGTTCCCTTCCCTCCCGTCTCCCTCCTGATAGTTGGACACCGTCACTAGGCGGCTTCTGGGGGCCAGAGAATTCGGCTGCAGCAGCTCTGCCGCTGGCCCTTCCTTAGCTGTGGGAGAGGAAGTGCCGGGGACAGAAGGCTTCTGCCGTGTGCAGAGTACAAACTGGGCGCCACACAGATTATCAGGCAGACAATACAGAACAATACCACCGCTCCAACTAGACAGGTCTCCCCTTCCGATGAACTAGCCTAATGACCTCCTCTTGGGAAAAGCTGTTACATGGTGAGGAAAGAGAGGCACTCATGGTACCGGGGACTGGCAGGGAGTCTAAGGCAAGGGCAATCTGTCAGAATTTTCCTTCTGTGAGTGTGTGTCAGGGGCTGTGTGTGTGGGTGGGGGGTGTGTGTTTCAGGGACCGTGTGTGTTGGAGGGGGGGAAGGGGCCATGTGCGGGGGCAGGGGCCAGGGGTGTTGGTTTTGTCTTCAGGTTGGAAGTTCTCAGTTTCACCTGGATCATATCAGAAACCCCTTGAGGGCATCCGTCATTTCACCCATAAAAACAGGAGGTTGAAATGGAGGATGCCTAAGGTGGTCTTGCAGTTTCCAAACTCCAATGGGCCAATTTGCAGCCTCCCCAGGAGCATCAAAGGCACACATCCTAGCCACAGGCAGAGACAGCCCAGACTCACCCTGCTCCTTCACCTAAGCCCCAGGGGATCAAACTGCGTTGTGCAAGGATTAGCCACGTGCACAGGTACTGTGCCCTGATGAGGTGCTTTCAAAGCTGGGGCTTCCAGTGAGAAGCAGGGAGCTGAGTACTGATGAGCCCTGGAGGGTAATGCAGTCAGGAATGAGCTCTGTGAAATCCTGACATACAGCCACGCCTAGCATCAATTCACAGGGACTAAATCTCCAGATTCAGTCTGAAAGGAAATAACACATGCTCTGGAGCCAACTGTGCTGGCAGAGGCTAAGAGGTGATGGACGGGGGCTGAGGCCGTGACACAGGCCGCTTTGGGAGGTGACATGCATGAAGATGTTCGGATCACCTGGATGGGCTGCCTCCTGCCTACCTTGGGGTCCGTGTGGGAGCCTCCTTCCTTCCCTACAGCATCAAGGTCGGTCACGCCTCGGCTGAATTCCAGGGCGTCGTTCCCTGGGAGTGGGACCTCGACTGCATCGATGTCCGTCTCCTCTGCGGTGGCCGTGGAGGTCCTCTCGGCTCCGGTGAGCTGGCGGCCTGCAGGGACAACAAAGAGGGTGGGAAGGGCAGAGCCACACCAAGAACAACATTCTCCTGCCCAACACTTCAGTATTCAATCATGTCACGCTTCGGGACACCTCTGGCTCAGTAACATTTTCATATATCTTTTCAACTCAAGTCCATTAAATGTCCAGTCCAATAACATGTTCTGATTTTAGTATCTTCTCATCATTCAGAAACAAAGACATTTCCTCAAGACTAGACATGACTGCTTTGTCAGGCTGGTGTAATGTTTTCACTGACAGGATGTGGGGAACCTGCAAGAAACGGATGACAGCCACCTCGACCTCATTCACACTCAGAAGTGGAAACAGACTAGGGAAAAAAGTGCTCTTTCGGTTGTGTCCGATTCTTTGCAACCCCGTGGGCTGTGCCCACCAGATTCCGCTGTCCATGGGATTTCCCAGACAAGAATACTGGAGTGGGTTGCCACCTTCTACTCCAGGGGATCTTCCTGATCTAGGGATTGAACCAGTGTCTCTTGCACTGGCAGGCAGATTCTTTACCACTGAGCCACCAGGGAAGCCCCCAAAGGTTTTAGCAGGAAAAAAATTATATAAATAGATAGGTGTATTTTTCAGTTCAGTCACTCAGTCGGGTCGAACTCTTTGCATACCCATGGACTGCAGCACACCAGGCTTCCCTGTCCATCACCAACTCCTGGAGCTTACTCAAACTTATGTCCAAGTCGGTGATGCCATCCAACAATCTCATCCTCTGTCGTCTCCTTCTCCTCCTGCCTTCAATCTTTCCCAGCATCAGGGTCTTTTCCAGTGAGTCAGTTCTTTGCATCAGGTGGCCAAAGTATTGGAGTTTCAGCTTCAGCATCAGTCCTTCCAATGAATATTCAACTGATCTTCTTTAGGATAGACTGTTTGGATCTCCTTGCAGTCCAAGGGACTCTCTGTGGTCTTCTCCAACACCACAGTTTAAAAGCATCAATTCTTCGGCACTCAGCTTTCTTTATAGTCCAACTCTCATATCCATACATGACTACTGGAAAAATAGCTTTGACTAGAGGGACCTTTGTTGGCTGAGTAATGTCTCTACTTTTAAATATGCTGTCTAGGTTGATCAAAGCTTTTCTTTCAAGGTTAATTTCATAGCTGCAGTCACCATCTGCAGTGATTCTGGAGCCCTCCAAAATTAAGTCTGTCACTGTTTCCACTATTTCTCTATCTATTCGCCATGAAGTGATTGGACCGGATGCCATGATCTTAGTTTTCTGAATGTTGAGCTTTAAGCCAACTTTTTCACTCTCCCCTTTTACTTTCATCAAGAGGCTCTTTAGTTCTTCTTCACTTTCTGCTATAAGGGTGGTATCATCTGTATACCTGAGGTTATTGATATTTCTCTCAGCAATCTTGATTCCACCTTGTGCTTCATCCAGCCTGGCATTTCTCATGATGTACTCTGCATATAAGTTAAATAAGCAGGGTGACAATATACAGCCTTGACATACTCCATTCCCGACTTGGAACCAGTCTGTTGTTCCATGTCCAGTTCTAACTGTTGCTTCCTGACCTGCATACAGATTTCTCAGGAGGCAGGTCAGGTGGTCTGGTATTCCCATCTTTTGAAGAATTTTCCATAGTTTGTTGTGATCCATACAGTCAAAGGCTTTAGCTTAGTCAATAAAGGAGAAGTAGATGTTTTTCTGGAACTCTCTTGCTTTTTTGGTGATTCAATGGATGTTGGCAATTTGATTTCTAGTTCCTCTGCCTTTTCTAAATCCAGCTTGAACATCTGGAAGTTCTTGGTTCATGTACTGTTGGAGCCTGGCTTGGAGAATTTTGAGCACCACTTTGTTAGCATATGAGATGAGTGCAATTGTGTGGTAGTTTGAACATTCTTTGACGTTGCCTTTCTTTGGGATTGGAATGAAAATTGACCTTTTCCAGTCCTGTAGCCACTGCTGAGTATTCCAAATTTGCTGGCATATTGAGTGTAGCACTTTCATACCATCTTCTTTTAGGATTTGAAATAGCTCAACTGGGATTCCATCACCTCCACTAGCTTTCTTCATAGTGATGCTTCATAAGGCCCACTCGACTTCACATTCCAGGATGCCTGGCTCCAGGTGAGTGATCACACCATTGTGGTTATCTGGGTCATTAATATCTTTTTTTGTACAGTTCTTCTGTGTATTCTTGCCACCTCTTCTTAATATCTTCTGCTTCTGTTGGGTCCATACCATCTTTGCATGAAATGTTCCTTGGTATCTCTAATTTTCTTGAAAAGATCTCTAGTCCTCATTCTATTGTTTTCCTCTATTTCTTTGCACTGATCACTGAGGAAGGCTTTATCTCTCCTTGCTATTCTTTGGAATTCTGCATTCAGGTGGGTATATCTTTCCTTTTCTCCTTTGCCGTTCCTTCTCTTCTTTTCTCAGCTATTTTTAAGGCCTCCTCAGCAACCATTTTGCCTTTTTCCATTTCTTTTTCTTGGCAATGGTCTTGATCACTGCTTCCAGTACACTGTCACAAACCTCCGTCCATAGTTCTTCAGGCACTCTATCTATCAGATCTAACTAATCCCTTAAATCTATTTCTCACTTCCACTGTATAATTCTAAGGAATTTGATTTAGGTCAAATCTGAATGGTCTGGTGGTTTTCCCTACCTTCTTCAATTTAAGTCTGAATTTGGCAATAAGGAGTTCATGATCTGAGCCACAGTCAGCTCCTGGTCTTGTTTTAGCTGACTGTATAGAGCTTCTCCATCTTTCACTGCAAAGAATATAACCAGTCTGATTTCAGTGTTGACCATCTGGTGATGTCCATGTGTAGAGTCTTCTCTTGTGTTGTTGGAAGAGGGTGTTTACTATGATCAGTGCGTTCTCTTGGCAAAACTCTTTTAGCCTTTGTCCTGCTTTATTTTGTACTCCAAGGCCAAATTTGTCTGTTGCTCCAGGTGTTTCTTGACTTCCTACTTTTACATTCCAGTCCCCTATAATGAAAAGGACATCTTTTTTGGGTGTTAGTTCTAAAACGTCTTGCAGGTCTTCATAGAACCGTTCAACTTCAGCTTCTTCAGCATTACTGGCTGGGGCATAGACTTGGATTACTGTGATATTGAATAGTTTGCTTTGGAAATGAACAGAGATCATTCTGTTGTTTTTGAGATCGCATCCAAGTACTGCATTTTGGACTCTTTTATTGACCATGATGGCTACTCCATTTCTTCTAAGGGATTCTTGCCCACAGTAGCAGATATAATAATGGTCATCTGAGTTAAATTTGCCCATTCCAGTCCATTTTAGTTTGCTGATTCCTAAAATGCCGACATTCACTCTTGCCATCTCCTGTTTGACCATTTCCAATTTACCTTGATTCATGGACCTAACATTCTAGGTTCTTATGCAATATTGCTTTTTATAGCATTGGACTTTACTTCCATCACCAGTCACATCTACAACTGGGTGTTGTTTTTGCTTTGGCTCCATCTCTTCATTCTTTCTGGAGTTATTTNTGCTTTGTCTGTTTCCCACTTGCTTCTTCCCACTGACCATGTCTCTCATCACATGCTCAGCAAATGTATGAAACTCCTACTGTTTCTCATTTTTCTTCATTCTCCGCTCTTCTCTCTTTCTTGGACTCTGTAGAAACAACTGGCAATTCTCAGGCATTTCCCAGGAAATACCTTTTTCTCTACATTCAGGATTAGGTTCATCACTAACTGTCCTCAAATAAAACTTAAAAACTTTCAGAGACTAAGCACCAATTGTAAAACTGCACAGAGTAATGTAAGTAGGAAGTATGAAGTGTTGATTCCCTAAACCTCAAGCCAACTCAGGGAACCAGGCTTTGGTCATCTGCAGGCCTGCCTTGTAATACAAATAGTTCATGGGAAATAGATGGGGAAACAGTGGAAACAGTGTCAGACTTTATTTTTGGGGGCTCCAAATTCACTGCAGATGGTGACTGCAGCCATCAAATTAAACGACCCTTACTCCTTGGAAGAAAAGTTATGACCAACCTAGATAGCATATTCAAAAGCAGAGACATTACTTTCCCAACAAAGGTCCATCTAGTCAAGGCTATGGTTTTTCCTGTGGTCATGTATGGATGTGAGAGTTGGACTGTGAAGAAGGCTGAGCGCCGAAGAATTGATGCTTTTGAACTGTGGTGTTGGAGAAGACTCTTGAGAGTCCCTTGGACTGCAAGGAGATCCAATCAGTCCATTCTAAAGGAGATCAGCCCTGGTTGTTCTTTGGAGGGAATGATGCTAAAGCTGAAACTCCAGTACTTTGGCCACCTCGTGCAAAGAGTTGACTCATTGGAAAAGACTCTGATGCTGGGAGGGATTGGGGGCAGGAGGAGAAGGGGATGACAGAGGGTGAGATGGCTGGATGGCATCACGGACTTGATGGACATGAGTCTGGGTGAACTCTGGGAGTTGGTGATGGACAGGGAGGCCTGGCGTGCTGCGATTCGTGGGGTCGCAAAGAGTCAGACATGACTGAGCGACTGAACTGAACTGACTGAACAAGTCTTCCCATGCAAACCCACGAGTCGTCTGGGGAAGCAAGCCTGGTATGTGTGTATATATGTATTTATTTAACATTCAAAAATCATTTTTTTCTTTAAAATTTTCACTGGAGTATGTGTGTTTGTGTGTGTGCTCAGTCATCTCTGACTCTGTGACGCCATGGACTGTAGCCTGCCTGGCTCCTCTGTCCATGGGATTTTCCTGGCCAGAATACTGGAGTAGGTTGCCATCTTCTACTCCAGGGGATCTTCTTGACCCAGGGACCCGCAAGAAATTGCATCTCTTACGTCTCCTGCATTGCAGGCAGATTCTTTACCCCTGAGCCACTAGGTAGACCCTACCTGGAATATAGTTGATTTAAAATGTTATATTAGTTTCACTTGTACAGCAAAGTGAGTCACTGATGCATATACATACGAAAGTGAAAGTCACTCAGTTGTGTCTTGACTCTTTTTGACCCCATGGACTATACAGTCCATGGAATTCTCCAGTCCACAATAGTGGAGTGGGTAGACTTTCCCTTCTCCAGGGGATCTTCCCAGCCCAGGGGTCGAACCCAGGTCTCCCACATTGCAGGAGGATTCTTTACCAGCTGAGCCACAAGGGAAGCCCCCAAATACTGGAGTGGGTAGCCTACCTACCATTTTTAAAATTCTTTTCCCATAGCCTAGTATTTCAGAAGCAAACCGTGTGCTTGGTTTTCCTTCTGGCTGCTCTAGGAGCTGGGAGATGACTGCTGAGTGTTGCGATGGCATGTAACAGAAAGGAGGACCCTGGACCATGGCCCAGCAGGGCAGTTCTGCTACTTCTTTGTCAACCAGCCAGCAGGAGCATAGAGAGCAGGCTGCTTTTTACCACCTCCTGCACCCAGAAGTGACCTTCTTGGCAATGTGGAGGTTTACCCTGTGACAGGGAGGACTGATGGATAACTAGCGTCTATTTCTCAGCAGGCAGATAGTGCTGGGAACTGAGCATCTGGTTCTCCTTGCCCCTAGAGGAACGGACAGGGTGAACTGGGCCTGCACTTGAGGAGAGCTTTCCATCAGTCATCAGGGGAGACTGGCTTCCATGGCACCGGGGAGCCATCTGTCAAGTGCTCTTAATTAGCAAAAGCAATATCCACTGTGTCCTTCTGATCTTGAGGCCAAGGGTGTGTTTCATTCACATTTCCCATGGATCTGGCACAGAGAAGGTGTTTAGTAAATACTTTCAAAAGAAACAGTGTATCACAGGGTACAAAACAGGGAAGTGAGCTATACAGGGAGGCTGCCCCTCAGCCCTGGAAATCCTAATACAGTAAGTTCCCTACATACAGACCTTCAAGTTGCAAACTTTCAAAGATGCAGATGTGCATTCACATGGCCAATCATGTGAGTTAGTTCACGTGTCTGATATACACTGTCACATGAGCACATCCTCCATAAGTGGTTGTGCTTCTGTGTACTTTACTGAACAGTACCGTACAGAGTACAGTATCTTTATTTTCAGCCTGGATGTACAGAAGGAAGTGTAAAAGAGGCAGTGATGTGGCCGGTACTACTGTACTTTTCAAGGTACTGTACCATACGATTAAAAATGTTTTGTGTGTGTTTGTCTTTTATGTATTATTTGTGTGAAAAGTATTATAAATCTATTACAGTGCAGTACTATATAGCTGATTGTGTTAGCTCGGTACCTAGACTAACTTTGTTGGACTTACACACACACTCAGACCAGAATTCATTCGTATGTAGGGGACTGACTGTAATGAGAACTGAGCAGCTCCCTGCAGAGGGTCTGGAGACATGCAGGCCAGAAACTCACAAGGGACTGAAAAATCTCCGAGATTCTAGTTCTGCTTCTGAGGAAGTCATTAAAAAATAAACTTCTCAGCCATTCTCTTTGTACTAGTAGAGTTTCCAAACCAGCACTGATGTAACTGAATCACCAACTATGGGGCTGCTTTCTGAGACAACTTCTGCCACTCAGAGGGTCCGCTGATGATCACATTTGGAATCTTACAGATTTAATACAGCTAATGGGTAGAGAGCATGCATACCTATTTTACTACACTTCACAGATACTTCATTTATACAAATTGAAGGTTTCTGGACAATCTGCACCATTTTTCTATCTGCACCATTCTTCTAACAGCATTTGCTTACTTTGTGCTTCTGTGTCATGTTTTGGTAATTCTCACAATATTTCAAACTTTTTCATTGTCGTTATTAGTTGCTATTCATTATCTGTGGTCAGAGATCTTTAAAAAATTTTTTTTAATTTTTAATTGGAGGATAATTGTTTTACAATGTTATGCTGGTTTCTGCTATACAACAACGTGAATCAGCCATAAGTATACATATATCCTCCCCTCTCTTGAGCCTCCCTCCCACCCCACTCCCCACATCTCACCTCTCCCACTCTAGGTCGTCATGGAGCACCAGGCTGAACTCCCTGTGTTATACAGCAACTTTTCCACTAGCTTTCCATTTTACATATGGATATTTCATATTTGTGTATTTCAGTGCTACTCTCTCAATTTGCCCTACCCTCTCCTTTACCTACTATGACCACAAGACCATTCTCTATGTCTGTGTTTCTATTTCTGCCCTGCAAATAGGTTCATCAGTACCATTTTTCTAGATTCCATATATATGCATTAGTATATGGTATTTGTTTTTCTGATCTACTTCACTCTGTATAACCTTCAATGTTGCTGCTGCTGCTGCTAAGTTGCTTCAGTCATGTCTGACTCTGTGCGACCCCAGAGACGGCAGCCCACCAGTCTCCCCCATCCCTGGGATTCTCCAGGCAAGGTTACTATTGTAATTATTTTGGGGGCAGTGTAAACTGTACTCATATAAGACAGTAAACTTAACAAATGTGTTTTGTTTTTTACAAATGTGATATAGTATTATATAATATTCAGACTGAAAGTATTTTCCAGGTGACAGCAAAGGGACTCAGCCATACATATACATGTATCCATGCTCCCCCAAATTCCCCTCCCATCCAGCCTGCCACAAAACACTGAGCAGAGTCCCCTGTGCTATACAATGGGTCCTTACTGATTATCTGTTTTAAATATAGCAGTGTGTACCTGACTGCTTCACTTGCTGCCATTTCTGCCCCCTACTCCTCTCTACCACCACTGTGCCCATCTCTTTCTTTTTTCTTGGGCCTCCCTGTTCCCTAAGACACAACAATATTGAAACTAGGCCAAGTAATAACCTACATTGGCCTCTAAGTGTTCAAATGAAAGGAAGAGTCACATATCTCTCACTTTTAAATCTAAAGTTACATAGGATTAAGCTAACCGAGGAAGGCATGTTGAAAGCCAAAACAGGTCAAAAGCAAGGCTTATTGCAACAGTGAGACAAACTGTGAATGCCTAAATCAGAGCAAAGCCCTAACTCTCTTAAATTCTGTAAAGCCCGAGAAAAGTTAGAAAGCTGCAGAAGAAAAGTTTGAAGCTAGCAGAGGCTGGTTCATGAGGTTTAAGGAAAGAAGCCATAACCATTAAAAAAAAAAAAAAAGTACAAACAAGTGCTGATGTAGAAGCTGCAGCAAGTTATCCAGATGATCTAGCTTAGATCACTAATGAAGGTGTCTACACTAAATAACAGGTTTTCCACATAGTGGAAACAGCCTTACATTGGAAAGATGCTGCCATTCAGGACTTTCATAGCTAGAGAGGATAAGTCAATGCCAGACTTCAAAACTTCAAAGGACAGGCTGACTTTTGTTATTAACGGAGCTAATATAGCTGGTGACTTCAAGTTGAAGCCAGTGTTTATTTACCATTCTGAAAAGCCTAGGGCCTTTAAGAATTATGCTACATCTACCCTGCCTGTGCCCTACAAATGGAACAACAAAGCCTAGATAACAGCACATCTGTTGACAACATGATTACTTGATATTTTAAGCCCACTGTTGAGACCTACTGCTTAAAAATGATTCCTTTCAAATTATTACTGCTCATTGACAATGCACCCAGTCACCTAAGAGCTCTGAGGGAGACGTACAATGAGATTAATGTCGTTTTCATGCTTGCTAGTGTAACATTCATTCTGCAGCCCATGGATCAAGGAGTAATTTCAACTTTCAAGTCTTATTATTTAGGACATATTATCATTATTAATAATAAAATATAATAATAATAATAAAANTAATAATAAAAAATATATTATTTAGGAAATATATTTCATAATGCTATAGCTTCCATAAATAGCAATCCTTCTGATGAATCTGGGCAAATAAATTGAAGGCCTTCTGGAAAGGATTCACCATTCCAGATGCCACTAAGAACACTCTGATTCACGTGAAGAGGCCAAACTGTATCCAAGAACAGGAGTTTGGAAGAAGTTGATTCCAACATCATGGATAAATTTGAGGGGTTCAAAACTGCAGTGGAGGAAATAACTGCAGATACGGTGGAAATAGCAAGGGAACTAGCATAAGAAGGGGAGGCTGAAGATGTGACTGAATTCTCATGATAAACCTGAACAGATGAGGAATTGCTTCTTATGGATGACTACAGTAGTTTCTTGAGATGGAATCTACTTCTGGTAAGGATGTGTAAAGACTATTAAAAGGACAACAAAGGGTTTGGAATATTACATAGACTTAGTTGATAAAGCAGTGGCAGGGTTTGAGAGGCCTGAGTTCAGTTTTGTAAGAAGTTCTACCATAGGTAAAACACTATTAAAATGGCACTGCGTGCTACAGAGAAGTCACTTGTGAAAGAAGAAACAGCCAATGTGGTCTACTTCATTGCTGCCTGATTTTAAGAAATTGCCTCAGCTCTCCAATCTTCAGCAACCACCACCCTAACCATGAGCAACCATCAGCACTGAGGCAAGACTCTCTATAAGCAAAAAGATTACAGTTTGCTCAGGTAATATAGCATTTTAGTAATGAGCTATTTTTCAATGAAAGTATATACAATTTTTTTAGATATAATACTATTTTACACTTAATAAACTACAGTATAATGTAAAGTGAAACTGAAAGTCACTCAGTTGTGTCTGACTCTTTGTGACCCATGGACTGAGTCCACAGAATTCTCCAGGCCAGAATACTGCAGTGGGTAGCCTTTCCCTTCTCTAGTGGACCTTCCTGACACAGGACTCGAACTGGGGTCTCCTGCATTGCAGGTGGATTCTTTACCAACTTAGATATCAGGAAAGCCCTGAAGGTGAAGGTGAAGTTGAAGTCGTTCAGTCGTGTCCGACTCTTTTCGACCCCGTGGACTGTAACCTACTAGGCTTCTCCGTCCATGGGATTCTCCAGGCAAGAATACTAGAGTGGATTGCCATTTCCTTCTCTAGGGGATCTTCCCAACCCAGGGATCGAACCCGGGTCTCCCGCATTGGAGGCAGATGCTTTAACCTCTAAGCCCTAGTATAGTGTAAAGATAACTTTAATGTACACTGGAAAACCAAAAATTTTGTGCTACTCACTTTATTATGATATTCACTTTATTGCCATGGTCTGAAACTGAAGCTGTGGCATCTCTTAATGCCTGTACAGTAACAGATCTGCTAGAACTAGGGGGTTAAAGCTAGGGTAGAGAGAAACAACAAGCTAGATGGAGGGATATTATTGTGTGTGACCGTCAGCGTATCGCGGCTTCCCTGATAGCTCAGTTGGTAAAGAATCCGCCTGCAGTGCAGGAGACCCCAGTGAGAAGAAGTGGGCAGAGAGGAGGGGAGGCCATGGGAGGCACTCTAGGCAGCCGGCAAGACAGGGGCAAAGGTACCGATGTAGAGAAACCCCCAGCGTGGTGGAAACACTGCAAATGACCCTGTAGGAAGGGACCTGACTGGGAAGAGTCAAGATTTTATCTTGAAGGAAGAAAAGCAGCCGCGTGATACCAAAAGATTTTCATTCTTTCAAATTTTACCTGACGGATGATGTAGAGGGTAGATCTATAAGGGACAAGATAGAAAGCAGTGCTCTAGGTGAGAAATATGAGGGCCAAAGCTAAAGAGGTGGTGATAACACAGAGCCAAGAACACAGACCTGGAATATCTTCACAGGGCAGAGATCACAGGACTTGGAAACTAATTGTCTACGGGCAGGGAAGGGGGAGGGAAAGAGGGAAAGGCGGAGGAGAGGCAGGGAGGAGACAGGAATCCATGTGGAATGAGTTTCACAATTCTGCTATAAGTGACTGAGCAGAGACTGGCATTCTACACAGAAAATTCCAGAGAAGAAGGATTATGGATAAAAGAATGAAACTGGGAAAGTTTGTAACAGCTAACTGGAGATACCCACTGTCCACAAGCGGAGAGTTCACGAAAAGGTCTGGCCTAGAAATAAACATAAATTAAAACCATGGGAAGTGAAAAGTAAAAAAAAAAAAAAAAAAAAAAGGCACTTTTTTTGTGCCCTGAGGATGTCACCTAAGGGGCAGAAAGGTGACAAGAAAGGACCCTGGAAAGCAGCTAGCAGACAAAGAAGGAAAGAGTGGCAGGAGTGGAGGGGGGCCCAGGAGGAAGGGAGGGAGTCATTCCCCATGATGCACACTGCAGAGGAAGGCTGGTTCAATTTGCCAACTAGTTGGCCCTTGTGGCTCAGATGGTAAAGTGTCTGCCTACAATGTGGGAGACCTGGGTTCGATCCCTGGGTCGGGAAGATCCCCTGGAGAAGGAGATGGCACCCTACTCCAGTACTCTTGCCTGGAAAACCCCACGGATGGAGGATCCTGGTAGGCTACAGTTCATGAGGTCGCAAAGAGTCAGACAAGACTGAGCAACTTCACTTTCAGTTTCAGTGACCTGGACTGGTTGTTTCAGGAAAGACTGGTAGGCAGCAGCTATCAGATCACTGGAGGTTGAAGGGCTAATGGCAAGGGTGGGGTAAAATGCCAACAATGGGGATAAATGTGTGTGGCCTGAAGCTTGATCATGAAGGAGAGAAAAGAGATAGGCTAAGGGGAGATGCAGGGACAAGAAAGGTATGATTTTTGTTTAGTTTTTAAGGTGGAAAAGACTCGCCCTTATCTATCTGCGGTGGAGAAGAAAGCACAGTGAAAGATTCAGGTGATGATTCAAGAGAGAGAGCTGATGGCTCAGGGTTTAGGAAGAGGCAAGATGAGGAGAAGGCAGAGGCAGGTGAAAGGGTTCATCTGGGACAGGAGAAGGACACTGGACATAAGATGGAAGCTTCGGGGACAACGGGGAAGCAGGAGGGCTGAAGGGGAAGCAGGAGGGCTGAATGCAAAGCAGCCTACGGCCAAGCCCAGGGGCCATAGATGGGTGTGAACCAGTGTCACAGAGCTAAAATGGATAGGTAATGCAGGATTAATACAGAACTTCTTACTTGTCAGTTAAGCCTCAAAACAAAATGGTTGGATAAAAAAGAACAAAAGATTATCAGCTCAGTCCAAAACTGCTTGAAATGGTCACTTTTGGCCTTAAAATTGCAATATTGATAACTTAGGCTCAAATAGTGCTTACTGTGTTCCAGGCACTAGTTTAAGGGATGTACATGTATTAACTTACTTATCCTTATAACCACCCTGAAAGTTAGGCGCTATTATTATTCCCATTAGACAGATAAAGAAACTGAGGCACACAGCTAGTAAGACCGAAGCTAAGGCTCAAAGCCCGCCAGTCTGGCTTTAAGCTTGGTGCTTTTAACCATTGCATCACCTTGCCTCCCAACAGGCTCACTGCTTCCACCTGTAGTCTCAGCCACCCTGCTTTATCTTCTTCATTGCACTGACATCCCCTAAAAAGGCCTCGTGTATCATCTGTTGGATCCTCCACCCCAACTTCCAATGTGAGTTCCTCACCAGCAGGAACCTTGTTGCTTTCTTCACAGTATTCCCAGTTCCCAGAATCAAGCCTTGCATCTGGGGAATCTAATAAATATCCACTGAATGAAGGAAGGGGACTGACACTAAGGAGAAACAAGCATCAGGCAGTGGTGGCGTGCTGCGATGGAAGGCCACGTGTGGCGGGAGCCCGGAGGTGACAGGACGCCAGGGGTGTGCCTGCTTGAATAAGCCAGGTGCCCGGGTCTGGCAGGTGTAACAGGTACACAGTAAATACCCCTGAGCCACCGGTCACTGTCGAGATGACATGAGTCCTGCTTTAAGACGCTCTAATCTCCAAAGGGCTCCAAGCCCTTCCCCACGCTGGACAGTCTGCCACCGTGGGAAGACAGATGCCTCCAGGGGAACAGGATCTCTCCCAGGAAACCTGTCCAGGAGTCAGAGAAACTGCACAGGGCAAAGCAAGGCAAGCAGAACAGGGGCAGAGGCCCCACCTGGCTCTGAGCCCCAGGGGAATGGCCAGGGGCAGCTGCTGCCAAAAGATACAAAGGATAAATCTCCCCCAGGGTAGGGGATGGTGGGAATGAGGGAGGAAAGAAAAGCAGACAGAGAGAGAAAGAGAGGCAGCGCACACAGTGAGAGCCAGGACCTTCATTAAAGGCGCTGCTGAAAACCCAGAAGGGGAAGGGCCCACAAGACATCAAAGAAGACAGGAAAGCCTCCACGCATTTGGATTCCTCCAGAGTAAACAAGTTTCCTCTGCACAACAAAGGGCCTGCCTGGGGCAGCTCTACTGTAAAGATAAACACCGAATTAAATGAAAGCTCCCTAATGTGGAAGCAAGACTCTCCTTAAAAGGAAAAGAAAAGCTGCCAGCCCACAGTTCCACTCTGAAGCTTCAAGGTGCCCCATTACAGAGAAAAACCCTAATGGAGTCAATAAATGCTTCTGGGGGAAGCATTTACGGAAAAAGCATTTACGGTAAAAAGGAATGTGTTCCTAGCGGCTTCCAGACAGGAAGGAAGCAAGTGGGGCTGAAAAGAGGAAGTGACCTTGGGGCTTGTAGATTTGTAGAATTCCAAACACTAATACTTAAAGGTGGTTTCACACCCTGGCCATGGCACCACACCACACCACATGGTGCCTGATTATCTGTCTAATGTGGCTCTCTCATAAAGCCATGGGACTTCAGAGATCTTGTCCACTGTCCTCACAGCATACATGAGGTCATGGAGTTGAGATAGTGAACTGGAGAACTAGACAATGGCTAACATGTATTTAGAGTGTACTGTATGCTAGGAATAATGCTGATTTACTTGCATTATCTCCCAACACCTAGCGAGCAGATAAGAAAGATCTAGAAAGACTAGAAAGTTTGTCAAGAATCACTCAGCTAAGATCATGAACTCCTTATTGCAAAATTCAGACTTAAGTTGAAGAAAGTAGGGAAAACCACTAGACCATTCAGCTATGACTTAAATCAAATTGCTTATACAGTGGAAGTGAGAAATAGATTCAAGTCATTAGATCTGACAGACAGAGTGCCTGAAGAACTATGGACACAAGTTCATGACATTGTATAGAAGGCAGGGATCAAGACCATCCCCAAGAAAAAGATGTTAAAAGGCAACATGGTTGTCTGAGGAGGCCTTACAAATAGCTGCGAAAAGAAGAGAAGCTAAAGGCAAAAGCAATAGGAAAGATATACCCATCTGAATGCAGAGTTCCAAAGAATAGCAAGGAGAGAATAGAAAGCCTTCCTCAGTGATCAATGCAAAGAAATAGAGGAAAACAGTAGAATGGGAAAGACTAGAGATCTCTTCAAGAAAATTAGAGATACCAAGGGAATATTTCATACAAAGATGGGCACAATAAAGGACAGAAACAGTATGGGCCTAACAGAAGCAGAAGATACTAACAAGAGGTGACAAGAATACACAGAAGAACTGTACAGAAAAGATCTTCATGACCCAGATAATCACGATGGTGTGATCACTCACCTACAGCCAGACATCCTGGAATGCAAAGTCAAGTGGGCCTTAGGAAGCATCACTACAAACAAAGCTAGTGGAGGTGATGGAATCCCAGCTGAGCTCTTTCAAATCCTAAAAGAAGATGCTGTGAATGTGCTGCACTCAATATGCCAGCACATTTGGAAAACTCAGCAGTGGCCACGGGACTGGAAAAGGTCAGTTTTCATTCCAATTCCAAAGAAAGGCAATGCCAAAGAATGCTCAAACTACCACACAACTCATCTCACATGCTAGCAAAGTAATGCTCAAAATTCTCCAAGCCAGGCTTCAGCAATACATGAACCGTGAACTCCCTGATGTTCAAGCTGGATTTAGAAACGGCAGAGGAACCAGAGATCAAATTGCCAACATCTGCTGGATCATTAAAAAAAGCAAGAGAGTTCTAGAAAAACATCTACTTTTGCTTTATTGACTACGCCAAAGCCTTTGACTGTGTGGATCACAACAATTCTTCAAGAGAATTGTGGAAAATTCTTCAAGAGATGGGAAAACCAGATCACCTTACCTGCCTTGTGAGAAATCTGTATGAGGTCAAGAAGCAAAAGTTAGAACTGGGCATGGAACAACATACTGGTTCCAAATTGGGAAAGAAGTACATCAAGGCTGTATATTGTCACCCTACTTATATGCAGAGTACATCTTGCGAAATGCGAGGCTGGATGAAGAACAAGTCGGAATCAAAATTGCCGGGAGAAATATCAATAACCTCAGATACACAGATGACACCACCCTTATGGAAGAAAGTGAAGAGGAATTAAAGAGCTTCTTGATGAAACTGAAAGAGGAGAGTGAAAAAAAGCTGGCTTAAAGCTCAACATTCAAAAAATGAAGATCATGGCATTCTGTCTCCTCACTTCATGGCAAATAGATGAGGAAACAATGGAAACAGTGACAGATTTTATTTTTGGGGGGCTGCAAATTCACTGCAGATGGTGACTGCAGCCATGAAATTCAAAGATGCATGCTCCATGGAAGAAAAGCTCTGACCATACTAGACAGCATATTAAAAATCATAGACATTACTTTATTGACAAAGGTCCATATAGTGAAAGCTATGGTTTTTCCAGTAGTCATACGAATGTCAGAGCTGGACCATAAAGAAAGCTGAACGCTGAAGAATTGATGCTTTTGAACTGTGGTATTGGAGAAGACCCTTGACAGTCTCTTGGACTCCAAGGAGGTCAAACTAATCAATCCTAAAGGAAACCAGTCCTGAATATTCATTGGAAGGACTTATGTTGAAGCTGAAGCTCCCATACTTTGGCCACCTGATGTGAAGAACTGACTCACTGGAAAAGACCTGATGTTGGGAAAGATTGGAGGCAGAAGGAGAAGGGGACGACAGAGGATGAGATGGTTGGATGGCATCACCGATTGGATGGACATGAGTTTGAGCCAGCTCCAGGAGTTGGTGATGGGCAGGGAAGGCTGGAGGGCTGCAGTCCATGGGGTAACGAAGAGCTGGACACAACTGAGTGACTGAACTGACTGACCCAGCTAAGGAATGGTTGACTTAGCATTCAAGCCTAGAATGCCCCTGAAAAGCGCCAGAACCCAAGCTCTCCGTTGCTTCTCTAGTCTGCGGGCTCAGCACTCCCCTGTCATACCACTTTGCCTTTTCACTTCTGTGATAGTTAATTTTGTGGGCAAATTTGGCAGAGCCATGGTGTCGATACTTGACCGAACACTATTCTAGATATTGCCATGAAGGTGTTTTTCATACGAGAGTAAACATTTAAATCAATAGATTGAATAAAGCAGATTACCCTCCATAATATAGCTGGGCTTCATCCAGTCAATCAGTTGAAAGTCTTAACAGAACAAAGACGGACCTCCTTGGAAGAAGAGGGAATTGTGCCAGCAGACTTAAGACTTAAACTGCAACTCTTTTCTGGGTTTTCAGCCTGGAGCCTACCCTGCAGATTTTGGACTCGCTACACCTCCGTAATCATGTGAGCCAATTCCTTAAAATTAGTACACGTGTGTGTATCTCCCTAAGACAATTGACATCACCCCACAGGCCAGATTCTCACTTACACAAGAGGGGAGGGCCTCCCTACTTCCCTTTCTCTGCAAGGATGTATGATACACAAAGCGCACATTCAAGCCATGCTCAACCTCCTCAAAGAGACACAGTCAGTGCTTCGACATCTTAAACTCGGAAGCAAGTATACTGAGCCTGACAGGTTTTCCTAAAATGAACCTAGATGTTTCCACATGTAGAACATCAGTTACATTCTTCTTAGGGAGAATGGTATACAGAAGATGCCAAGTAGCTGAACTCTCATGTATAGTACTGTAATTTGAAAAAAAAAAATCACCAAAAAGGTTTATAAAAGGAGAGGGACATGTATCTGATGGGCCCAGTATCTCAATGCTGACCACCTGTCACAGCCAGAAGCGTGTTACCATGCTGGTCTCTACCTGCAGCCTTAGCCACCATCACTCATCACCATGAGCACTCTCTCCAGCCGTCCAGTCTCCCCTTCAAGGCCAAATGACCTCAATTCCACCTACTCCCAAACTTCCCAGGTGGCTCAGTGGTAAAGAACCCCCTGCCAATACAGGGGATGCAGGAGACTCAGGCTCAATCCCTGGGTCAGCAAGGTCCCTTGAAGGAGGAAATGTCAACCCACTCCAGAATTCTTTTGGGGAAAATCTCATGGATAGAGGAGCCTGGCGGGCTACAGTCCATAGGGTTGCAAAGAGTTGGACATGACTGAGTGACTCAACACACACAGGCACACACACACACACACACACACACACACACACAAACACACTACCTACCCCTGCCATTCAAGGTCATCCTTCTTCATCAAGCAGACTGTTGAGAAGTCAGTCCCTGCTGAAATTTCTACTCAATCTCCATATTGATTTTGGCCCAGAGTAAAGCAAATTTGGAAAACTCAGCAGTGGCCACAGGGAAGGAAAAAGTGAGTTTTTATTCCAATTCCAAAGAAAGGTAATGCCAAAGAGTACTCAAACTACCGTACAGTTGCACTCATCTCACATGCTAGTAAAGTAATGCTCAAAATTCTCCAAGCCAGGCTTCAGCAATACATGAACCGTGAACTTCCTGATGTTCAAGCTGGTTTTAGAAAAGGCAGAGGAACCAGAGATCAAATTGCCAACATCCACTGGATCATGGAAAAAGCAAGAAAGTTCCAGAAAAACATATATTTCTGCTTTATTGACTATGCCAAAGCCTTTGACTGTGTGGATCATAATAAACTGTGGAAAATTCTGAAAGAGATGGGAATACCAGACCACCTGACCTGCCTCTTGAGAAATCTGTATGCAGGTCAGGAAGCAACAGTTAGAACTGGACATGGAACAACAGACTGGTTCCAAATAGGAAAAGGAGTATGGCAAGGCTGTATAT